>OY292403.1:3559788-4076361 GCA_958496205.1 Idaea biselata | reverse complement strand
TTAAATACTCCTTTGTGTCGCACATTCGGGTAAAAACTTGATTTCAGTAAAGAATATATGGCATGGTTTTTCGCGATTTGCGAAGTTTCTGATACTATACATTTTAGGGTTCCAATAAAAATATTTTGGCTTTCCAAAAGGGTTCGATCACCGAAAAAGTTTGAGAACCGCTGACTCTAGATCTAGAGTCAGCAGCTTTGACGTTGACTTGAGTCTAGACTCAAGTCGACGTCAAAGTCGTTTATTCATTAAGAACGTGCAGCATGTATTTATGGAAACTGGTGCAACAGATCAAGATGCCACATTGATGTCAACTTTGTTAAAAAATAATGTTTGAAACGTCGAGTCTTAAAATTGCGACTACGGTCGATCTATGCAAGTCATGCTGCATAGAGAAACTCCTCCAGAATAATCCTAGATCTGTGATCTGCGTTTAAAACAACTATACAAAATATAAAGAACTCACTTGTAATACCCTCTCCCATCTCTCCAGACAACAAAGCCTGCACTTTGGTCCGTAACGCCAACAGTCTGTCATGGAAGCCATAGGCCGCGAGTGAGGCCGCGTGAGGTAAGCAGTTGCCATCCCCCGAGGTGGCGAGAGGTAACAGCCTCGGAGCGCCCGGGACCCGTCCGTGGCGCCACCAGTTGAGTATGTTTGCGGATTCGAGGGTGACTAGTGTTGCTGTCTCGAGCAAGTCTTTCTCGAGAAATGTTCTGGAATTATAATTGGGAGCATTAAAGTTAAGTATAGTATATCCGTTGTCTAGTACCCATAGTACAAGCGTAGTGCTTAGTTTGGGGCTAGATTGCGCTGAGTGTAACGTCGTGTTTTTTTATTTTTATTATTTATTTATTGCGAATAAAGATAAGGGAACATATTAAAATTGGTGTTTCACAGTTATAAGAACTCCTTACTCCTCCAAATTTGGCATGCAATATTGCCATCGAGTGTTTAAGATTACATAATTATTTAGTGGTGAACGTTACAGCCCGAAAACAGGAACGCCTCTTAAAATTTGACGGCTACAATTGAGCAGCTTCTACAATGAGTATGAGAATTTTTAAATTTCAAAGCTGCTCAATTATTTAAGTCGTCCTCAAATTTTAAGTGGCGTTTCAGAAGTCGGCTGTACGAGGCTTAATTGTAACTTCAATACCCGCTTTGTTACTTTTGTTAGAGCGCCTTAAACCGCGATTCCGTTAGGCAAGTCTTGTATGCAAGTATCTAAAAATTGCATTCAACTTGCATACTGAGATATGCATACAGAGGCTGTACACTGTGACATTTCTGTCTCTTATGGACTCGAACCTTTTTTAAAAAGCTTTTATTTCATTTGCAATCTTAGTATTTACGCCTTATTATATCAAACGCACCCAAGTTTGGGTCTTACCATCCTTTACTACTATCTTTTTTAGATTTTTCTTCTGTTTTCGCGATGTTAGTTCGACTATATTTACGCTTACTATCTGGGACAGACTCGATCAAATAGTTAGGTACCCCTGTCTAATTCTATTCCATCCGTTATTCCGTGCTAACCCAGGACACTAATTCGTTGTTTTATAACTTGAACTAGAAACCTTGTATAGATCGTAAAATTAATGGTTGCGCAGAGCATTAATTCGCCATAAACCATTTTTACAAAAAAAAGGTCAGAATAACAAAGAAATATGAAATGAATAGGTATGTGTCGTCAATCAAGTCAAACACGAATTAGCTAAAGTCGATTGTAAACAACTAATGAAAACATTATTAAAAAAAACCAATTTATTCATAAAGGCAAGCTGGCGTATGTACCTATAGTAATTGTGAAATCCTTCATAAGAAATAAATAATAGCACGTTTCCTTTATATAATTAAAAAAAATCGGTCAAGTGCGACTCGGACTCGCGTATCTTTACCAAAAAAAAAAACCAACGAGGATATTAAATATTACATTTATACTAGCTGACCCGGCAAACGTTGTTTTGCCTTATAAATTATAGATAGTAGCCGATTCTCAGACCTACTGAATACGCATATAAAATTTGGTAAAAATCGGTCAAGTCGTTTCGGAGGAGTACGGTAACTAACATTGTGACATGGAAATTTTATATATTAGAGGAAATTTTATATATTAGAAGATGTACCTACTCATTTTACGGTTTTAATTTCGTGGTGTTTATTACTTTTAGCATTGTTTCAACGCTCAACGTATCGAGACCTTTACAGGTCTCTTTTTTAGGTTTGATTGAGATTTAATTTGTCATTCTACTGTATTAAAAAGTGAAACTACCGTCCGTTTATTCTGTTTTTATCATCTGTGAAAATTTCAACTGTCTAGCTATCACGGTTCATGAGATAGCGCCGGATCACAGACAGAAAGACAGACGGACTGTGGAGTGTTAGTAAAAGGGTTCGGTTTTATCCTTTAGGTACGGAACCCTAAAAATGAGTTCTACCAAGTTTGGTCGGTCGATTTAGCACGGTATAATGAACTTTGCTGAATGTCATTCGTCAGTAAAATATAAAGAAAAAACTCAAGTGGAGGTAAACAAAAGTAAAACATTGCTTGCGTGTATATAAATAATAAAAGTTGGCATATTGCCGACTGGCGTGTTTGGAGGTAACGAAGGGTTCACAATATATTTAGGGTTCACCAAGAATAATTTATAAAATTGGACTGGACGGTTCTTTTTAGTGAATTTTTTAGAGAAAACAAATAAGAAAAGGGACGGTCTAGCGTTTTTTTGAGTCGAAGAGGGTTGTAAGTTAGAAGACAAATTGCTTAGCAAGACTTTATTGACGTAGGTATATGTTTGGCTCGCTTAGTCTTAAAGACAACTGGGTATCTTTTAGTTTTGGTACAAAGTTATTTATAGAGAAGGTTTCAATTCGGGGTCTGATACCTTGATATTTATAATATTAGTAGGATTAAGCGACTAAATAGTGTCATCAACATGTTCTTTTAGTGATAAATAAATTCTAACTAAAATAATTTGTCGTTTGAAGTTATACACGCCAATACTTATAGCACCTTATAATTGCCGCCGTAAGCGAAAATAGGTAAGCCAGTCGTCGAATAAAATTTGTTTTCAGAATTCGATTCTTTTAGAAATAATTTCAAGGAAAAATACCTACATCTTTCAAAATTTACTCCCGGAACAGTTTACGCACGCTGTGGTGCAAAAGAGACGCGAGTTTGAGCCTCGCCGCGAGTGATTTTTTGAAGATGCACATTTTTCCTTGAACCTATTTCTAGCCAGATAAGTCTCTAGAGCATTAAAATAAATTAACGTGATATTTAGTATTGTTACCTAAAATCAGGCGGATATACGGATATGTCTGGAAGCAGGAGTATGTGATCGGAGCTGAGGGTGTTGGGTTCAGGGTCGGTGTTGCTTCTCAGCGCCCAGACCAGACCCTCGTTGTCTGTCGCGCGAGATATGCCACGGGATAACTTGCGACCTGGGGAGATAATGGTTGAGTTTAGTTGAAGGCGATCTTAAAAGTACAAATAATTTGAGGTTTAGCGTGTCTTGGATCTCGAGAGGGATCGCTCGATGAGAGGCAGAGAGTAGGTACGGCAATAGGTTCTGGTGATGTAAGAACTTATTTTCGTACCACGGATAGCTACTTTGTCGTCTGAACTATGTTCCCGGTTGCATCCCCCGCGTGAGCCCAGTCTAATAAAACCTCAAATTAGTTGGTGTCAGAACAGTAGGAAAGTTATCATTAATCATAATAACACCTACTGCAAAAAGATTTGCAATGTTTTGGTTAGATCTCCAGCTAACTGCAGATATTTCCTACCAAGTTTAATTGCACAATCTTTTCAGGGAGTTTTTTTGTGAAAAGGAGTAATAAATATACTTATTGTCTTACAATTTTGATATTTATAAAATTAAGTAGGCACTCAAGACATACGTACTGGATTCGCATTCAGGAGCCGGTGTGAGCACCAAATTGGAAGACGTCGAGAAAGGCATGTTCAACTCCATAGTACTGACTGAGCGTTCTGGTGTGATGACGTCGCCTCCCGCCCTCGCCTTCAGAGATGCGCCATGCACTCTATCTGGTGACACAATCATATAAAATTACACCCAACTGCAATCGCTCGTCACAACTTCAGAGGAGCTATTTTTAAACGTTATGATTCGTTTATTATTTCAGTCCGCGCGTGGATATTTATTTCGGGAAAGACGCTTGGAGGCTGGATGTTTGACCCGAATAGGTACTTCGTTTGGAACAAAGAACAAAATGTTTCTAACGTGAATAGTACCCGTCGATATTAGCAGCCTACGACACGACGCGTCGTGTCGTAGACTGCTAATTAAATGTGCTATTGTTTGCTGCAAAGACATTAATTTAACATTATATTGGTTTGGTGTATGTTAGGTACTTACTAGTAAAATCAATTGAAATTAGCTCATTTACATGTCACGCGACTCACTCGCACGCTTTTCTTATACATTTTTTTAGGAGTTATAAATATCAACAAAAATTAAAAAATATAATTATTCTCCATAATGGAAACACCAAGACGACCTCTGTGGCGCGTCGTGCGAAAGCACGACTGCAATGCAGAAGGTTGCGGGTTCGATTCCTGCCGGGTGCAAGTATTTATGCTTAAAAAATAAATATAAGTATTATATCCGTTGTCTAGTCACCGTAACACAAGCTTAGTCGCTTACCACGGGGCTAGATGGCGCTGTGTGTTGTTCAGAGAATTTATTTATTATTATTTATTAGACCAGAGACAAAATATCTAAGCATAAATACTTGTGGCCTGCAAGAATTAAACCAGCAACCGTCGACATTGCACCCAGCTGCAATTCGCCTGATGAGCTACTGAGGTCGTCAAAAACGTCGACAATTTGACATTTACGTATCTATTTAGCTCCATAAAAAACTTGAAACTCATTTTCTCAAACGACGAGAAAAATAGAAGGAAAATTATCTCGGTCCCAAAAATGTTTCTCGAGTGGATTTGTAGCAGTCGTTAGGTCAAGTAAAAGACCTTAGGGCAACCTGAAAACTGTAACCCTAGGTGAGCCACCTACATCACTACACCAAAAGAAAAATAACTAGTTGTAAAGTGGTAACAAACAATCCCCCAATAGATTAGTAGCATAACAATGCAAAATATCAACACATTAATCTAAATATTTATATACAACTTTACGACTGACACAAACTAGTTTCATAACAATAGATAGATCACGGAATAGCGTGAAACTGTATCAGGTACTTCCTTGTTGATGTACCGTGAGCGATGTTATAATGAACACTATGTTTACACTTGCGAAATGGACACTGAAAACGAAAGATTTCTTGTTTTTTCACACGTTAGAGCTAGGTATGTGTTACTATATTAAATGATACATTTAATGTTGTACTAGCAGCGTCCTGCTGTTTCAGCCGCGTAAATTCCGATAACACGGGATTTTCCAAAGTACTTTTTAGTGGATAGGTACCTAAAAAGGACTACACACCACAAAGAACACACTCTCCTTTAATGTCTCTAGGACCAGCCATTTGGGCTTTGCGTTAATATACAATTTAGTCAATCAATCAGTCTGGACTTTGAGTTTTATCTGTTTAGATTACAAGGTAGTTAATTAGATGCAATCAGTAAGGGCCGGTCATAGACGCGTTGTAGAGAGCTACAAAACGTTAGAAAACCACTAAGTATTTGACTTAAAATTTAATTATTCTGTATTTGTGTCTGGCCACAGGTCTGGCCTACTACGTCCTTCGATTCGGAAAAACTAAGAGGATTAAATAAAACCTTATCAACTCTCGTATTATATGACTTTAATGGAAAGTCTACCTACTCCTTCTACATATAAACGTATAGTCGACTGTTGTCCTCCCTTGAAAAATTACATTAGAGAAATATGTTTAAGCCATAAAACCTATATCTGCCATGACCATAGGGCACGTTTTGTTTTTTATTTCTTCATTTTTTTATTAAAATAGAAACAAAAATTAGAATATAAAAAAACATCAAAATGTAGGCAATGGTTATAGGTGATAAAGGTTTTATGGCATAAACATATTTTCTCTAATGGCTTTATACAGGGAAGAAACAGTCGACTACGTTTCTAAAGTTTGTATGAAGAAAAGTGTATGTTATCCTTTCCTTCAACCAGAGATTTCGACTATAATAAACACGATTTACAGTTCGCTTCAGTAGAAAATCGACAGTTGCCTCCATGTAGCTTTATGTCAATTACACAAAGACGGTCTATAAATCTTCCCTCAAGACGAGATCTCTACCTAAGTCACGTCATAACAATACGGTCTTAAGTCTTCTTTACATTTTCAATAGAGTACAGATAATTCTGGTCTGAATAGCCGTCAATTAAACGATTTTATTGCCTCTGAAGGACAAAGTGTCCTGCTAACCAATAATTGTGTTCGCTTAATTAAATATGTGGGCATTTGTGCATCAATAGTTGGAATTTTAATTAGAGACGTGCCTTCGTAATTGCGATTACATTCGTAATTGAAAAAAAAAACCGTGAATCATCATAAGCATAACATTATAAAAGATTGTTAATTTTTCGTTTGAGACCAGAGTTTTTGCAATGAGAAGTTTTTTCGTGCAAATGAATTGATTTGAATATTTCTTTCTCGGTTTTTGGTGATGTCTGTCGTCTGGAAAACTGTTTGGAGTAGACATAGTAATCAAATGTAAATAATTTGTTCACTAAATCCACTCCATCGAACCGTAGACGCAACTGAGGCGCGATTGGTGCCCAAATATTGCAGGATGTAGGTATGTATAGATTATTGTAATTATAGAAAATTAAGGCGTTGTACACAGCGCAATCTAGCCCCAAACTAAGCCACTAGGCTTGTACTATGGGTACTAGACAACGGACATAGGTATTATTTTTACCCGGCTTCAAGAAAAGGGCAGGGCAGGGCTGTTTAGTAAATATACATATAGAAAACACCCAGAACCTAACATTTTTAGTCAGCATAAATACTTGTCCCCGGCGAGAATTGAACCTGCAATCTTCTGCGTCGCAGTCTGGGGTTCGCCCGACGCGCCACTGAGACCGTCAATGGTAAGTAAAAGTTAAACTTTGACGATGGGGGCTACGAAAACGTCTATAAACCTTTTTTTAACCTTGTTGTCTCTATACCTAAGTAATAATAACAACAGTACATAAGCCTATTATTTCATCACATTCTAAAGGTGTCACTAGGGTTTCCTACCCATTGTGTTGAGATAAGCCCGACTGGGTCGGAAACGTCGGGAACTCGATTGTCGGTCGTTTCCTCGGTTCAGCTTACCAGCCGGTGGGCATTGAATAGATGTCTCGCTCCATTGGAGACCTCTGTTGCAATTGTATTGTTAACCTAGTAGGTTGTTATCTGACTAATATACCTATAGTCTATAGTATATTACGCGGACTAGCGCCCGCCGGTCTGAGTTAATCATTTGATTTCCAAGGTTTGTTAAAAGTGTGTTATTTGCATAGATTTCTGAAATTTTTGTGTAAAATTTTCCTATCTCTATGGTTTAAATCTAACTTAGAAGTCCGAGAACTTGGCTGCAAATACTTGGTGGAAAGAGTTGCAGGTGATTCTTACTAACTCCTTGCTATATTGGTGATAATAGAAAGATGGAATTGTTCATTTAGATCTGGTAAACTGGTAACTAACAGAAATGGTAAAAGATTGGTATAATTGATAACTAAGATAATGGTTAATTGGTAAGCAAAAGGATTGGTAACGATCGCGGTTGGTAGTTCGAATTCGACTGCTTAACAATTTTGAAAATTACAGCAATTACGTACTTATAATATGTGTAACTAGCACAATAACGAAATTGCTGCGTGTTTGATATAAATCCGAACACTTGGCAACATCACTCCGAGACGCGTGCGAAGATCCCAGACACTAGATAGAGCTGGTCACTAGATAGAGCTGGTTTGACTGGAGTAACTTCTGTTACTAGAGTGAAATGAGTTTCTCCAGCTCCAACCTAGCTTGGACAAAATGGAATGAAGAATGAACAAACCGAGCCCACTAGCATTACCTATACCTTACTTGTAGTCACGGAATGATCATGATGCTAGTGCCCCTTTTGATAACTGCGTTTACAAGGACGGGCTAAGTCCGTCCTTATCCTTTCCTTACTAATTAAGCCCAATCCCAAAGTGTACGTGTATTTTGAGTTTTAGTTTTAATTATTTACACTCATGTCACCGCGCAGTTCTATGTGTGTAATATTCATGAATAAGGTACTCACGCCTGCTTAGATCTGTTGCTTGAACAAACGGCTCCGTCTGCGGAGCGACTGCCACACAATTCATGTCTACCACTGTTGTTTCCCGAATCACGTATGTGCACAGAACTAACTGAACGTTTAAAAAAAAGTTTATTTCGTTTTTTTAACAATTTGTCTTAGATTTGTTCCGCACAAGGACCTAAGCACAACTGCGCGTCGACATGAGTTGAATTATCTTTTATATGGCATTTTATCAGTTTACTATGAGCAAATCTCAAAATTCGACTACGTCGATCATCGTCATTGATTTTCTCATCTTTCACTATCACAAAGCTTATCAATTTTTGATAAATAATACACAGAAAAATAGATAATAAATTCGTCATTTACATCTACCTACTTCCGATTTATTTTTATGGGAAGAAACATCTTTGGTTTTATTTTGGGAAACACCTGATACTATTATCAGTTTATATCGGTCGAGTAAAATGACTAATGAACACTTTAGTTATCGTGTTGTTTTATTATGTTTACCTTGTGTTTAATAAAACTACGTATTTCATAAAAACTTGTTCAACGGCCTCCAACGATTGCGGTTCGCTGTTTGTTAGTTCCTACTTTCTGTAGAGATGTTTTTGTACTAAGACATGTGCGGTTCATTCAAGGTTTCTTACAATACCACTTAGAGCTTTAAAACCTGTATTAACTGTATTGTTATTCGTTTTTAATTCATTCAATTAATTGATAATGTAATAGCGAAGAAAAATGTTACACTTTTAACTGCTTTATTTCTCAAAAAACAACTTAGGAATTAAAAATACTCTCCCTTACCTACTTCTTTAGATTTCTCAATTAATGGTAGGTACCAATGATTATTAACGAGTTTTGCTTCTTATAGGTAGGTACCAAATTTAAAATTAGAAACATTTACGACAACACCATATTATCTAAAACAGACGGACAAGCGATCTTAAGGGTTCCTTTTTCGGTACGGACGGAACCCTAAAAACAATATCATTATAAAAATAATACGTATCGTCGCAAGTACCTAATACATTTAAGTAGATCAAGCGGAAAAACAAAGTGTTAATATCAAATCATTCTTAGAAACAGCTGAGTTGTTATTATCAGAATACAATAAACTTATTTTTATGTCCATAAAGAATGTTATCTCGAAATAAACCCTTTGATATCACATGAAATAAATGTACCTACCTAATTAAACTACAGTGTATCTCGTTGATCAATGTAGGAACTTCAAAGGGATTCCGACCTCCAGATTTAACTGGGCTGCAGTTTATTGTATCTGGTGATCCTCGAGGCTGGGTAATCTGGGTATACATTAGGAGCGTTTCATGTTATGTCAAGGTGAGGCCGGCATTGATGCGGCTTGATGTTCAACTCAAGTAAATGTTCCAGTATATAGAAAACTGGGTACTTAAGGAAGTTTTAAGCATGATTTATGCTAGACCGGGCAGTGTCCGGGCCGGGGCGGGGACAGGCTACTTTTGTATGAAGCCAGCTTTTGTTTTGCGTGTTGTCCGTGTCGCGTCCGTGGTGCCTCCATACAAAAGTAGCCCGCTTTCGCCCCGGCCCGGACACGGCACGGACTAGCATCAATCATCCCTTATTCTCAGCAAGAAGTACAGATATCATTCATAATTAATAATCAAAGTCGATTCCGGCCACAAAGGGTTTTTTTCGCTATGAAAGCAAATTTAATGACATGCTTTTGCTGATGTCGTCGACACGGCGTGCTTAGCTCATGCCTGGCACCTGATTTTGGCAAAAAAATATCTACCGCATGTCAGACACGTCAATACATCATTCGACACTGAATACGAACATAAAGTGGTAAAGTCATTGACGAGTATGTAAATATTACATTTGAATCTTGGACTTGAGATATGAAATGACGATAAAGTGCGATAAATATGTATGGAGAGTCATCATAACAATGTATATCAATTCAGAGATTTGACAAAAATCAATCTAAAATTATAAAATAGGAAAGATTGGTTTGTTTGTAATGAATAGGCACCAAAACCGATTTCAAAAATACTTTCCTTAATAGAAAGCTACATTATCGAGGAGTAGCATAGGCTTTTTGATCCCGATATTCTCACGAGATCGGGACTTACGCGGGTGAAACTGTGGGACGTAGAAAAAGATCGTAAATCGTTTATTGATGAAATGGAAGTGTAGTTTCCGTTCCGTTCACAATTAAAATAATTTGTTTCCCACATACGGTAAAACACCAATCAATCAATTAACTCATTATTACAGCAACCCAGAAACAACTCAATTAGATCCTGATTCGGTATGGTAGCGGAAATAGAAAGTGATTTTCCAAAATAATCGTGATGCGTAGACGCAGTTTCGTACAAAAGTGATCATTCAAGATGCGTGACCCACGGAACCATAGATAGATGGATTGATTATTTATAGTAAAACCAAATAAAATTACAGCAAACTAAATACATAAACAATTTAAAGTTGTTTTTGTTTATATTTTGTCTATAATGGCACGATGGGCGGCCTTATCAATCACTGACTTTATTTAGATTATCACTCGTCAACCTGCCTGGCATTTCGTAAATATTCACTCTAGGTTATCCGAGAATTTACCTACCGTTAGATACTTTCATATAAAATAGTCAAATCCCCATATTTAGAGACGAATCGAGTAATTACTATGGCTACGTAAAATCTCTACCACATTTCTGCAGACGTTGAAAACCATTGACAAGTGCGAGACAAATTGATTACTTAGCCAAAGTAATTAAGTAGGTACTTGACTTGTCTATAAGTTATGGGGGTATGACCATGGTATGAACTTTTCTGACAGATGGCACTGAAATTTTTTTTAGATTTTTATCAATCGTTAACTCTACCAGTGTGTGTGTCATCTCATCTATCAAAAAGTTTCTTAAACTATCTATTTTTTTTCTGACATAGGCTAGCTTTTGACCTCATCTCACCTGTTGGGAAGCGACAATGATGTCGACGATGTAACATGCTTGCCTAGAAGAAACCTATTGACTCTAGACTTGAAAACACCAAGAATAGAAATGAAAGTGAAACCTTATCCGTGGTTTAATCAACGTTTAAGTAAATGGTCTTTAAAAACATCTAAACTTCAAAAATATGTTTATTAAAAAAGATATTTACATGATCGTTTTGAATCGTCAGTAATCTAGTGTGTCTTCGTAACGCCATCTCTAATGAGAAGAACACACAAGAAAGTCATGGGTTCTTTTTTTGCAATTATCATTTAGGTCATTCACATTGTCGCATATTTACAACCATAGTGGACCCGGAGCAATAATCTATATACTATACTCCTTACTTACAATATAAGCGCTAAAGTAACTCTGTCTGTCTAGGAACCTACCATCAGTCGTGTAGTTTCAAGAACATACAAAGATTATTAGGACAATCGATACGTCGCTGATACGTAAATCATTGTTTGCAACTTGGTCATCTCATCAGTTGAAATTTTGCAGAACATGTAATTCGTATTTTTAGCCTAGCGTTGTCGGGCCGGTAAGATATTGTATTTGGGGCAACGACATTTAGTGGGCGGCAGAATTGAGATCGTGTAAAAAACGATAGGTAATAATTGTCCTATATCGCTAGCAGATGTTACGAAAATGTATAGGTAGGTTGTACGTGCCGATTTCATGATGTAACCGATTCAATAATATACAAGAATCGAATATTATAGATGTAATACTATTACGGCCCTGAAACGTCATTTAAAGCTTGAGTGCTACTTAAATAATTGAGCAGCTTTTAAATTCAAAATAAGTATGCGAATTGAGTTTTGAGTTTAGGAGCTCCTTAATTGTTTAAGTACTACTCAAACTTTGAGTTACGTTTCTGTATTCGGCCGTTAGACGTCTAAGTAGAGCTTAGTTAATGATAGATAAACGATTGAAGACAAAGATAGATAAAGCCACCACTTAGGAACGTCTCTGACTACGGTCTTACAACTAGTTCCCGAACTCACAACCATATGAGAATGCAGCTTAGGCTAAACCAACCCTTCTAGCCTTCCGTGTGAAGAACTAATAAACATACTGATATATTCATTCACTCACTCGTAAACTTTTCGTATTCCATAAAAACCATTCCCTCAACTAAATTGCTTCCGTTTCATTTAAAAGTTAATTAGAAATTTAGAACACTAACATTCACAGTTGAACGTTTTCTGTACAAAGATTTCTTACAAAACATGGCTTTGCCAAAACAAACATAGCTAAACAAGGTCGCGTTTGATTGAACACACTCAGGTTTCCACTAAATTAGTAGACTTCTAATGACTTGTTGACAAAACTTGGTGTTTATACTAAAACAGGCGCAATTTGCATTTCAATCACGAAACCTTCGGGCAAAGACTAACTGTGGAAATACTAATTAGATTAGTTAAATCTTAGTAGGTTAAGAGGGTGGGTACTGTTACCATTTTCATAACTACTGAAAGTACTGAAGCTGAAGATTGCTAGATATTTTTATAATGGACCACTTTTATAAGATAGTCTAAATAAACAGGAGTTTAGTATACAAAACTTCTGTTTATTTAGATATTTTTATGGGATCGAAGCTTACACGAGTAAGTCCCATGTACAAAGAAAGGTTCACTTTACAAGCAAAGGCATTGGAATGAAAAATAATGGCCCATGCTCTAAAAAAAAACTGTTTTCAAATACATGTAGATTGTAGGTATTTAAAATGTTAGTGTCTATGAATAAAAATTGCTTACCATCAGAACGCTTTTCAGTGATAGGATCGGCTTCCATTACCATCACGAAATGGTACCCTGAAACAAAGGAATGGTATATCAGTTGAGAATTTTCCTTGGGATGGTGGTCACGGACTGTCAATAAAACTTTCTACTTTTATCCCTTACAAACTCGATTTTCTAAAAGTTTGTATACGGGTTGCATGAGACGAAATTCAGACAACGTTTAAGGCCAAGTTTGAAAATGGTCGAAGAATACTTCAATTAGGAAGATCTTGATAACCAGCCAAATCTTCTTATGTGGGTACTTCAAATACCTACTTGTCTAATTTACTTCTAATTCCTGAAGGTAGGTAAATATGTATACGTATTAATATACCTCGCCTAATTTTATATAGACGTTACAAATACCATAATTTAGGTCGCACTAGATAAGTTAGATAGTAAAAATAACTGCCATTTTGTAGGAAAAATTGCGATAATAAATGAAATGACAGAACTCGAAACAGTCTCGGAAAATTCAGCGGCCTATTGCAAGTAACGATTATGGGCAGGGGCTTTTGGTAAATGCCAAGAACGCCAAAAAGAAAATATTATCTGCTCGCTCGCCTTACAATATTACCGGTGCGTTCAATGTTACTGCAGCGTCTAAAATGTTAAATGACAAATAAGTAACAAAAATAAAACTAACAAATTAAACTAAATGACTCATTTTAACACCCACTTTAGTTTTTAAATAGAACCCAGCTTTATTTATTCATGAATATACGACGTAGATGCTGAACAAAGTTTCTTTGATATTCCGTTGGGATTTTTATAATTCACATAGTACTACATCAGGCGCTCAGTTAGAATGCAAATTGATGGAATTCTAAAACGCTATTGTGTTGACAAAACGGTTATTTCTGCGATTAGATTATGTACGATTACTATTTAACATGTTTGTATGAATATTTATAAATGGCTATTTGTATATAAATAAGTATCTACGTTACGTTAGAATGTTTAAAATTTACATTATTATTTAAGATTTTGTCTGTTTTGTTAGGTATTTCGCAGTATTAGAAATCGATACGTTTTGTAATTCATTCCCTCTTCATTAAAACTTCTTGTCTTCCTATGTAACACGAGATCCATTTTGTCGATCGATAAAAATGCACCATCTTTATTTTCTTAAACGACAAGGAAAAAAAATCTTTTTTATATTTTCGTTTGGGCATAAGCCGTTTCAGAGCCTATTCATTACAAACAAAGAATTATTTCCTCTTTATAGTATTAGTCTATGATTATTATACAAATCAAAATTAAATTTAGAAGTATAACCAACTTCGTTAAGCACTTCAGATTTTATGAGAGTTAAAAACAATTTCTATAATGAACTCAATAAGTAAGGTATCGCGGAAAGTATGAAGAATCAATAAAAACATATTCCTAGCCAATTAACCAGACACCTGAAGCAGGAAATCTCTAAGTAGAATAGTTATAGTTCTATTGATAGCACGCGATGTGACAACGACTAATGATTCAGTAGTCAGTGTAGGTTGACTAGTCTCTACGCATTATTTGTAGACGCGTATTCGTCTGCCGGCTGCTTACGAACTGAATAAATAGTAGAATCTATTATTGTGTTTTAATTGTTTTCTTTGATTATCTATCAGCGTTATGAAGGTACATTATTATTTATTTTCTTCGTAGTCTTGGAGCGATGGATTCCATGGCCATTTGGGAATTATCCATAATTAATGCAAGTTATTTGCAATTAAGAAGATGTGCCTAGATGTTATCTAGAAGAAGGAAGACGGCAGTTGAACAATATCCGACTTCCTTAGTAGCTGCACCGGTCTACGTATCGAAACACGTCCGCTTGGCGCTACGACTTAGACCGATGGATGATACAAGCCCTAGCCGAAGCCACCCCACCAAGGAACTCCAGGGATACCGTAGCCATATTCTTCTCACCCGGCTACAGAGTAAATCTACCACAAACTTTCCCAGAGGCACTTAACCTAGATTTGCGTCTCTTCATTTTTACAGTCACGAATTCACGATACACGGCACACATTGCATTTAAGCCTCTGTGACATAATAATTGACGTTCATACAAATATAGTGGCCCATCAGACGGTGTTGATTTCCAAGCCATTTCCCGAACTATGCCAATCCAATAAGCCAGTAAAAAAAATAGTGTGAACAGTACCTCTACAATGGTAAGGGTCCACCATGGTATGGGTGAAATGGGGTGGTGAGTTGAAACGTAAACACGTGCACTGTGACGTTAACAGTTTGACGATGCGCACTATTGTGCTCTAGCAAATTATGTGCCTTTATCACCTGAGGTTATAAGGGCACATAATGCGCCAGCTCCCTGCCGCATGTTGTACCGGTCGCGACATATTTTGTTGTGGATATGCCGAAACTGTTAACGTTATATAAGCTTCAAATACACGACGACACATAGAGCTAGAGCACACATATAAAGAAATTATTATCAAAATAATTTCTTATTATAATTTCTTGTATTATTATTTATCTTCTTATTATCTCGACGTTTCAACCATGTTACAATGGTATTAGTCGCGAGGGGACTACGACAGACGATCCTCTTTTTTACTGACTTACCATTTTGCACTGGCTTACTGGCCTGGCTTAGAAAACAAAGCGCGTGCAACCATTTGAATGAACCATATTTAGTACAAGTTTCGGGGTCAGACTAAAGTCGTAAAAGTACATAGCTGTGTATGTAAGAAAAAGGCGAATAACAATACATCATGTGGTCTGCGGATACTTCCACATCTACTTCCCATTTATGGACATAGCCTTCGTCCCAGCTCAGTTCATTCAAAACAATACGTAGGTGTGCTCAGTTATTATATTATATGTACCAATGTCTTCGTTATTATACGAGTAGGTATACTTACTTATCGAGTGCAAACAGAAGGATATAAGAGCCTGGTATATTTATTCATCGAATTCAAAATTACATTAAAAGAAATACATTAATTTACTAAATCTAAACTTTTAAATAAAAAACATCTTCGAGGGCGTCCCCCCGCGGCATCATTCCCAAGACACTGGCGACATTTCCCCTCTGGATCGCTAAGCTGATCCTTTGGAAAAAGAAGCCGCCAGCCCTACGGTCCCCCGCCGCCACATTGAGACGCCCCGCTAGATCCTGGTTGTTATCTCGGATAGCAGTTGTTAGGTCAAGTTAGAGGCCTTAGGGCGACTTGAAAACTCTTAACACCAGGTGAGCCACACCACTACACGAAAAGAAGAAAGAAGAAGAAGGGATTTTAATACTCAAATATATGATAAGGGTCTGTTTTTTAAACCACAGGTCCAATCTAATAATCTTACAAACGTACTCGTTAACTTACTTACACACAAACTTTCACATTTATAATATTAATAGGATTAAGTTATGGGTATAAGGATATATTAATTTAAGTTCCCACCGACATCAAACCGAGGTAATCAACGGAAACACGTTTTCTACTCAATAAATGGTTTGAAACGCCCGCATTCTTAGCGGTTTCCTTCATTAGAGCCAGGCACCTATCAGTCTGTTAAGGACTTGAAGTCGCGTAGGTAGGTCGGATCAAGCCATATCTTATCTACTGTATCGGGCCTAATAAGGAGTTTGTGAGACATGTGCCTATTTATTTAGTTAAATAAGTAATTCAGTTTTAGATTCTACTTATATTACAATATAAAATGTGAGTTTGTGTTTAAGCAAGTAAACGAGTATGTTTGCTACTCCTTTGTGCAAAAACTACTGAACCGATTGCTATGATAATAGCTAGAGATATAGATTAGCACATAGGCTACTTTTTATCCTGATATTCCTACTGGATCGAGACTTACGGTGGTAAAATCACGTAGCGCAGCTAGTTAGGAATATCTTATTCAAGGCATGCTGCGCTTTGGCAGCAGTAATTAATTGATTTAGGTAAATGTGTGTGTTTTTATACAAATATCACAGAACCAATGGAAATGGGAATAGGTAAGGCTTTTACGTAGAATGCTGGAGATTCAGAGTAACATGTGGTTCTTGTTCTCTTGCCACCAATATTCCCACGGGATAGGAGCGGTACCTGAGTGTACTTTACGCGTGTGTATACATCATCCATCTCAGAGTCGGGACATACATAGTTTATATTAGGTATCTATATTATAAATGCGTAAGTAACTCTGTTACGATTTCACGCCTAAACCGCTGAATCGATTTTGATGAATTTTGGTGTAGAGATAGATGGGACCTTGGAGAAAGACATAGGCTACTTTTGACGCCGATATTCCCGCAGGATCGGGACTAACGCGTGTGTAAAAGCGAGGCAGTGCTAAAAGTAGAATATAATAACACCAAATCAGGACAAAGAAAACGAGGTCTAGAGTTGCCTCTATCTATATTATGTTTTTATAACTATTTGTGTGTGTTACTACTAAACTTTAGCTATATATACCTGCGATATTGCGCTGCATTCGTGTTCGGAAGACATAACTCGGTTTGCTGGCGTCGCGTCAGCATAAAGAACCCTACCTAGGTTCTGCTGTTCGAGGTCAAAGGTTAATGAAATATTAACTTAATCAAAAATATGTGTAATGTTGACTTGAGGACGATTAAACTGCATGTATGTACGTGCATACCTAATAAATAACATTGTGAATATGTGAGGGGTTAGTCAACTCTATCTACATCTCTCTGCAAGTATGATTGTTATTCCTTCACCTAAAAATAACTTGATTGATTGCTATGAAACTCGGTAATCAGATAGATGTAGAATGTAGCTAAATAAATACGCTACTTTTATATTCCGATATTTCCATAAGTTTTGGATTCGCGCGCGGTATAAAACGGGGCAAAACATCGTTAAGTAGATAGAAAAACCTCGACGAGGATTCTTGCCGCAGCCCTCGACACCTCGCGACCAACACCATTGTAAGATAGTTGAATCGTCGAAATAATAAATGAAAAAATAACGCGATTAAGACCCAGATAAATATGTAATTTAATTAAGTATTTGTTCCACTCTTTAAAAGAAGTATATTTTCCCCCAGATTCAGATCAGTCGACAGTCGGTTATTTTACAGAAGTCTGACTGACACCATATGAACTGATCTGAGTAAAGACAACCATATTACTTTAATGCTGATATTCAAACCAGGATTGAACTAGACAAGTAAATCTGCGGATTGTGACTACGGAAACTCAAACTCAAAAAAAATATGTTTTTTCAATAAGATATTCACATGGTCATTTTGAATCGTCAGTAGTGTGTCTTCGGAAAGCGACATCCAATGAGAAGAAACACATGGGTTTTTTTGCAGTGATCCACATATATATTTACATTGTCGCATAACAAAGTAGAGCCAATATTTATTTTCATTGCAAGCATTCAAAGTAATTGTTGCCAATTGCTAGCATGTTCACTTACTTAACTAGGAGAAAGTGTCAAGTTATTGTAGCTATTGGCTCAATGCTGGATTTCTTTTATCATACCTACCTACCATTCAATTACTTAGGTTCTGTATTCGTTTGCTTTAGTATTGTCAGCAGTATTGAGCAAGTCTAAATTTTATTCTGTGGGAAAATCAATCCTTCGTTTTTAAGTTCAGACTATGATCTGACGATTTTTCTTTGTATTTGTAATTTTTTCTACAGGAAGATGTGTCAAATCATAGTCTACAATTTAAAAACGATGTTGATACGATTTTAAACTCACTACTACTACAAATATCATTTAATCTCTATCTATTGTATAAAAATCAATCCCTACTTCCCTTGGTCACGGCATCACACTTAAACTTTTACACATATTTCGATAATTCTTTTTTTGTTGTGAGCGCTATTGTCAGGAGAAGGTTCTTATGAAAGAAAAAATGCTAAACCGATTTTGATGAATTTTATTTTTTTATACTAAACGACAGGACAACGTCTGTCGGGTCAGCTAGTAACGAAATATTTACCATTTTTAATTTAAGATTTATTATGGTTAGGTATAAGGTATTTTAACTACAATAACTAGGTAGCCTATGTGTTAATCCTGAAATATAGCTCCAAGTACAATTTTATACCTAGTTTATGTCAATTTGGTCAGTAATTTTCGCGTTAAGACATAGAGGATAAAATATAACATATTCTTATACCTATTTAGGAAGTCATTGATGAAAATGTAAAAACATTTAATACAAAATTTGTCATTAATAATTAATATTACCTACTTATTACTTTATTTATTGTTTATCTATAACTAGCAAACATTTATCAGCAGTTGCAAAACTAGATAAATAATTAACTACAGACATTTAAAAGCTAAAGTTACAAATTATAGTATACAATCTAATCAATAACATGTTACGAAATGTTTGTTTGCACTTTGTAATAAAATTCTAAGGTAAGTGAGTAATTTTGTTGTGACGCACCATATCGACGACTGATAACAACCAGTTATCTCAAAGTAGGAAATTATACTGATCCAGTTCACTATTATCAATATTTATACTAATATTATTAATGCGAAAGTGACTCTGTCTGTCTGTTATGTTTTCACGCCTAAACTGTTGAACCGATTTTGAATTTTTTTGGAATAGAGATAGATTGAACCTTGAAGAAAGACATATAGGATTTTTTTTATCAGGACTTATGCATGAAACTGCTGGGCTCAGCTAGTTGACTACAAATGGTTCTTAGTTTACTATCTTGGTATTTTTTTAAAGATTACATATTTTTTGTTTTATTGTATTGATTTTTGATAACCACATGTTACTTATGAGTGGAAAATTATATTGATTTAGTTTACCGATCCAGAATTATGAGTATAGGTGTGGAAGAACATGTCTGTCTGTCTTTCTGTTATGTTTTCCCACCTAAACCACTGCCATGATCAATTAGGTAAAGACACCTAGATAGTCTTTTGTTTCTATTTCGATTGAGTGTGCACCGGGTTAAAGGAACATTAAAAATTCAAATTCCAGACATTCCAGTCCACTGGAACAACAGGAATATTAAATTTCCAATGTTCTGGTGTGACATATCACTGAAAACAGAGTGTTAGGAACACGTCAGAGGTTCTATTGTTGAAAGAATTTTTGAATCAGCACAGTAGTTTTTAAGTTTATTAATTACAAACATACATACACAAAAATACAAATCTTTCGTCTTTATAATATTAGATAGATAGATAGAAATCTTTATTTGCACAACATAAACAGAAAAAACAAAAAACACATTGACAAAAGTATAAATAAATAATAAAGTAGTAGATTATTGGGGTGATTTTTCAAGTAATCATAGTCACTCTCAGTACTAAATAATGGTACAGTGAGTGTGGCTGTGTGGCTGTATAAAACCTTATTTGGAAAAGTAACATATTCTCGCAATATTTTGTGGATACCTATTGTACGTAGGCAGAGTCACAAAGAAAATCAACATCGCCATATAAAACAGCTGGGGCGTAAAGCCAAATCTGACGATGACACTCCGTTATGTTCGCTCAAGGTTACGCGGAATAACGCAGCAAGTGAAAATAAGTATACATTTACAAAATCAAATCAGATTATCGGAGCATTACAACAAAGTGTTACGAAATCCTATCTCACAACAAACATTATATCTAGTAAATTAACACTGTACGTACCTTCCTACGTTGGCATTTACATCTGCAGGATAGGGTTTTAATTTTTTTACGTTGTAAATAAACTCACCTTACGGGATGCAAATAATCCTTTCCACGAGCCTCGTATCCATAAAACTTTCACAAAAACAAACTATCGCCACTCCAAAAAATGAAAACTGAACCGGAAAGGTAACAGTACACAGTTTAGATTATTTATTTACAAATAATACGGCTTAGCTGCACGAAACACTTCAACTCAAAAAGCAAAAACAATCACAAAAGCAGAAGAGACTGCGAGCGACGAAAAATGTTAGGCGTGAAGTTAGCCACGAATCAATGTGTCACTTTTGACATTGACGTTTTTCTATTTTCAAACTAGGGCTGTCACTCGTCTATATTTTGAGCCAGTAGCATTGGCCACATGTGTAGTCTAGCGCTTGTCTATGGATATTATTGTGTGTCTATGGAAAAAAGTATTACCAGTTTCGTAAATCTACTCAAATCAATGGAACCAAAAATATAATTACTGTGTACGTCAAATACACGACGACTAATAGAGCTAGATCTAGATCACACTTACATAGAAATTCGTGCATTTTATTTCGATGTATGCTGTAAGGTGAGCTCTGTGTCGTCCTGTATATTTGAACCTTTACGCAATAATGTTTAGAAAGGTACATGGTGTGTTTTGACACAAGACACATGTCACCGTGTGTACACCGCCGTGTGTGTCGTTGTCGTGCAGACATTGCTTGCACTGTGAGACTGTGTCGCTTGTTTCAGACTTGCCATCTTCCTATCTTTTTAGGTGAGCGACGTGGTCTCAGAGGTAGCACGATTACCTTGTAAGTATAATTATTAAAAAAATAAATTCCAAATTAAAGACGTTCATGGCTACGGAATATGGGTAGGTATTACCACATGTGTCTGGGTCGACTTGATGTGGACATAAAAATATTGCTTCCGTGTGGATGCTATCGACACTAGTTTGTATCCAGTGTCCGAAGCTTAATCTCAAAATACATGGTGACACTTTACCTAAACCGACCACACCTGCACAGCAAGACACAGCCTATAGAGAAATTCGTGCATGTGTGCTGTAGGTATGTGTGGGCTCTTTATGTAAAGTTGCAAAAGCTTAAAAACTCAAAGTGCAAGATGACACTTGCATGACACATGTATATAAAGAAAGAAATAAGTGAAATAAGTTAAGCTTTAAGTAAGCAGTCAAACACCCATAAATAGCGTTTATTAATCATCAAATACATTTTTCAAACGAATTAAAAAACAAGACGATGGACTTTGTATGAAATTTCTATGGTAACACTGTCCTCAATTTCCGGTTTCCTGTCGGGGCGGGCCGGTGCACACATCGAAAGCTCAACAAATCATTTTGACTGAAAACTGCGGCTGGTGTACGTCAAAACAATAACTTCGTAAAAATATCGCAATATATTCAATTTATACCAGTTTCTTTTAATATTGACTGAAAATCGGTGGCAGAGAGTGTTCTCATTCTAATAAAGAAGAATAGTGAGGAGTTTCTGTGAAAAAAATAGATAGAACTAAATTTTTAATTTAATATTTTGTGTCGGCTTATTATTATTTTTTTTTGTGAAAAATGACGGCTTCTGCTATGATCGAATTGGAGTCCTGGATAATCTACCAATGTGTCCTGAACGAATGCCATGTGTCCAGCAGTTGTGAGTACATAATCTGTTTGTTTTTTTTAATATTAGTTCACAACTAAAAAAATAAAAAAAAATATTTACGCTGGTTTTGAAAAGCACGCTAAACTTCAGACCTACGAAGCCTCCGGCGTTATATAGAGGTATCTATGTATTTCTTCAAAATTAACTACATGCTTCAAAAAAGGCACATTTTGTGTAAAAATTAAATAGATAGGGCCTACTAGGGCATGCAATATCGGAAGGTTTTCAATCTCGGGACGATATCGATATTATGAGCTCAATCCCGGGATCCCGGGATTGATACTGGGATTTTAGATATCGTTAAAAAAGCGAATTTAATACAATAAAAATGTGTTGAATCTAAAATATTTAAGACTAGTGGTTTCATTACGTAAATAAGTTACCCCGAGGGCCGTCCACCCCATCATTTTGGAAATATGGCGGACAAATAGCCTAAACCCGAAAGTGTCTTAACTTTCGCGTCAAATTCTAGGCGCACCACTAAAATGTTTTTAGCAGAAAAAAATTGCATGCGAGCTTGTATAAAAAATAATTGTCTTAAAAATTGCAATAAATCACGTTACTTTTATTGTTTTAAACATTTTACCAATTCCCTACGCTTCTAAATCTTTACAGATCTCTTCCTCAGGGCTAGACTAATTTGGGTTTAATTTTAAAAGTTCTATTCAATCATTCCATGAGGAAAAATATAGCTAAAAACCTTAATTTATACCCAAATAGTAAATTGCTCAAATCTCGATATCGGATCACTCAATCCCGGGATTATAATATCGAACTTTTGCGTCCGAGATCCCGGGATTACGATATCCCGGGATCCCGGGATTCATGCCCTAGGGCCTACAAACCAAGTACATATTTATTTTTACGAAGGTAGGTACCTACTTATTCAAATTTATGGTGGGTAATTAAATTAATTACTTAGTAGGTATACCTATATACTTTATGTACCTAGGTACCTATTAATTATTTATCTCCGCTATAAATGCGTTTCCGGTTGTTTAAATTTTGTTCATGTGAATCAACCTTGCTATGAAGGTACCTACGTATGTACATAAATAGGGGTGTGGAAATAAGGAATATTACCAAGAAACTGTGGGAAAAATTGGGAATAAACCCTCTTTCTTTTCCAGGCTAATGTTGGGTGAGTATAGTTTATAGGTATATGATCGAAGGGTGAGTAGGTATAATTTTACGTTTATACCCATACCACAGAATAAATAATAGTACTACGTACAGAAGCTGCACCGCTTTGATCTTGAAGAAAGCCGCCATTTTAATAGCCTACAAAATTTCCGACGCACCTGGTTCATTCGAAATCGCGCCTTACCACTTAGCTCATAAGAGCGCAATTCCTTTGTGTTCAGAATTTACCTACGCCACAGTTTAAGCGTTAGGGTTGTACCATAGAGTGTAGGTATCTTCTTCTTCTTCTTCTAATATATAAAATTTCCATGTCACAGTGTTAGTTACCGTACTCTTCCGAAACGGACGAACCGATCTCCACCAAACTCCACATACGCATTCAGTAGGTCTGATAATCGGCTACTATCTATTATTTATAAGGCAAAACAACGTTTGCCGGGTCAGCTATAATAATATAATAGTTGAGTTGTACATTAAGTAAAGTAAAATAAATAACAACACCATTTTAAGAAAATCATTTATTGTATTTACAATTGTTTAACTTTAATATAGTGTTGTATGTATTTCTTACATTAAAGTTTAATAATGGGTACTTTAGAGATGTAAAGTACCCATTATTAAACTTTAATGTTGCAAAAATTCGAAATCGAACAAACAATTTTACGTAACGTACAACGTGCGCGCGCTTCGCTTGCGACAACCGCACTGAACTTGGATCGCCGGCGGTCCGAGAGGCGGTAGGTAATTATAGCGCGCAAGTGTACATGGAGTGATGGAGGCCTGCCCATACTTACTACAATGTATCAATTCGAAAGTGACTGTCTACCTATTTCATTTTTCAACTCCCAAACCATTTGAACTAAAATCTAATTTAATTTTAACCAAAATGGAACTAGAACTGACCTAAAGGTATTTATAAAATAATTAAGTAAATCATAATTTACTGCTACTTACCTACATATTTAGTGAATCATACATAACCACTGACGAATGCATTTTAAGTCGGTACCGACAAATGTGTAAGTAGGCAATACCTACCTACCCAATCTACCTACTTGCCGTTTACAGTCATTCTTAGCAACCATACCTACTCTACTCTACTTCACTCACCTCACACGACATACACACACAATATAAATCACCTCATATGGTTACACCTACTCGTACCAGTTTACCTTCATGATTATGGTAAAGTTACATCCTATTTTGGTAATTAAGGGTATTTATTAATTTTACCCTATTAAGACCTATTTTTGGGCCAACACAATCTCTCTCATCTATCTCAAAATAGATAGGAAGGCAAATTTCGATCGCAATTATCATATCAGAGCACAGCTTCCATTACCAAAGAAGACGGGTAGGAACTCTTCATAGGCTTACGAAGAGTTCCTCCTACCCGTATTGTTGTTAACATTAATTTTAGGAACTTCACGGTGGACGGGTGGATATACTATATAGGTACGAGTTTGTTGAGACTGTATCTACAAGAAATCCGGATTTCTAAGTAAGCACTAACAAAGAAAGTAGATGTGTTCGTCTGTCTATTTCTCCGCTAACTTCTTCTAAAACAGCCATCGTATTTAAAACAATTTAAAAAAATCTCTACCGTAAAGAGAATTCTTAAAATTGGTTTAATTAAACTTTAAATGTAAGTACATGGTACACTAGTAAAGAATGCGGTAGTCGATAATTCTAATGTAGGTACAGTTTGCTAAATCTGTTAAAACTTGGCATGTAGATAGGGGAAGACCTGGCGTAACACATAGGCTAGTTATATCCCGGTATTCCCGCGTGATCGGGACTTACTATTATAGATAATACAAACATGCATTCTTACTTACCTAAGCAAAGCATATACATTAAATAACAAAGAACCAAGGTATGCTAAGTAGAATTAAACGGGATTGAACTAACGATAAAAGCGAAAGCTCGATTCCTCCACGAGATTGGATTCAAGTTTAAATGAAAAAGACAATTAGATTATTCCTTTGTTCAACTTGCATTAGAATAATGAAGTTTTTCGAATATCTTCTACATTTAAAACTTACTAACGCCCCGCGGTTTCACCCGCGTAAATCATGATCCCAAGGGAATATCGGGATCAACAGCCTATGTCCTTCTCCAAGGTCCAATCTACCTATATACCAAAATTTATCAAAATCGGTTTAGCGGTTTAGGCGTGAAAGCATAACAAACAGACAGACAGATAGAGTTACTTTCGCATTTATAATATTAGTAAGATAACCTTAACCAGAACTAAACCTTAGCTAAGCATTATTTTGTCAAAATATAGCTGACAAATAAAAAGTACAATTTTCTTAATAATATTTCAAGTCATAAAACAATATCAACGGATCCAATCGCATTTATTTCGTTTTTGCAAAATAAATGACGTGTCTGGGACTTTCCAGATCCCAAAGGCATGCGTGCAGGCTGAGCTGAGGTCACATTAGTGGTATAAATAATTTGAAACGTACTAAAACACCTGTACCGTCTAATTCGCAATATTAACGAAATATTTTTGATATATTAAAATTTATTTTCGGCTTTAATCTAACGTCGCGTCTCCTCGGTTTTTGGTGTCTACTCGTGACTATAATGGGTACTATTAATGTCCTCGAAACGTCGGGCATTAAAAATTTGCTAAAAAATAATGAAAGCAACGCGATTAAAACCGAAAAATTAGTTAAATTCGAAACAAAACCTAAGAAAAATATTGTTCTCTATGTTCGGATCAAACCTATACATAATTCGGTTTGGTGTGACCATTCATCTGCTCTGTGGGTGTGACACAATAACGGTACTATGCTTTGTTACTGATCTATGTATATCAAAACTAGCTGCATCCCGCGGTTCACCCGCGTAAGTTCCGATCCCGTGGGAATATCGGGATCAAAAGTAGCCTATGTTACTCAGGGAGAATGTAGCTTTCTAACGTGATGAAAGAATTTTGAAATCGGTCCAGTAGTTTTTGAGTTTATTAACAACAACATTAACAACATAACAAACATACAGAGGCACACACACACCCACAAAAACACAAATCTTTCCTCTTTACAATATTAAGTATAGATAAAAGCTATGCTTCCAAAGTCAACATAGACACCTACTTGTGATTCTCAAAACATCGTTTCTTGTTGTGTACAGCTGAGTGGCCGCCAACGCCCGAACGATAGAACTAATTAACGTTAATAACTTTAATAAGTCATACCGAACACATGCCTCGTCTGTAAGTCTTTATTGTACGACGTTGGAACACTTGTAGCCAGCTGGCTATTAGCCCCTGTACGATTATGAGAATTGCCTCTTAAGAAGGTGGGTACTGTTACCATTTCCATATAAACAAAATACCAAAATAGAATTATGAAAATTTAGTTTTCTACCCTAATATCGGTATTATTCGGATTAAGATTTTATTTTTACAGGGCCCTGTAAAAATGAACGAAATGGATTTCCGTTTTATTTCATTTCTTAATCCGAATAATTCCGATATTAGGGTAGAAAACGAAATTTTCATAATTCTATTTTGGTATTCTGTTTGTATGGAAATGGTAACAGTACCCACCCTCTTAAGAAAGCTCTATATCTGTATGCACGTACGTAGTACTTAATAATAAGTGGTGGTTAAAGATTTTTCTTCGGTTATCGTGATTATTTATTTATTTATTTATTTTGGGAGAACCAACAGCTATTACACAAATATAAGTAAACATTATAGAAATGGAGAGCCAATTAGAGGTTCCCACGAATAAACAACAACTTAAACTAATAATGTGAGAGATCAATCTTCGACACATACAACTACAGGGAAGCACAAACCATGGTAGTCATGATCAAAAAGAGGTAAATAAACTTACTAATCATCAACGAAAAACATGTTACTTAACCGTCTTCTCGCTGAAGCCACGCTGGTACAGAATAGGTCCAAGTCTGCAACGTCACACAAATCATTGAAGGTATCACACGCCCGCAGCAGGTAGGCATTTTGTCTATAGTTGGTTACAGCTCGTGGAACACATAGGGGTTTCTTAATATGAAATGGTGATGTTAATATGAAATTAAACTATTTTTTTTTCGGTTTTAGTAGTGTTGGTTTTATTATAATTACTAGCTGCGTCCTGCGGTTTCACCGGCGTAGATCCCGATCCCGCGGGAATATCGGGATAAAAGTAGCCTATGTGTTATTCTAGGTCTCCAGCTACATATAATCCAAGTTTCATAGCAATTGGTTTAGTAGTTTTTGCGTGAAGGAGTAACAAAGTCACATAACATAGACATGTACGTACATACTTGCAAACTTTCGCGTTTATAATATTAGTAGGAAGTAGGAAACATAAGTAGGTACTATATCCGTTGTCAAATCACCATAACACAAGCTTATATTAGCTTACCATTGGGCTAGATGGAGTTGGGTGAAGTTACAAAATCATCTTCATATTTATTTTATATCATTGCTTTCCTAATTTGGTCTTTACTTACTTGCTCTGAGTTCGATGTAAATTGGCGGTTGACAGGCGAGTACCTACATTGTGTCTGTTTAAAAGACCGGTTTAATCGCGACCGCAATAAATTAGTACAAGTTTAGTGGTTTGTATAAAATAAATCGAAGATTACACACATTGAAATTGTGTGTTTGGTATTTGAGGTCAAATAAAACGCAAATAAAAAGAAGAAGTAAGTAGGTATGTTGAGATCAATGATCGACGCATGTCTTTTTCTGTTGGCGTGAGTTCTGTTTCTCAAACTTAATACTCCTTTAAGGAACAGGGAACTGCGGACATACGCAGACGCATATGCTAAAGCATTCCTATGTTGTTCTTGGCCTCCTGCAAAATCGACCACCATTTTAATCAATTGCAGTTCTGCGGCGGATTGCAGAATAGAAATTGAGCAATTGATATTGCTTACTAAAAATCTGCAGTTAAAACAAGAACAAACATCGGAGTGTTACTTCTTGTTTTAGTTAGACTTACCAATCAGGGTGTTTCTTGCCATGTTAGGTGGTCACCCTCACGCCGAACACTCCTTCGAAATCGAAGCATAACACAGAAAGAATCTCTGCTTCCAATTCTCCAATACAAGAGAGACAAAACATACCCTTTCTACACCGTAAACTTGATAAACTGTTATCACGTTTCAGAAACCACCTCCAGGTATCAATCTGAATACCGTGTCTTCGTTACACCGTAATAAATTGAGAGTGAGGGGCGTTTGTGAACTCTATTCCGTCGAGATAAGGTTCACACGCTCGGTTTAAATTGTAAATCGATGGAGGATAGAGTCATCACGAGCCACGAGCCGACATACAGGAGTATCCAAGGACAGAGCCTTGAAAGGTTACTACAAAACACTCCTTTTTTATTATAGGACTGTTGTAGTTTATGATTTTTTCTTATCAGACGTTGGAGATATTGTTCCGAGTTCACAGCTCACAAGTTAACTTAGTAATTTGCACCGTTTAGGTCAAAAATATTCGCATGAATTTTAGTAGTCCTCATAGTAAGTTTTTTCAAATTACAGGGATATCATTCCACCTGCATACGACGTCAAAGGTTAACTTGAGCTATGATGGCGCTGTGTACAAATACTTTCTTTCTTCTCATCTGAGCGACGTTTCCGGTTGTATCCCTCGGGAGCCCGGGATCTGCAAAAACTACAAATTATTTGGGGTCGGCACAGTAACTGTAGCTAATTCATTGACCATACCTTCTGCAATTGGATTTGGCAATATTTTTATGGTCGGCCGCCTGCCTCCCTCTTAGGAACCCTCTTAGGAACCAAGCAGTTTATCCGCCACTGCGCGGGGAGAATTTAAGGTTTCTTAGTCTCCCTCAGATCCCTTATTCGGGTTTTACGTCACCTTGGGGAAGAGATGGGGTAACCCTATTCTATGCCGGAGCTACACCACTCAATCTCCGCCGGCTGTGTACAAATACCCAACAACATTTATTTATATAGGCTGAACGCAAACTAATTTCCAATTTTCCAAGTTGTCGACGACACAGCCGCCCGCACGCCGCCGGAATCTCTCGGTCGGTATTTGTAGTGTTTGCGAACATCCTTTAATATCGTCCAAGGACCCTGGAGAACGCTCCTCTGTCCACATTCCGATTAAATTAATTTTTCGGTCAATTAATGGACAATCTTATATACTTACCTTATAATAAGTCCTTATAAACATGTAGGTACTCAAATGTTTCGGCCGCCGCTGGATGCTACCTATTGGCCTGAGCTGTATCACAGTTTACGTTATAGTTGTGTGTGCGTCTCGGTGCTTGATAGTTGTATCGCCAAGCGGACTTGTCTGTGTTCCGATACGTAGGATGGAGTCTCCACTAAAGTCTTCTTTAGTTCGGAACTCATATTCGGTCCGTCTTTTGAATTTCAGTCATATCATAATTGAACAGATCTCTTCTCAGAAGCGTGCTGCATCATAATATGAGAGCGCATCATTATTACAAAAATAAAACGATTTTCAAGTCGATAAGACCCAAACGAATGAAAGACATACTCAAACTTTTATGTACCCACAACAATTTCATGCTTTTATTGTCCCGAATTCTTATAATCCGATAGAAATTCCTTTATCATTGATGGGGATCGAAGTATTTTTATATTAAGTAACGTCCTACAAATAAGTTTGGTTGACGCCAAGGTCGACATCGGTTTTAGGAGCGATTATAGCGGTGATCAAGTTATTTTCCGCTGGACTATCCATAATAGACTGGGTGTGTATGGGGCCCACTGGGTGTGTATGGGGCCCACTGGGTGTGTATGGGGCCCACTGGGTGTGTATGGGGCCCACTAAGATCGTTGGGCCCAAGCCAACCTCACCTGCTAGCTTGGTGCACCTGCTGATAAACGGACGAGGCTCTGGCGCAGACTTTCCCTTCGGGGTTGGGAGGTCAGACGGCAGTCGCTCCCGTAAAAGTCAAAAATTCGCCAAATCTAGTATGGAAAGTCGAGAAAGATATGGCCACAGTGATAGGGCGCCGCCGCATAACGGCGCGCAGGAGCTTCGCCTGACTCCTGTGGTAAGTGGACGAGGGCTACCGTGCCACAGGCGGGCACGGCCAAAGACGTTAGCCCCTAAACACGATGTGAAACTCCGCTTCGCAACGTGGAACATTGGCACGCTAACCGGACGCGCGAGGGAGCTAGCCGACGTACTTTCCAGGCGGAAGGTGGCCGTGGCGTTCCTGCAGGAGACTCGATGGAAAGGCAGCAGATCCCGGCTTATTGGGAATGGCTACAAGCTGATCTACACGGGTGCACCTGGTGGAGAGAACGGGGTGGCTGTGGTACTCGCTGGGAGGTTGCATGACGATATCTTGGAGGTGAATCGCTTTAGCGACCGACTTATGTGCGTGAAGGTGCTTATTGGGGGGGTTCCTACCCACTTAGTAAGTGCTTACGCGCCACAGGTCGGTTGTAGCGACGCTGATAAGAGGTCGTTTTGGGATAAACTCGGCGAGGTCCTTGGGGCTATCCCGTTGTCACAGGGAATCGTTTTGGGTGGTGATCTGAACGGTCATGTGGGTGAGATGGGGGCGGAATTTGAACGTGTTCATGGAGGCTACGGGTATGGCAGTCGGAATGCGGAAGGAGAAGAAATTCTGCGTACGTGTGCCACTGCCGACCTGGCACTTGTGAACACATATTTCAAAAAGAAGCCCGACCACTTGATCACCTACAGGAGCGGGGGGCGCGCTACCCAAATCGATTTTCTAATCACTAGGAGACATCATATCGGCAACGTGGCCAACTGCAAAGTCATACCCGGTGAGAGTCTCACTGCCCAACACCGTATCCTTGTCATGGATCTCTGTGTAAAGACCAAAGACAAACGACCGGAACCATGTCAGCGCCGAATCAGATGGTGGATGCTTGATGAAGTCAAGTCCCAGATGCTCGCCTCAGCAATCGGCGACAAATGTGCCAATGCTGAAGGCGAATCGGTACAGGAACACTGGGACCGGATTCAGGTGTCTATCGCTGATTCGGCGCGGTCGGTCCTCGGTATGTCTAAGGGAGGACGCAAGTGTGACAAGGAAACTTGGTGGTGGAACGACACAGTCCAGAGGGAGACTAGGGTGAAGAAAGCCCTCTTTAAAAAGTGGCAAGCGTCCAACTCTCCTGAAGATCGCGACGCGTACAGGTCTGCCAAACGTGCCACAAAGAGAGCAGTAGCCAGAGCCAGACGGGACCACTTACAGCCATTGTACGATAAGTTGGAAACGTCTGAGGGGCAGAAGCTTATTTATAAGTTGGCACGTTCTAGGATCAAAGCGGCACAGGATATATCCAAGTGCCGCTGTGTAAAAGATCCTAATGGTAACCTGCTATGCGAGGACCTCGCGGTGAAGGAGAGGTGGCGCTCTTATTTCCACGAGCTGCTCAATAAGCAGTATAAAGAGGTGCAGCCACCGGAACTCCCTCCGAATCTAGGACTTGTGCCACTGATAACGCCTGAGGAGGTGCGCAAGGCTCTTCGCTGCATGAAGAATCGGAAAGCTGTCGGCGCCGATGGAGTCCCCATCGAAGTATGGAAAGCTATGGGTTCTCGTGGTGTGGGCATCTTAACCAACCTTTTTAACCGCATACTCGAGACCGGCAGAATCCCCGCCCAATGGAGACTGAGTGTTATCACTCCAGTGTTCAAGGGCAAGGGATCTGTGCAGGAGTGTGGAAGTTATCGTGGTATAAAGGTCATGTCCCACACCATGAAGCTCTACGAGCGTATAGTTGACTCTCGGATCCGGCAGGAGTGCACTGTCTCGGAGGGGCAGTATGGTTTCCGCCCCGGTCATGGTACCATGGACCCTGTTTTCGCCGTAAGGATCGTTATGGAGAAATACAGATCGAAGAATACGCCTCTGCATTTTCTGTTCCTGGACTTGCAGAAGGCCTTCGACTGTGTTCCTCGCGTGATGATCTGGTGGGCGCTGCGGTCCAAAGGGGTGCCTGAAACTTATATTGAAACCATCAGGGACATGTACCGAAATTCCGATTCAGTGGTGCGAACTGCTGTTGGTGACACTAAATCTTTCCCCATTACAGTCGGAGTCCACCAAGGATCCGTCCTAAGTCCGTTTCTGTTTAGCGTAATACTGGACGCACTGTCCGTTATCATCCGAGACGCACACGAGCAGCCCCCGTGGATGCTCATGTATGCTGATGATATTGCGCTAGCGGACTCGGATAAGGGACGGCTTGGAAGGCGTGTAAATGCGTGGAAAGAGTCACTTGAGAACGGCGGTTTGCAACTCAACGTAGCGAAGACCGAATACTTGGCTAGCAATACCACAGATCCCACACCTGTCTGCGTAGACGGTCACATGGTCGAGCGGACAGACCAGTTTAAGTACTTGGGATCTGTGCTTCACGAGTCCGGCGACATCGATTGTGACGTCAAGTCCCGCATTTCGGCAGCTTGGGCCAAGTGGCGAGAGGTAACTGGTGTCATCTGTGACCCGAAAATGCCGGTTAAACTGAAGGGACAGGTCCATAAAACGATCGTTAGACCTGCCCTTTTGTATGGTAGTGAGGCGTGGCCATTGCTTGAGCGACATAAGCAGGAGCTGCGTGTCACGGAGATGAAGATGCTGCGCTGGATGTGTGGAGTGACGCGAAAAGACCGCGTCAGAAACTCCCGCATCAGGGGCAGCCTTCATGTCCGAGACATTGCAGACAAACTGCAAGAATGCCGCTTACGGTGGTACGGCCACGTTCTGCGAAAACCGGCTAGTTACGTGGGAAACAAATGTCTTGCTATGGCGCCTCCGCCCGGCCGCGGCAGATTGGGAAGACCCAAGAAGTGCTGGCTTGACGTTGTAAGATCGGATATGCGTGCTAATGGCCTCACTACACGGGATGCCGAAGATCGTGCGAAGTGGAGACGTAAAAGTAGGAAAGCGGACCCCGGGCTCTCGAGAGAGATGCAACCGGGAACAACGCTCGGATGATGATCCATAATAGACTTACAATCCCACACGTACGGTTTTGTACACGATTTGGAGATAAGAGGAGTGTCGAGGAGCTCAGTTTACGAGTTTTTCCTTATACGAGTAACGTGAAGTCATTGGAATGATTCTGAGGATCAATGAGGAGCTCATTGGCCTAGTTGCACTTGCCGAAATTGTATAGAGGTAGGTTAAGCAACGCCTGTGGCGGTGAGTAGGTACTTGGAAGAGTCAGAAGTGACCAAAAATGTGTGGAGCAAAAAAAATCATTTTCTTGAACTTTTTCGTGCTTCTTCGGCGCGGCGGCGCGCGGCGCGCGGTTGTTATCTCTGATAGGTGATGGCAGTCGTTAAGTCAAGTTAGAGCCCAGATGCGATTGTTAGTATATTTTTAGCCGGTTTTTACCCGACGAGAGGGTGGGTTATCCTATTGCTTTGTGGGTGGGTACCTTTATGTGACCTGTATTATTATAATTAAAAAATTGTGAGAACTCTTTCACGACATTCAATTTCATTAAGGTTTTTAGAAAAATATTGAAAACCACACAGAACACAACCGGAAACAAATGTTTGTACATTATTCTTTCCCATCGAGAATCGAACCCAATCATCATCTTCGCAATCTTCTTAGTCACAGGCCCATTCTTCTAAATCTCTTTGTTAAACGAATTCCCCTAAGGTGTGTTTGTACGACTTGATATTCCGGTAGGCAGGTGGGAGAGCAGCTGTTCACGACATTTGTTAACGGTCGCCGGCCGGCTCCTTGCGCGTGCGATCCGCACTTTTTATGGAGTACCCTTTTGGAATTGCGGGGTAATTTCAAGACGGTTTATTACATGACGTCTTATTTGACTGGACCTTATTACTGTACTAAAGGTTACAGATTAATGTTGGTGATTATAATATGTGGATTACGAAATGTCACTTCTGCTTTTATCTTTAGAACTGTTGTAAACTTTAGCTAAGAAAAGATGTATCTAACTATTTAGAAATATTTAATTCTTTTTGATTTAAAAATATGTCTCCTATTCGTTTGGTAGACTATCTACCTATTTTATTTATATTTAGTTTTGATTTATCAATACTAAGCTTTTTACGATCAAACGAAAGTTCGTTGTTTTTTCAAAAACTTTCAAAATTGTGTCGTTCGAAATTCGTGGGAAATTATTTATCGTTGGTTCGTATATAAAAAGCTAGTAGGCCCCCAGATTCTACTGTTTGTATCCAAACGAGTCTGTTAACAAACAAATTGAAACAATAAATCCATGGAGAGGTGACGCTACCGGGCGCGTGGTTATCAATATTTATAAAATGAGCTTGTCCGTTTATATGCGGAATAATAATTCATTGTCACGCACAGTCATGTCGGCATTTCGTAATGAATGATTAGTAGGGAACTTGATATTGCACAGAGACGCTGTTATGCTTTTATTTATCTCTGTTGCCTTATCCTTCACTTGTCTTCTCTTATTATAACCGTGGACATAAACTACTATGGAGTAGTACTTAATATTCAAATTTTTATTCACTGAAGAAGATGTATCTTCTTCTTCTTTTCGTGTACCTAGTGGTGTGGCTCACTTAGTGCTAGAGTTTTCAGTTCGCCCTATGGTCTCAAACTTGACCTAGCGATTGCTATCGGAGATAACAACTGCTTTCAAAAGAAGTTGTAATACAATTTTATGATTATTTTGAAAAGCCTTCAAATTAGGAACTTAATGTGGTTTCGAAACGCGCCTTCCGACTAGAAGAAACCACAAGAAACTCATGGGATTTACTTTTTTTGTGATCATGTGTTTAAAATATAATCGTATTACAAACATCGTGAGCAAATATTTTGCACTGGACTGTGTGGAAGGTAGAGTCAGAACGCAAAGTTTCTTCATTGTGCAGTAGGTAGACTCTAACGCCAAGTTTCTTCATTAAAAACAAAGTTGCAATCAAAGTAACGTCCTAAAGCAAAATGAACTGACGTCATTCATTTTGGCTGTTACTTTCAATAAGAAAACCGGTCGTAAATGAGACACCGTGTGAGTGGTTAATGACCGTGGGTGACTAAATTTGGCCCAAACTTTTTCTTCGCCTCGTTGTCGCATGTCGTGTCTATTACAACGTATTTTGATAAAATTATGCCATTTTAGAGTGAAGATTTCACATCAAAACTGTATTAAGTTAAATTTATAGTGTTGTTTTATTTTAGATTTATAGTTGGCTACGTTTTATGTGTTGATTTTAGAAAGCAAGAGTTGTTAAAAACAAAGAACAACACAGAATACCAAAATTCTTGTGTCAGAACGTGTCAGACGCATTGTGGAGATTTGATATAGATTAACTTTCATATGTTTCGATTCTGCGTTAGTATGATTGACTATAATAAAACTACTGAATCTCGAATCAAGTGCTAACTACTAATAAAGCTCTTAATTCGAGTCCTTGTAAGTTCGAAATTTTACAAACAAATAATTATTTCTACTCAACTTGAATTTTAATACTCGTTTTTTTAGATAGGTGTATTATATAAGTATCAAGGATTGAAGCTTGCATGTTCAGAGCATTCAATGAGCCTGTGATTCATCAAATTCATTAAATGTTTTCAATCGATTGATTAAGAACCCGACTTATAATAAAACTAGTTGACCCGGCAAACGTTGTTTTGCCTTATAAATTATAGATAGTAGCCGATTCTCAGACCTACTGAATACGAAAATAAAATTTCATAAAAATCGGTCAAGCCGTTTCGGAGGAGTACGGTAACTAACACTCCTCCGAAACAGCTTGACTGATTTTTATGAGATCGGTTCAGCGGTTTAGGCGTGAAAGTGCTATTACCTAAGTCCCGATCCCGCGGGATTTACGGGATCAAAAGTAGCCTATGTCCTTCTCCGAGGTCCCATCTATCTCTATACCAAAATTTATCAAAATCGGTTCAGCGGTTTAGGCGTGAAAGCGCTGTTACCTAAGTCCCGATCCCGCGCGATTTACGGGATCAAAAGTAGCCTATGTCCTTCTCCGAGGTCCCATCTATCTCTATACCAAAATTTATCGAAATCGGTTCAGCGGTTTAGGCGTGAAAGCGTAACAGACAGACAGACAGAGTTACTTTCGCATTTATAATATTAATATATATAGTAAGGAAGTAAGGATAAGGATAAGGATTCATACCTCCGTTACCTATTGAAATATTTATTGCGCTTTGCAATTTAAATCAAAGCCACACTTTACTGCATTTCGCTGACTCCAATTACCAGATTACATCGATTTTAGGAGACGTTACCTTGTGGATAATATTAGGCTACCTTCCGTGAAGCTTTCTCTCGATTTGTCCTATATACTTCGAATCGACGTCCGGGGCGTGTCGGGACAGGCACGGCTACTGTTTGCCTAGCATTCATTTCATTATTGTGAAGTCACGACCCGTGAATGAAAAGCAGAGTTCACGATCATTTTGATTTGTTAATTTTACGTTAGTTTTTATTGGTGGAACTGTATGTTTTCCTTGAAGTTTTAACGTTTTGTTTTGTGTTACTCACACTTCAGGGGAATACCTGTGTTTCCCTGGTTTACTTTAAACCTTAAGATTCTGCACGACTTACTCTTTCTTCTTACAAACGTAGTCGATTGTTTCCTCCCTTAATAAAGACATTAGAGCAAAATTATAGTTTAGTTTATAGTTTATGCCATAAAACCTATAGGTATCTATCTGCCGTGACCATGCGCAAAATCAAAACGTAGGGGCATGGTCATAGCTGATAAAGGTTTTAATGATATAAACATTTTCTCTGACGTCTTTATCCTTAAATGCAACCCCGGCTTGAGAACGGGAGGTTGCGAGTTCAATTTCCGGTCAAATATTTAATTTTGAAACACAAAGCATTTTATTCTAGAAAAAATCAAATTAACGAATAAAAACCGATCCTGTGGGCATAACGGGATAAAGAGTTCCTTCGCTGTGATATTTGCCTATTCTTAGTTTTTATTATTATTGGGAAGGTCTATGAACATTCTAGAATTTACTTGTTGTTAGGTAAAAACTAGGATATATTACATTAATTCACGACTTTTGCTATTTATTTACTGAAAATGATTATTTATTGTTACCTGCGTCAGAGGAAATATTCAATACTTAAAACAATTGTTTTATGTTTTCCTGCCGCCTAGGTAGGAAAAAGATACCAATATTGTGTTATTGTGTATGAATTATGGCTATTAATGGGGCTGTTATAAAAAAGGGAACATAATTCTTGAATAACATGTTAAAGCAAAAACAACTTGTCATACATAATACAGTATACTTTCTCATAGAATATTGCAAAATATCTCATCCAAGTAGCTCAACCCCTCTGGCCAGTTTGGAAATCACTCAATAGATAACGAACTCAAGTTGGTCGCTGCGGGGGAATCCTGGGAAGATAGGATATCCAAACCGGATTCAGTGCGACTGTGGAATACATACCCCTCTAGCCCTAATAGTTCCACGTTGGCCGACTTGATGTGAACTACTGAAAATGCAAAACACCTTGCCATTTACTGGGTCTGGCCCTATTCAGTCAGGCCAGTTGCACTGCCATCGTAGCAACAAAATTTTTAAGACTAAATTCGGTTTTGCGAGCCACCTCCGCGCTATTCACTCTAGTCAGGTCTTTTGCCGTTGACGGATACGTCAAGGAGGACTTCAGTTCAGTTTTGACCTCATTTGTTCAGTGTCCTATGCCATCGACACGAAGCAGAAGAATTCTGTAAGTTAATAAAATAATTAGTGTGACACACCAATGATTGACTTACAGGAAAAAGATACACGTAAACCTCAAACCTTTGTAAATCAATAACTATGGAATCTTGAAAATTCGTAACGGCCTTTGATATTTAAAGCCATACATTCTTAATTGAAAATCGACGGGACGTTTCCATGAACTAATGAATTAAATATCAAGCATGGTATTTCAGTCTTGGATTCTAGAAACTTACACAACACAACATAAATATATGAATGTATATGACTTACGCAATAGTACAAGGTGACCTAAACTTTGTTTTACGTAAGACTTTAAATTAGATAGATTCTTAGAAACTTGATAGTTACTCAACCCAATCCTGTGGGAATATCGTAATACAAAGAACCTGTATAAATAATTTAAAAATGTCTCAACTATCCCCAGCTCTGATCATTTTTTTTCCAAAACGGTTCAGCAATTGTTGGCAACTTTGCATAAAATCACTAACACTTTAAACACTTTAGCGAAAGTGTACTCTTTTAAAAAAAATAACAGAGCTAAGGCGCATTTTAGTTATGGAAGCTCTAGCTTTTTTTACGTTTCAAGTTACATCGGAATCGACAGAGATCTTTTCACAAATTATTGCGTCTGTAAAATAAGTAGAATTTATATTAATTGGGCTAAGTTCATGTCTCCCAACATCTGTTTGCTGAACAACATCATAACTTTACAACGGCCATTGGAGCAGTCGTACTAACTAAATGCATTTTCCAATAGCTGCGCCAAAAATCGACGGTCAAAAATTTGATACCACTTAGAATATTGCAAGATGCTCAGTTCCATATTTGCTGCTGACTTTTACAGTAATCATAACGGGTAAATTTTGGTACGCGATACCCTCTCTTTTAATTGGTTATTTCGCTTTCATGGGCACGATTGTTTGTTAAATTTAGCACCTTTCGCTTTCGGAATAAGGTTTAAAATACTACCAAAATACTGCTTTATGTCGTCATCGTAATCTACTTCATTAACACTCTACAATAATTGTTACATTGTAGCTCTTTGACGATATCGCGTATAAAGTGTCACTGGGTATTCTAAAATTTAGTTTGCCATCATTAAAATTTCTTGCAACCTTGATTTCCTTGGTAGGAGCCGTGGGTGTGGGTATTACTCGTATACGTATAATAAAAGTGTTAATTACAGATTCTTCTGTTATTAAAATCAGATCGTAACATTCAACGTCCACTGGTAGGTAGATATTCGATTACTGTTGAATCCAATAACGTAAACGATCTATTATTCCCCACATTACACAATGGGTGTATGTACGTATACTAAAGCACGCTATAGGTCATATGATACGGAGTTCTGTCACCGCAACTGCGTCCTTTGTCTTCTCAGGATTACGTTACATCGTAACCCTGAGTGGGTAGAGGTTCCGCTTAGCTTCCAGACCGTGACACTGTTTTTCTTCAACAAAATTACTTGCTAAAACCTTTTTTTTATTAAAAGTTGCTAGAAATATTTTAAATTGTTTAACTGTAATAAAATCAGTTTGCTCGCGCTGCAGCTATTGTGGTTTATAGTGCTTTGCATGTCAAGTGTTTCGTGCAAACAATCTACTGCATGAAAGTTCAGTTGCACCTGGCTATTTTAATAAAAGTAATCAAAGTTTAAATTTAGGTTGCACTCTGTATTTTAACTAACCGTAAAGTGCTATTTTGCTGTGCTGTGCCGGCGATAAAGGGAACCTACCAGAGGAAGGGTAGCACCTTCCCATTGGGTATTTTAAGACAGACACTGCGATTACCAATATACCTGCCAAGCGTAGTGATTATGGCAAAACCCCCTTTACACATGGGAGTCGATGGATGGGGGCGGTTTGAGATCGCTATTTGTACGACGCGACGTCTTATTGGGGATTCCTATGATCAGCAGTGGACTGATAAGGGCTGAGCAGATGACAAAAGTGCTATTAATATAGCTCTTACAGTGAAAGCAAACATCGCGAGGAAACCTGCGGACGCGTCTTAAATCATGGCCCAATTATGAGGCTACGTACGGAAAAATCAGTAATAGGATCTCTTTGGGTAACCCTAAAAATACCCAGCGAAACCCATTCACCGTAAAGTGCAAAGATCAATGCAAGTTTGCTCGTGGTACCATTTATTTGTCATGTATGTGCTATTGTTACCATATTCCCTTTGTTGATCAATTGAAACGGAAAAGGATTAACAAATATTATAATGTCGAATTACTCCTGACCGTTCATACAGTTCATCTTTAATTTACCTACTAATTTCATCGAAATTCTGTCGAGTATTAAAGTCATTCAGACTTTCCAGAACTCCGAGATTGCCAATTTAAAAGCTTTATGAAATCGAAAATTGTCTCTTAGGGAATAATATTCAGTTCTTGTTAAAATGAGATTTGATAGAGGTTTATTATATGACGCAATGTTAAACCTATATAAGGAATGTTTCTATACTTACTCATAATGTAGTTTTTTGTTGGTCTATCTTGACCCACTGTTGGACAAATACGTCGGTAACACCTGCCCAAGCAGTACGCTACTAGGCCAGGTTTGGCCAATCTCAAGACACACATAACATGGTTTAACATTCGCTTACCAAGTGCCGGTGAAATATGTTGAATAACATTTACGTGACATATCTGTAACCATATTTCAAGTAAATAAATTACATTCATTCTCTATCAGATGCATCGAGATCGCCACGCCATAGTTTACGGGGTCTGCCCTTTTTTTTTTTTTACTTGGAGAATCTAATTAAGACCGTCAGGCCGCTCCCGGGGGAGAGCGGCCCGATGTGTGGGGGTCCTCCTGGCCGAAGATGGTGGGTGGCCAGGGTATACCCACTAAACTCCAAGGTGTCCGTCTCGCCGCAAGTGTGGGGACAGACGGGAAACGCTCTCGCATACTACCGTCTGCCCCACGGCGGTTGGCCGCGTCCGGCCTCCTCGCCAAAACCTCCGAAGAGGAAAACCCCTCACGAGGGGCGGCGTGGACACGCCGCCACCACCTCGGGCTCGTTGTTTGACGGCTGACCCCCCCGAGTCAGCCGCCAAGAGCCGTTTAGGGGAACCAGGGATGTCTGGACACTCCTGGTTCCCCTGCGACGGGTGAGGCCTGTGGCCCCGTCGCCTACCACCATTCGGCTGCAGGGGATAGGGAGAGCGGCAACGAAACACCGACACTCCTCTCCTGCCGCGGCCCCGAAACCTCCTCCAGCCGCGAGCGGCTCCTTCTCGGGTGGGTTCCTCTTCTCTTCACTGTGGGTGACCAAGCCACGGTTACTAAGCCCCCCCGCCACGACAAGGCGGGAACCCTTCGGGGGGGACGGGGTCTGCCCTGATTCCAAAGTCCGTCTTCCGGCACTAATGGCTTTAGCCCATAATATCCTTCGGGAAGAATTCGACTCACGTTGTAAATAATCTAATTTATCTACACTTGCCCATTTGTTTTTATTTAGGTTATCACGAGTATGCAGAAAGTTCCTCGGTTCGACTGTAACACATTTTGCAAAATCCCTACGAAATTTCCATTCGTAATGTTCTATTCCTTTTTCCAAGTTGAAAAAAACTTGTTATAAAGTTTTATAATAAATTCATTTCCCATATATCAGGGTCTTATTCATTATACCTAACGCGTTTGTATAATTTATAGCTCTAATATTTTATAGCAAACGGTTCGTGTTCTTCTCTGCTTGTTATTTTACTTTCGATATTTCCGATTGTTAGTTTTCTTTGTCTTTCCGATTATAGTGGTGTTAGATTCGAGATTATTCGCATTGTTGTTTGTGTTATTGTTTGCGTTTATTGATTTACGCTTTATCTTTACTCAGTGGGATTGTGGTGTTTTATTTAATGTACTTTTACAATAAATTGATTTTATTGAACGATATTTTTTCATTTTTATCTGAACAATAGTCTATTAATTCAAAATATATTCGGAATCATTTTTATTGACCGTTGCTTAGTTAGTAGGCAACACAAGTCGTTATTAATCTAATCATGATATTCAGTATTATTATGTAGTCTTAAAGAAATCATTTCAAAGTCGTCCCACGTATGCCGTACGTGTGAAGGACGATTCACAGTACTTTACTAAAATATCTCCTAAAGTTTCAAGATCTTAGACTTCATCCTTTAAAATTTTAAAGTACCTAAGTAAAATAACATATCGATAGTACCTACTCTTAAATGTGCTAACGATCTTCCAGGCACGTGGTGTAGCTAAAAATGCGATATAAACGGTTACAAAACAAAATTCATCGCACGCAATGTTTAGTTTTTACCACGTTTTTACAATTCTTAAGTTTTTAACTGAAGTAAGAAGTGAGTTAGTAAGTGTATTATTGTATTAAATCTCCCACGATTTTACTCGAAAGTCCGGGTAAATGATTCATTTCGTTTTATGCCACCAGCTCGCGTTTCCGTCGCGGTTAATTGGCGATCTCCGCGAGCTCTTTTATTTTGTCTTCCATTTTATATTTTTTGACGGGAAAATTAATTAAACCGGGGCCGTTGGACTCGGCACTATGGTTCGCCCTAGTTTCTTGATTGCAGAGAGGTAAATATCTTAATTTGGTTACGCCTTGGGAATTAACCCGCGTAATTTCCCGATTCCATGGGAATTTTGAAATATATTGTTAACCTTTGCTCCCCTCCGGGCAGCGGAGATATTGCAAAGCATTTCCGCGCCATAAAAAAGTGCACCAGACTATTTTGTAGTGCATCGATTGCAAATTCGATTTTATTGCAATCGGTGCAGTATTTCAGCGTGAGTAGTACCTACCTACCAATTCTCTGACCTCAACGTTTCGACTACCTATGCTACAATCTCCTTGGGACCAAGATTACTGTTTGTAAAATATAGTCGAAACATCGGAGTAAGAGAATTAAAAAATACAAATAAGTACGCGAATAAGACCCCGAAAAATGTAATTAATTATGAATACAAATAGTGTTGATTTAAGAAGTTTAGTGAATAGTATAACAAACATAGCTACACGCCTTACATCTTACTAATTATAAATTCTAACACAAAAACTTTCCAATTTTGAACAAATTAAAATAGTTTTTATCCGACTACAAAAGCAGGGTTTTAATTTTGACGGCGATGTATGTATGTTTTTTTTGTAGTTTTGATATATAAATAAAATAAAATACATTTATTTCAGACCATTGATCCATAGGGGTTAGTACTACTTAGTACTTAATGCAAATAGTAAATGAAAAAACTTACAAACTAATGTTAAATAAAATTATAATGAAGCACTGGATGTAGGTACTCAATGTGAATACGATCACATCTGTTATATAAATGTAATAAGTAAACATTTTTGAGGAATATTTTTTTGGATTATTTGGTAGTTAAGAAATGTTTCGCTCTTTACGCTGACATACAAAGTCAGCTATAAAATGTGACAAAGCATTGTTTAGCTAAGGTTTAATTTAGGCGCGTTTCTAAGTACGGCCTTAAGTTAACGTGTTCTACCTTACGCGGAAGAGCGACGACCGCTTGACAAAGTAATTAGGTATGCAGTCAGATTAATCTCCATCTAGTTGTAACTGAACGATAAGAGATTTAACATTACAGTGGATAGAAAGAACATCTGTACCATGCTAAACTGCAAATAAATGATTGACTGTTAATTAACTCAGATGCAGCGACCGGCGCGGCGTCGTTTATAACGACACGGGATCTACACGCATATATCGTGTGTGTAGTCGTGCGCAGGAAAAACAGACGTCTATTTAGAAGACTGACTTGCGAGATTTATTACTAGTTATTTCAAGCAAAAAATACTGAAACTTGTCCTAAACTATGGGCGAAACCACGGGTCGCAGCTTGCAATAAATACATTACTATTACTACTAAGTGTATAAAAGGCTTTGTCTCAAATGACTGATATAGATCAACGCACAGCCTAAACCGCTGATAGTAGAGAGCTCAAATTTAGAAAATGTGTTCTTTATGTGATGTAGGCATCCGATAAGAAACAATTTTTTGAAAGTTCCTAGTCCTTCCTAGAAGACACAGATATTTTTCACTCAAATTTACAAAAAAAGTATTTTATTTAATCGTACCTTCTTCATTTTTGATCTTAGTTTCTAAAATAGGTGTTTTCTATAAAAAATGTAAACATCTTTGATCGAATCGTACTAGCTTGTCCGTGGAGTCAGAAACCGGAACGATACGAGACGACCGCCTCTAGCTCGAATATTGAATATTCTCACGCACACATGTACCTCTAAGTACCTACTGTAAATCATTGTTGTCATTGCATCGAACATTATGATTATTTAAAACCGATTTTAACAAAAATATATAGGTAAGTATACATGTACCTATTTAGTCCACATAGACCTAGGTACCTACCTAGTAAATCATTGTTGTCATCGTACAAACATTATTATGATTATTTTTAACCGATTTTAACAAAAATGTAGGTATGTAGTATGTATGTACCTATTTTGGTCCTCGTAAGGACTTTGAATGGAAGCACGGAATTTCGGCGCTATAATTATTTCATCCGAACACTTGAATAACTCTACTATTTGGGCCATAGCAGTGTTTTCTATGGTCTCGTGTTCTGTGCAAATGTGGAGTTTTTGTTTACCATCATCATCATCATCATCATCCGAGCGTTGTTCCCGGTTGCATCCCTCTCGAGAGCCCGGGGTCCGCTTTCCTACTTTTACGTCTCCACTTCGCACGATCTTCGGCATCCCGTGTAGTGAGGCCATTTGCACGCATATCTGAGCTTACGACGTCAAGCCAGGACTTCTTGGGTCTTCCCAATCTGCCGCGGCCGGGCGGAGGCACCATAGCAAGACATTTGTTCCCCACGTAACTAGCGTACAGTAGGCGGCAGATTAGTTGAAACAAAATAGCGGATGCGCAGAAGTCGATTTTTCATAGAAAGCGCATGTAAAATGTACCTACTGCGCGAACTTTCCCCTTCCACGACAAAACTTTTCAAATTCTCTGCCGGTCACTATAACTAGTTTACCATTATCACAGAATCACATACATCAATAGTTTAAAAGATGATCTATTGTCAAGATTGCAAACACGGCGAGTTTCAAAGACACCTCGCGAATATAATAGCTCCGCTTGCTTCACGTGTAACTGTAATTTTTTGAGAAAGTGCAATTAAAAAGAAAGCGAACCTTTATTAAAATCACAAATTGAAGGAGAACAAAACAGACAACTACAATATAACGATGATTCGGTGTGAATGTAATCTGATCATGCTTACGATGTGTCAAAGGGGGTAATGTTCTACGTGATCAAAGGAGTCCCGGGGCGCGGGTACCTGGTTATATGAACATCGCGCTCAACCGTACCTTCCAGGTTCTATCGACTATACTTTGACGATTTTCTGCTTGTATGACATCTGCTGACTCGACTACACTGGGCATTACACTTCTACCCATAGAGTTACTAACACTTTTTTTAAAAGAAAAGAAGTAACATCTGATGAGTTTGGGAAGTAAAATAAACAGTATTTTAGAAAAAATAGTAATAATTTACAACGTTACATTTCCCCGTTCGACAAGACAATCTTAATTTGCATGGAACACACATAATCTATACAAATATTATAAAGAGCAAAGATTGATTTGTTTGTAATGCTAATGAATGACTAATGAACGTATAGGCTCCGAAACTACTGGACCGATTTGAAAAATTCTTTCACCAAAGCACAGACCAAAGTAGAAAGCTAAATTATTGAGAATGCGTTGAAAACAGTATTTTGTATACTTTATTTTTGTTCAACAGTAAAAAGTATATAATGTAATGAAAAACAGTATACATACTGTTTTTAACAGTATCGTTGGTAACCCTACTTTTACCCCCAACCGCAACCCACTGTAGGGGGTTTTTACGGATATTCATGGGTATTTCTATTTAAATTGTACTTTTAAGTTTTTAAAGCTAAACTAAAAAAAAGATACAGCCTGGTGACAGACAAACGGACATACAGACTGACAGCGTAGTCTTAGTAGACAAAGAATTGGCAAATTATTTTACTGTAAGTAGTTTGGACTTTGAACACACTGCTCCGGCCGCCATGCGGTTTGTTAAGTATATTTATTACTTCGATAAAAAAAACATACATAATGTGCTATTATAATAAAATCTTAAAAAATACTAAAAAATAAACAAAGAACATCCTTCGTAGGTATATCCTACTAAATAAACTTGTTAAAAGTTATTATCATCTCGAAAAATTTAGGTATCAAAAGACGTTACTTAGTGCGAAAAAAATAGAAAAACTTTCTCTACCAAAATAAAGCTACAACTTGTTTAACCAACTGCTTCTCAAACTTTGCAGTAGCGTCGAAATAAGAAAAACTTTTGTTATCACGTTGAATAAACTCTAAAGATTTCTAGCGGATTTGGGACAATTTATGTTACGTAATCTATACTTATTAGGTATCTCTAGATATATTCGGAGGGAGCGGTGTTGGTCTTGTGGTAGATATCCAGACTTTCATTCCGAGGTTCGTGGTTTCGAATCCAGGCCGACAGCGCACCGATGTTTTTTTCTTTAAGAAAAAAAAAATTGCGCTATGAGCATGGCTCGTACTATGAAGGAAAAATCGTGAGGAACCCGATGTCCTAGGACTCATTACGGTCCGAAAGCATGGGACGTTGGTCAATCCTGAGTAGGCTCCCGTGGCATCTCAACTGCTTGCCTTTTTTCTCTTCTTCTCATCCGAGCGATGTTCCTGGTTGCATCCCTGTCGGGTCCGCTAAACCCCTAAATTGTTGTTTTTTATTTAGGGTCGGCGCAGTCGGTAAGTCATCATTGACCATACCTTCTGCAATTAGATTTGGCAATGTTATTACGGCCGGCCGCCTGCCTGACACCAACCCTCTTAGGGATCAAGCAGTTTATCCGCCACCGCGCGGAGAGAACTTAAGGTTTGCTAATCTCCTTATGATCCCTTAGTCGCCTTTTACGACAGCCACGGGATGAGATGGGGTAACCCTATTCTGCCGGGGCTACACGGCTACTGCCTGCCTACCCACCTAATGCTAATCCCACCAGATCGGGACCTACGGGTAAAACCGGGAGGCGTAGCTGATTAATTACTAATTTTCTCTATTTCCTTACAGTTCATAATTCATAACTAACACAGACCTCGCCCGTTCTCCATTTATTAATACTGTGCTAAAACAGTTAAAATCGCAGACAAAGTTAATTGTTTCATGTAAACATAAAACGGATACTTTGTCTCGACTTATTTTAACTTTTAACTTTATGGTTAAAAATAAAACGCTAACAGCTAAAACGACTTTAGCTAATTGAATATCGTGTTACTCACTTCAAGGATTGCGTTTTATCTATGTAAACAATTATATAGTCATACTTCATTATTAGCGATTGAATCATCAGTACCCTTATGCTAGGTTGTCATAGTTTACCGTCTCGATCAAACTGGCAGTTTACTTCCATACATTTACCATCAGCGCCTCTAACGGTAACTTTTATGAACTAAAATCGGTAGTATGAGTTTTTTCGAGTAAAACTATTCGAGCTCTACCGGAAGTATTCGTACGTGAACTCGATGATCCATAAAGTTTCGCAGAATTTGGCAGTACGAGTTACATGTTTGACAGTTGACGCATCGTAAAAGTTAACGAATAGTATCAAACTCATAGTTTCCTTTCTCACCAAACTTTTTATTGTGAGTGATAAACTAAATCACGATTTTTTGTTTAAAAATGATGTCTTCCCGTGTGTTTTTTGCTCTACGCATGGTAGCAGAGGCTGCTCAAGTCGCCCGCCGTCGAAATCGACGTCGGCAGCTTGCTTTGCGGAGAAATATGTTGTCGGTGTCGGATATTACAGACACACATTTCATCCAGAGATATCGTCTAAATAAATCGGCTTATTATCATTTGTGTAACATTTTAAGTGAGTTAACAGATCTACGTAGCTCACAAAGAGTATCATTGGAAACAAAGGTGAGTTTAAAACTGACTTAGGTCAAGTGGAATGAGTGAGAGATTAGACTATTGGATTTTATATTTTATAGATAATATTATATTTTCAGGTTTTGTGTGCCCTTCTATTTTATGCCAATGGTGATTACCAAAGAGTAATAGGTTTAGCTAATTGTTTTTCTCAAGAGGCAATTAGTAGATATGTGAATGAAGTTACCCGGGCACTAAACCATCCAAATGTGGTGCGTAGATATATAAGCTTCCCCAGTACATCTGAAGCCAGGGAACAAGTAAAGCAAAGGTCAGTATTTTACTCACTAAAATGAACCAATTTGTTTGATTTCTATGAAGAAATTATTGACTGACACTTATTTTTAGATACTATGACAAATATGGAATCCCTGGAGTACTAGGGTCTATTGATGGGTCACATTTTCCCATATTTACTCCACCTAAAAACATGGAGCATCATTTTTACTGCAGAAAGCATTACCATTCCATAAATGTACAAATGGTAAGGATTTGTAACTTTCATTTTCAAATAAATATGCAAGTATTATATACATACATACATATACATGGCATTGAATTTTATTCTGCTATAAATAAATGTTATATTGCAGGTTTGTGATCATGACACCCGTATCTTAAATGTTAACCCCAAATTTGGTGGAGCGGCTCATGATGCATTTGTATGGGAGAACAGCGATCTGAATGATTACATGCAAATGTTGCATAGAAACGGAGAATGTTGCTGGCTCCTAGGTAGGTACTCAAATTAAATCATAATGATTAAAATCTATGCATTATTAATACATCAGTTACATAGTTATACAACTTGAAGTAAATACAATTACCTACTAGTATTTATTTAAAGATATTGTTTTGTTATTATCAGGTGACTCTGGATATCCACAAAGGCCATGGTTAATGACACCTTACAACAATCCAACCCCGGGTACTTCACAAGAGACATACAACAAGATTCATAGTAAAACAAGAGTCATTATTGAAAATACCTTTGGGAGAATGAAGAACCGATGGCGATGTCTTTGTAAGCAACGGGTCTTACATTATAAACCCAAGAAATGTGCACAAATAATAACGGCCTGTGCAGTATTGCACAATCTCACTTTGGACTTCAATGTGCCAGCTCCAAGAGATATTGTAGGTATGTATCTATGCATTGAATTCATTAAAAGAAATCTCTTATTTCATTTCAGCTACAGGCTATGGCATCCAATTTAACATGAACTATGTGGTCTATATGATATAAACCACAATCTATTGCAGACAATGCATTTAATAATATTATTCAACTTTGTCTTATTCTTACAATTTTATTCTTGTTTCCAGTTGATCCAGAGTTTCATCGGCTAGAAGTTCCTGAGCAGGGACAGGGAGAGCCTTCCTTCCTTATACTGGGTCGCGCAACACGTGACACTTTAGCTCAGAGACTTCATGGTGCCAGAGATTTATGAAATTACTAGCATCGCCCCGCAGTTTCACTCGCCTAAATCCCTTGGAAAAATCGGGATAAAAGAAGCCTGTGTATTCTAGGTCTCCAGCAATCTATATTCGAAGTTTCATTGCAAATTGTTCAGTAGTTGAGTGAAAGTGTAACAATGCATACATATTTTATATACTTACTTGCAACCGTTCCTGTTTATAATATTAATAGGAATTTTTGTTCAATTCTATACCCTATTACATAGTTTGGAAATGATGTAATGTTGTTTTATTAATGAAAAAATGCAATGTTAACACACAGTATTTAAATCAATCACTTTATTACTTATTCATAATTAATTACATAACAGAATACCAGACATGTTTTAAATTCTTTAATCATAACAATATAAAACTAGGTCCACCTAATCCTACACAACATAAGGCAACAAGCACATGATCTTATAAGGATCTTTCTATAAAAACGATCCTGAGTGACAGATGATTAGGTTTGAAAGGAAAATGAAGAAGTTGTTAACAAGTAAATTGGTAAAAAAACCCAAAAAGTAACACTTGCTTTAAATTTTTTACCACTTTATAATATACAAATTGCATCAAAGTAGTGGATAAATTTCATAATAACTAGATATACACATAGGTACTATTTACTATGAAATTTTTCCATTATTTTGGTGCAATTTTCAAATAAAACTTGCCACCGAGCTTGGACCTCGCGCTCTGCTTGGCGATTACGTAGCTCTTCTTCTCTTAGTCTTAAAGACTCGGTGGCAAATCTTGTTAATGAGTCATTAATCTTCTCCATCAAACCTCGCCATCTGTCATCACTTTGAAGAAAGTGTGTGGTGGCGTCATCTTGTTCCACAGCAGCCCGTCGCCGGTTGCGCCGTGGTGTTAATTGGCGTTGCCGAATCGCGCGGCGGGTCTGTGATGTCGTCCCCCCTCCATGCTGCACATGGTGGGAGGTGGGTGACATCAGACCACCAGTTTCCTCCACATCTGTACGAAAAGGAGTTGACACTGCTTGGGCACGAGCATCTTCGTCCATTTGTACTGGACCTGGGGGAAACTGGGTGTCTATGCTTCCTGTTGCCACATCTTGATATTGTATATCTGCAAAATAATAAAGAAACTAAAGTTAATTAACTATTTTAAATATACTATAGGGGAGCAGATAGATGAATACCTACATCTAAACTAGCTAGCTAACATAGCTGCTAAGCTATTATATTGTATAGCAGATTCCCGCGGTTTCACCCGCGTAAGTCCCGATCCCGTGGGAATATCGGGATCAAAAGTAGCCTATGTTACTCAGGGTGAATGTAGCTTTCTAATGGTGAAAGAATTTTTGAAATCGGTCCAGTAGTTTCGGAGATTACCCCCAAATTACATACATACATACATGTTACCAACATTACCTCTTTATAATATTAGTATAGATATCCCACTATTAAAGTAATACACTGATAGTCTTGCATCTACAAATATTATTATTTTCTGTTTACTAAGTATACCTTTTTGTGTTGTGTGTTTATGACTACTCATTATACAATAATTATTTATTACATAGCATTCTGCTACCAATCTTGGACATTGAGCTTAAATGTGTGTCTTTCTCATTAGAAAGTATTTAAAAAAATTACATACCCATCACAATTTCTTCCTGTTGTGTTTGTAGCAAGGAAGGCGACTCTTGGTGGGTGGGTGGCTGAACTAAGCCAGAAGTTTGAGGCAACTGGAAAATATAAGAAATGTTAAAATAAAAATGACACTGCCTATTCTTTAATATCAATCAACTAGCTGCGTCCCGTGGTTTCACCCGCGTAAGTCCCGGTCCCGTAGGAATATCGGGATCAAAAGTAGTCTATAGCCTTCCTCAATAAATGGACTATCCAACACTGAAAGTTTTTCAAATCGGACCAGCGGTTCCAGAGATTAGCACGTTCAAACAAACAAACACTTCCGCTTTATAATAGTCAATATTTTACCTCAATACCCACTTCGGCCACATCAGCCATGCCAGTAGCCGCTACAGGTCCAACCAGGCTTAGAACTCTCTGTTCTAAATCTGAGAGGACCAGTTTGCAGGCTGGCCCACCACCTGTACCCCGTATAGCTCTATTTATTTTAGCCGCCTTCCTTTTTGTATTATTTTTTAGATCACTCCAAACCTGTACAAGCAAAGCAAAGCATTTATTCAAATTTGTGAATTTACATACATTCTACTACATACCAGGATGCATTTGTGAAAGAGGTACAAACTTTTTTCCACTTTTCTAACGTTTTCGGTTGGCCTGAAGCATCCATGTTTAACAATCGGACGAGCTCCGTCCATCGCTCTACGGCTTGTTGTCGCCCGTGTGCCCCATCCATGGGTTTAAGAAGGTCTCCATGCCTACAATGAATAAGTAAATATTGAAAACACAGCTTATATTACATTTGTATACTTAGAATAACACGTAGAAAAAAGGTTATTAAGGTACGTTTCTACAAACCTTTCCATGAAATCCACTAATACAAGGAATTGGCCCTCGCTGGTCTTCATATTTTATAGTTTCTCTAAAAGCACTTAATAAAAAACGGGGCAAGTGCGACACTCGCGCATAAAGGGTTCCGTACCACTATCACAATTGGATACGGAACCCTAAAATGGTTTACAACAACCAATTTTTAAATTTTATAGGAAAATATGAAATATTTATCTTCGATTCTTACTCCCATCAAACGACCGAATCACTCAAAAAAAAAAAACCTTGGCACAAAGAAAATCTGAAACATAAAAGAAACTCTTTGGTAAGTGAAGGCAGACTGGTATATTTGACAGATAGGGCAGCCATTTTGAATTCCATGACCAACTCGATTTGTCCTCCTGTCCCTCTTCCTGTCCTCCCGCGATTCTCGACTCCTTGTTATGTTTGAAACACGTTTGTTGTATGGGAGCCCCTTTTAAATAATTGTTTTATTTTGTTTTTAGTATTTGTTGTTGTAGCGGCAACCGAAATACATCTTATGTGAAAATTTCAACCTTCTAGCTATTACGGTTCATGAGATACAGCCTGGTGACAGACGGACGGACGGACGGACGGACGGACGGACAGACAGACAGACAGACAGCGAAGTCTCAGTAATAGGGTCCCGTTTTTACCTTTAGGTACGGAACCCTAAAAACCACTTCAAAATTAACAAACAATTCAAACAAGTGAGTGACGCGCAACTAAGGATGCATCTGACGCTATATCAAAGTTGCCAATTTCTCGAACAAGTTTACGCAAAACAACATAAATTATTCCCCATAATATAAAAATCTTTAGAAATAGGACATTTCTTTTAAACAATTTATATGATAATCTAATTATTTTAGGAAACTATAGCATATTATATTTTTCAACGCTTGAAAACAAAATATTAGACATATAAAATAATCATAGACCCGTGAAATATTCCCACACGTACAATTTCGCCCCAAAAACTGGCAACTTCATTCAGAAAACGGGCTGCGAGACGTCAAAATGTTTGTGTCTCTTTCTTTCATACTAGTTTGAGTAGGTAGGAAGATATTCCGTAACTATTTCGTTGGATCAAACTATATGATCGACAGTTTACACGATACGATGAAATAAAATCTTATACTGCCGACTGTGTCGGAAACTGCCACTATGGAAGTATTAACTGTGAAAGTTTATCGAGCTTACGATACGAATTTTCGTTTTGTACTATTGTAACTGGTACTAACCCTACAGTACCCTTATGCTAGGTTGTCATAGTTTACCGTCTCGATCAAACTGGCAGTTTACTTCCATACATTTACCATCAGCGCCTCTAACGGTAACTTTTATGAACTAAAATCGGTAGTATGAGTTTTTTCGAGTAAAACTATTCGAGCTCCACCGGAAGTATTCGTACGTGAACTCGATGATCCTTAAAGTTTCGCAGAATTTGGCAGTACGAGTTACATGTTTGACAGTTGACGCATCGTAAAAGTTAACGAATAGTATCAAACTCATAGTTTCCTTTCTCACCAAACTTTTTATTGTGAGTGATAAACTAAATCACGATTTTTTGTTTAAAAATGATGTCTTCCCGTGTGTTTTTTGCTCTACGCATGGTAGCAGAGGCTGCTCAAGTCGCCCGCCGTCGAAATCGACGTCGGCAGCTTGCTTTGCGGAGAAATATGTTGTCGGTGTCGGATATTACAGACACACATTTCATCCAGAGATATCGTCTAAATAAATCGGCTTATTATCATTTGTGTAACATTTTAAGTGAGTTAACAGATCTACGTAGCTCACAAAGAGTATCATTGGAAACAAAGGTGAGTTTAAAACTGACTTAGGTCAAGTGGAATGAGTGAGAGATTAGACTATTGGATTTCAAATATAGATAGGTAACTCTATAATTATATTTTCAGGTTTTGTGTGCCCTTCTATTTTATGCCAATGGTGATTACCAAAGAGTAATAGGTTTAGCTAATTGTTTTTCTCAAGAGGCAATTAGTAGATATGTGAATGAAGTTACCCGGGCACTAAACCATCCAAATGTGGTGCGTAGATATATAAGCTTCCCCAGTACATCTGAAGCCAGGGAACAAGTAAAGCAAAGGTCAGTATTTTACTCACTAAAATGAACCAATTTGTTTGATTTCTATGAACAAATTATTGACTGACACTTATTTTTAGATACTATGACAAATATGGAATCCCTGGAGTACTAGGGTCTATTGATGGGTCACATTTTCCCATATTTACTCCACCTAAAAACATGGAGCATCATTTTTACTGCAGAAAGCATTACCATTCCATAAATGTACAAATGGTAAGGATTTGTAACTTTCATTTTCAAATAAATATGCAAGTATTATATACATACATACATATACATGGCATTGAATTTTATTCTGCTATAAATAAATGTTATATTGCAGGTTTGTGATCATGACACCCGTATCTTAAATGTTAACCCCAAATTTGGTGGAGCGGCTCATGATGCATTTGTATGGGAGAACAGCGATCTGAATGATTACATGCAAATGTTGCATAGAAACGGAGAATGTTGCTGGCTCCTAGGTAGGTACTCAAATTAAATCATAATGATTAAAATCTATGCATTATTAATACATCAGTTACATAGTTATACAACTTGAAGTAAATACAATTACCTACTAGTATTTATTTAAAGATATTGTTTTGTTATTATCAGGTGACTCTGGATATCCACAAAGGCCATGGTTAATGACACCTTACAACAATCCAACCCCGGGTACTTCACAAGAGACATACAACAAGATTCAGAGTAAAACAAGAGTCATTATTGAAAATACCTTTGGGAGAATGAAGAACCGATGGCGATGTCTTTGTAAGCAACGGGTCTTACATTATAAACCCAAGAAATGTGCACAAATAATAACGGCCTGTGCAGTATTGCACAATCTCACTTTGGACTTCAATGTGCCAGCTCCAAGAGATATTGTAGGTATGTATCTATGCATTGAATTCATTAAAAGAAATCTCTTATTTCATTTCAGCTACAGGCTATGGCATCCAATTTAACATGAACTATGTGGTCTATATGATATAAACCACAATCTATTGCAGACAATGCATTTAATAATATTATTCAACTTTGTCTTATTCTTACAATTTTATTCTTGTTTCCAGTTGATCCAGAGTTTCATCGGCTAGAAGTTCCTGAGCAGGGACAGGGAGAGCCTTCCTTCCTTATACTGGGTCGCGCAACACGTGACACTTTAGCTCAGAGACTTCATGGTGCCAGAGATTTATGAAATTACTAGCATCGCCCCGCAGTTTCACTCGCCTAAATCCCTTGGAAAAATCGGGATAAAAGAAGCCGGTGTATTCTAGGTCTCCAGCAATCTATATTCGAAGTTTCATTGCAAATTGTTCAGTAGTTGAGTGAAAGTGTAACAATGCATACATATTTTATATACTTACTTGCAACCGTTCCTGTTTATAATATTAATAGGAATTTTTGTTCAATTCTATACCCTATTACATAGTTTGGAAATGATGTAATGTTGTTTTATAACACATTTGCTCGTAAAGGGCCTCTTATTTCACCAATTTCAATATCGTAATGTATGTCATTACGTACTTGTGCGTAATCGTAAAGTAAAACGCACGAGTTTCTTTCTAATAAGGTAACACGTACGGTTTATCATGCTCCGTCTAAAACCAACGGTACTTTTTTAAATCTTAAGAAAAAAAAAGCAAAGAAAGCAAATCAAAAAGTTTTTAAGTCAAAAAAGTGGTCAATATTTTATGAATAAAATTAACTTTGGGAGATAAAATATAAAAAATAAACATTTAATTCTTTAATTTAATTCATTTTGACAGTAAATTACATCTGTAACAGAAACAAAAAAATATTAATTTACTTTATTAGTAATACTGGCTGTTTTTGTACCGTTGCCTTAAAAAATTATTCCGCGCGCTTTTTCTTTTCGATTTATTCGTTTAAGAAAGTCCGAGTTTTATTTATTTCCTCGCAAATGTGTTATAAAACGTCGTATGACATACGTGCGCTTTGATAATTACAGCCTCTGCTTTCTTGTAGCCCTCGCCTACGGCTCGGGCTAGCAATATCGCCTCGGCTGTAATTTTCAACTTACCGCACTTATATCATAATGTACTATTAATTAATGAAAAAATGCAATGTTAACACACAGTATTTAAATCAATCACTTTATTACTTATTCATAATTAATTACATAACAGAATACCAGACATGTTTTAAATTCTTTAATCATAACAATATAAAACTAGGTCCACCTAATCCTACACAACATAAGGCAACAAGCACATGATCTTATAAGGATCTTTCTATAAAAACGATCCTGAGTGACAGATGATTAGGTTTGAAAGGAAAATGAAGAAGTTGTTAACAAGTAAATTGGTAAAAAAACCCAAAAAGTAACACTTGCTTTAAATTTTTTACCACTTTATAATATACAAATTGCATCAAAGTAGTGGATAAATTTCATAATAACTAGATATACACATAGGTACTATTTACTATGAAATTTTTCCATTATTTTGGTGCAATTTTCAAATAAAACTTGCCACCGAGCTTGGACCTCGCGCTCTGCTTGGCGATTACGTAGCTCTTCTTCTCTTAGTCTTAAAGACTCGGTGGCAAATCTTGTTAATGAGTCATTAATCTTCTCCATCAAACCTCGCCATCTGTCATCACTTTGAAGAAAGTGTGTGGTGGCGTCATCTTGTTCCACAGCAGCCCGTCGCCGGTTGCGCCGTGGTGTTAATTGGCGTTGCCGAATCGCGCGGCGGGTCTGTGATGTCGTCCCCCCTCCATGCTGCACATGGTGGGAGGTGGGTGACATCAGACCACCAGTTTCCTCCACATCTGTACGAAAAGGAGTTGACACTGCTTGGGCACGAGCATCTTCGTCCATTTGTACTGGACCTGGGGGAAACTGGGTGTCTATGCTTCCTGTTGCCACATCTTGATATTGTATATCTGCAAAAAAATAAAGAAACTAAAGTTAATTAACTATTTTAAATATACTATAGGGGAGCAGATAGATGAATACCTACATCTAAACTAGCTAGCTAACATAGCTGCTAAGCTATTATATTGTATAGCAGATTCCCGCGGTTTCACCCGCGTAGGTCCCGATCCCGTGGGAATATCGGGATCAAAAGTAGCCTACGTTACTCGGGATGAATGTAGCTTTCTAATGGTGAAAGAATTTTTGAAATTCGTCCAGTAGTTTCGGAGATTACCCCCAAATTACATACATACATACATGTTACCAACATTACCTCTTTATAATATTAGTATAGATATCCCATTATTAAAGTAATACACTGATAGTCTTGCATCTACAAATATTATTATTTTCTGTTTACTAAGTATACCTTTTTGTGTTGTGTGTTTATGACTACTCATTATACAATAATTATTTATTACATAGCATTCTGCTACCAATCTTGGACATTGAGCTCAAATGTGTGTCTTTCTCATTAGAAAGTATTTAAAAAAATTACATACCCATCACAATTTCTTCCTGTTGTGTTTGTAGCAAGGAAGGCGACTCTTGGTGGGTGGGTGGCTGAACTAAGCCAGAAGTTTGAGGCAACTGGAAAATATAAGAAATGTTAAAATAAAAATGACACTGCCTATTCTTTAATATCAATCAACTAGCTGCGTCCCGTGGTTTCACCCGCGTAAGTCTCGGTCCCGTAGGAATATCGGGATCAAAAGTAGTCTATAGCCTTCCTCAATAAATGGACTATCCAACACTGAAAGTTTTTCAAATCGGACCAGCGGTTCCAGAGATTAGCACGTTCAAACAAACAAACACTTCCGCTTTATAATAGTCAATATTTTACCTCAATACCCACTTCGGCCACATCAGCCATGCCAGTAGCCGCTACAGGTCCAACCAGGCTTAGAACTCTCTGTTCTAAATCTGAGAGGACCAGTTTGCAGGCTGGCCCACCACCTGTACCCCGTATAGCTCTATTTATTTTAGCCGCCTTCCTTTTTGTATTATTTTTTAGATCACTCCAAACCTGTACAAGCAAAGCAAAGCATTTATTCAAATTTGTGAATTTACATACATTCTACTACATACCAGGATGCATTTGTGAAAGAGGTACAAACTTTTTTCCACTTTTCTAACGTTTTCGGTTGGCCTGAAGCATCCATGTTTAACAATCGGACGAGCTCCGTCCATCGCTCTACGGCTTGTTGTCGCCCGTGTGCCCCATCCATGGGTTTAAGAAGGTCTCCTTGCCTACAATGAATAAGTAAATATTGAAAACACAGCTTAGATTGCATTTGTATACTTAGAATAACACGTAGAAAAAAGGTTATTAAGGTACGTTTCTACAAACCTTTCCATGAAATCCACTAATACAAGGAATTGGCCCTCGCTGGTCTTCATATTTTATAGTTTCTCTAAAAGCACTTAAAACCACTTCAAAAAAAACAAACAATTCAAACAAGTGAGTGACGCGCAAATAAGGATGCATCTGACGCTATATCAAAGTTGCCAATTTCTCGAACAAGTTTACGCAAAACAACATAAATTATTCCCCATAATATAAAAATCTTTAGAAATAGGACATTTCTTTTAAACAATTTATATGATAATCTAATTATTTTAGGAAACTATAGCATATTATATTTTTCAACGCTTGAAAACAAAATATTAGACATATAAAATAATCATAGACCCGTGAAATATTCCCACACGTACAATTTCGCCCCAAAAACTGGCAACTTCATTCAGAAAACGGGCTGCGAGACGTCAAAATGTTTGTGTCTCTTTCTTTCATACTAGTTTGAGTAGGTAGGAAGATATTCCGTAACTATTTCGTTGGATCAAACTATATGATCGACAGTTTACACGATACGATGAAATAAAATCTTATACTGCCGACTGTGACGGAAACTGCCACTATGGAAGTATTAACTGTGAAAGTTTATCGAGCTTACGATACGAATTTTCGTTTTGTACTATTGTAACTGGTACTAACCCTACAGGTGACTGCGACTGTTTATTTTTAACATTAAATATGTATTATCGAAACCGCATTTTGAAAATTAATATTTAACTTACTAACAGCCGAAAACAGAAAAGGCACTTAAAATTTGAGCAGCCTACTTAAATAATTGAGCAGCTTCTAAATTCAAAATTAGTATGGGAATTTTTGACTTTGAGAGATGCTTAATTGCTTAAGTAGAACTCAAATTTTGAGAAGCGTTTGAGTATTCGGCCGTTAGGCTTGATACGACAAAACTGGAATTAGTAACGAATAACAATTCTACACATAAATTGTCTTTTCTTTGAGAGACTCGAGCTGTCAATCATAAAGTGAGGATTTTGGCGGAGAATTATTATTCATTGCTTATTTTAGTTTTGTCGACTAAATCCTTTATTAAATAAATCAATTCTATGAACAACACAAGCGGTAATCGAACCCGCAACCGCATTGCATTCTGCATTGCAGTTGGGCATTCGCACGAAGCGCCACTATGGTCGTCAATGATATAGAAATTGCAATTTGAATAATTTTATCACAAGAATAAGCCATTTGAAACTTTTGGATAAAAACGGCATACATACCTAACATCTTATTTCACAAACCCTACCTTTAAAACAGCCTCTATTTATTAAGGTAGGTAGTTACCTACCTTAGCTTATTTTAAGAACAAAGAGACTTTATTTTCTCTTTAGTTATAATATAAATTTAACGATGAACCGATGTTAACGAACTGTATATCCACTCGACTTACTGCGTTGCGTATTTTGATATTTAATAACCGTTTCTTACATTTTGAAACTACTATACTTTTATTTTGCAAGCCATATGTTCGCAATATGTAGCTTTCAACAATGGTTATGAATATAGAATTCTTTACACAATCTATATCTATAAAACGCTTTGTCCTGACTGACTGATCAAAGCGCAGCCTAAACCGCTGATGGTAGAGAGCTGAAATTTCGAGAGTGTGTTATTTATGTGATGGAGGGTTTTTCGAAATTCCCACTGGATCGAGACTTCCACGATTATAAAATGCATTTATTCCTAATGTTAACCCCGGTTTACAAACAATTAAGGCTTTGCAAGTTAACGAGTATTTATTACAATACAAATCATATACGAAAAACTTATCCCCTTAACCCATAACTATCATCCCCTACTTTAACATCACATCGGCCAAATTTGTCCAACAAATATCCCACAAAGTAGTTTTCACGGAATTTATTCTATAACAGTCGTATAAAAATGCTATTAACCCCATCGAGTTCCATTCACGAACAGCGACATGTGGCGTAAACCGCGTGAAAGCTGCGGGCTATTTCCCTTTTTTTCTAACCCAGTATCCGCCAGCATTCAGTCCTCGGAGATAAACGAATTTATATTTTTAGAACGAGGAAAATGCATTAGGTATTGCTGTTGATGCCTACTCCTGTTATTGACATGTTTTATTTTATACTAAAACCTAAATCTATTTATGTTAGTGTTTTTAAACTCGCACCATTGTTCGTAACTTGCACAATTTATCCATGTTGAGGTTTCGATCGTTGTATAGGTGTCATAATAAGTTAGCCGCCTATGATATTTAAAAAAAGGTTTTCGCGATGTTAAATTGAAACTAAACTCATTTTTCGGTTTTAATCGCGTGGTGTTACATTTTTTAAACTACACCTCAGTCTACCCTGAAGAAGAGGCATGTAAAGGTCTCGGAACGTCGAGGATTGAAACAATGCCAAAAATAATAAACACCATGCAATCAAAACGTAAAAATAAGTTTAATTTTAAATAATAAGTCCTTAACGTGTAATGTTCTACTTAATTTAAAAAACTATTTTTGTGTGTTTGGTTTTGTATCTTTTTTATTTGTTTCTTTTTTTATTTATTTTGATTTCATTTTCTTTACAGGAGCAGAGCTACGTGAAGTTTTTATTTTTGGAGCCCGTTTTTTAAGTTTTTTTTCTTCATGGTCTCCACATGTAAGTTTTATTTTATTTTGTTTTTTATTTATTATTAATTTTATGTCATTTATTACTTAATTTAATTTTGTGTTATTCGTTAAATTACAAAATCGGATGATAATCAGTTACGACGTAATTTCATGAATTTACGTCGTAAATGTTTTTCCCTATTTGTCGGCACGAAGAACTCAATTTGTGTTATTTCCTGTGTTGCTTGCGTCAGGATTTTCATTATAATTATGTAACTACATAATATAGAATATTCCTTTTCTAGAAATAATTAAGTGCCCACACGAAAATGGTAGGTAGGTCCCTACAGTGTGAGGAAGGGCACTGAGACATTTTAATATCTGTGAAATTAGGGTATAATTTATTTTTGATTGATATTGAATGAATCATTCTTGGACTTCGCAAAGTGTTTTAATAAAAATTGATGGGTACATCAAGCCACATCGCCATGGACAACGTGTCCTCGTCTATGCCACGCTAGATACAGTTTCAAAAAACAAAGCACAATTGTGCTGACAATAATTTTTGTTTTGGATTTTGAAACTCTGCCTGGAGTGCTGGAGTGTTGTAGCCAAGTACACGTTGCCGTTCATGGCAATGCAGCTCGATGTGCCCATCAACAAGCCGTTTCTAAACACAAATATGGCATGATTATTATTAGACACGGGTCTAGATCGCGTTATAAATAATCATTGTTTTTAATTACCTCGACGTTTCGGCAAACGGGTTATACCGGTCGTGGTCCCGAGAAGACACAACCCTGCTCGGTCTTCTCGGGACCACGACCGGTATAACCCGTTTGCCGAAACGTCGAGGTAATTAAAAACAATGATTATTTGTAACGCGATCTAGACCCGTGTCTAATAATAATGATGGACGGAAATCGTGTAAGTTTAAAAAATATGGCATAACCACTAATGCCTAACTAATCAGTACCTATACTGGTTGTGATTTAACCCCAAATATAAAAGAACGGCTTACCTACTGAAAAACGTATTCAGCGCCTAATTTATTTGGAGAAGAAAATGTAAATAAATTTTTCGTCGCCCGTCGCGGGCTATAAATATTCCTAAAAGCGGAAGTTTTAATGAAAAAAAAAACAACTCGATGACGGTAGTATAGGTATCAGAACTACCGTCAACTCGATGACGGTAGTATAGGTCGATTCACGTGTACAAAACTATTTAGTATTTCCGTCCTTAACTGAACTTGTTTTACCCGACTGCCGAAGGAGGGTTATGTCTTTCGAGCGTATACATACCCTTGAAAGATATAACATCTATGTATACATGTATGCATGTTCCAATTTTTTGTCATTAGATTCGTAATGACAACGTTCTTATTTCTTAAAACACTAGTAGCCTTATTAATAAACGTAGAGTATTACTGTTATTACAGTTAGGTATAAGATTATTTCAAAAGTTAATCTACTTGCCTTATATCGACTCCATTAATGCAGCTAGATCGGGAAGTAGATAATTGCTGACATTTTCAAAGCTCGTTTAGGAATAGGCGTATTCAATAGGGCTATTCATAAATGCGTACTAAGGTCGTAGTAAAGCTAGACCATATAGCTGTCTTGTTTGTTGGGTGTGTATGGGGCCCATTAAGGTCTTTGGGCTCAAGCCAACCTCACCTGCTAACTTGGTGCACCTGCTGATAAACGGACGAGGCTCTGGCGCAGACTTTCCCTTCGGGGTTGGGAGGTCAGACGGCAGTCGCTCCCGTAAAAGTCGAAATTCGCCAAATCTTGATGGAAAGTTTGAAAGTATATTGCCAGCGGACCCCGGGCTCTCGAGAGAGATGCAATCGGGAACATCGCTCGGATGATGATGATAGCTGTCTTGTTTCTGTCCGTCTTTGAACTTTGAAAGTTCTAGTTCATGAAAGAATAAACGCGATCCAACTAATACGATCTTATAGTTCGGATTTATTAATAACCCTGCAAGGTTCTACGGAGAATGCGGTTGTCATAGTAACCTTCAGCGAACTCCTTGAGATGTATTGAGTTACCAATCGATATTTATCTAGGTATTGAGGTAATATTCTTGATTCCGTTGGTGCGAACTTGCGAAGTGTTCATGAACTTGTTCATATTTATAAATGAGTTTGAGATTGAACATTTTTATAATACTTATCTCTGAATTAAATTTTGTTCAAATGAAAATATTAAATAACCTTTAATAACCTTAATACTATTTATGTATTCTGTGCTATACAGAATACATAAATAGAGTACCTCATAGTCAAATAAGTTACATGGTTCATGCATGAGATATAGCCTGGTGACAGACAGTCGGACAGTGGAGTCTTAGTAAAATGGTCTCGTTCTTACCCTAAATACGAAACCTTTATTCTTTACTAGCTGCGCCCGCGGTTTCACCCGCGTAAGTCTCGATCAAAAGTAGCCTATGTCCTTCTCCAAGGTCCTATTTATCTCTATACCAAAATTCATTAATATCGGTTCAGCGGTTTAGGCGTGAAAGCGTAACAGACAGACAGACAGAGTTACTTTCACATTTATAATATTAGTATAGATTAGTATAGATATAGATATAGATTCTCAACCTCTTTATGTAGCAAATTACCAAGTTAAAGTTATTTATTTTATTCTAGCTGCGTCCTACTCTATTCCCAATCCTGTGGGATGTCGGGATCGGGGTATAGGGAGCATAAGTAGCCTATGGTACTCTATAATAATATAGCTATCTACAGAAAGAAATAAATTCTGTAGAATTTTTGAATTCGGTCCAGTAGTTTCGCAGCCTATTCGTTACAAACAAACAAGCATAACTATTTCCCCTTTATAATATTATTGTAGATTTGACAAACTTACAATCTTACCTAGTTAGGTAGAAACATTAAAATTTGCGTAGTTACGCAAGGGTATAATTTAAATGTTTCTAGTTCTGATAATTGTTTCTTTACAGGGCTTTTACAAAAGGATATAACTACCCAAGGGTATAATTTAAATGTTTCTAGTTTATTTTATGAAAATTGGTTCTTTACAGGGCTTTTACAAAAGGTTTTGAACAGCCCTATTAAGATGTTTTATCTCATCTTCATTTAATTGATCAATTTCATTAATTCTGTTCTGTAAAAAAACATTTTTAAAGGAGGAGGCAAGTTCCTTAGAGGGTAAAAACGAGACACTTTAACCAAGACTCCACTGTCCGTCTGCCTGTCTGTCACCAGGCTATATCTCATTAACCGTGATAGCTAGTCAGTTGATTTTTGTTTTCATTTATACTCTAGAATACGGTACAATATAGCGTTTGAACGTTGTAGACAAACATGTAATAATTTGACACACAATTTGCTCGTTTTCCAATGAAATTCAATTATCTTCGCGCATCGCGGTAGATACCCGAAGGGAGTACGCGGGAGTGAGGGTACGCGGTACGCCCTCTCAAAGGTCGTCGACATGTAACGTTTGATATTGTAATGATACCCTTACTGGGACAGATTTTCCTCTTACAAAATCAATGAAAAAAAGGTTGGGGGTGTGGTCGACGTGATTTGCCTATCACCTAGTATACGATGTAAAATGTTCAGATATTATACAAAGGTTGGTTTGAGGAAATCGCTTTTATGAAAACATTTTTTTTTATCAAGCTTTGGTTGTACAAACCAGCGAAGGGTTCTTTTTTAGGGTTTCGTACCCAAGGGGTGAAAACGGGATCACTTTACAGTCTGTCGTCATCACGTTGAAAATTTCAAATTGAGCTGTATCTCATGAACCGTGAAAGTTGAAATTTTCACAGATGATGTATTTCTGTTGGCGCTATAACAAAAACTACTAAAAACAGAATAAAATAAATATTTATGTGGGGCCCCCGTACAACAAAAGTAATTTTTAGGGTTCCGTACCCAAAAAACGATAAACGGGACTCTTTTTGTTATAATGGTACGGAATACGAAACCCTTCGTGCGCTAGTCCGATTTGCACTTGGTTTTTGTTTTCCTTTTGAGGTACAGAAACCTAAAACACAGATTTTTAATTTGATTATAATCATAGATTAAAATGTTCCTACTAAAAAAATAAAGCGAAATACTACATGTAAATTAAGTTAAATAAAATACTAAATAATTTTAAGATAAGTACCTACCACAAGCGTTTTTACGTCCAGCCACAATTTATTTCGGTACGTGTAGAGTATACAAAATGTTCACGTATTTAGGAAAACGTTCTCAGATGAAGAGATTAACTTGTAGTTACATTTTAGATATCTAGGTACTTTAAGATCTGGAGATTTCTTCAACATGTGCCATTGAGGTGTTATCTTTCAGGTTAGCAAGCTAGTGCTTAGACTGCGACTGAATAAAATTGTAACCAAACCTAACCTAAGTTTCTTAGTTATGGCTTTCTGCCAGCAAATATAGGGCAATTTGGGCCAACCTCACTTCTCAGCTATGAAGTGTTAGTGTGGCACCAGAGAAAACTACTGATATTCTCCTAGCTAGCGGAAGTGATAAAGCCAAAAAAATTTTTTTAACCCTACACCTTGTGACAAAATTTATGGAACAGTTGTAGGTACCATAAGTTGATACGTAATAGGTCTAGTTGCGGAAAATGAGCTCGTAAACAATTACAATAGGGAACAAAACACTTAGAAATGTTGTTTCTGTTGTTGTAATGTTCAGAAACGTATACCTATTATTTACGATAAACAACATAAATCACATGTGTGTGTACTAGCTAGATCGTGACGTCACTGCCGTAAAAAACATTACAACTTTTAAGGTTTCCAGACGCTCATTAAAGATTTGAACTTATTTGCGTGGACACATGAATTCATATCTCCAAAAAGTTATTTAAGGATGTGGTAGAGTACTCCAAGGTGACGTCAGACGGACGAATTTTGTAGATTTAGTTTATCAAAATAATTATCAATTTCACCCCTAGTAGAGAAATAAATCCGTGTTTCGTTTTCTCAAGCTCAACTCAAGCTTTATTAGACAAATACATAATTTTAGTAATTTTCAATTACTCGCATTTTACTTGCATATTACTAGGTACATATTACTTGCATTAATCCTTCACCTGATTTAAAAAGGTACAAAATGCAGTACAGACATTTTGATTCGTGTTACCTACTGAGCGAAGTTCGAACGTCCCACTGCCGTATCCTTGACACGAGCTGACACCAGCTATGTGCCATGATATGTGCCAAGGAAAGTCTTATTAAATCACATCAAGGATGTTACATTATTATCGATCCAATTATGTCGGAAATAACCACTCTCTGGCATTTTAGAAGGCTTAAAATAGTTTGAGGAATTATTTATTAGCGGCCGTTTAATCAGTTTTACATATACGATTCACAGCGTCCCGGTTTCACCACCGTAAGTTCTGCTCCCGAGGATATTTCGAAAAACCCTTTCTTAGTGGATATACAGGGTGTCCGGAGACCAGTGGATATGCCTGAACGGGCGGCTGGCGGGGAAGGGTTGGCCGCCCAGAATACGTTTTTTTTTTATCTCAAACGGTTCGAGCTGTACGTCACTTCTTAGTAAAAATTGAAAAATGTCTACTTTTTTGCACATTTCGGGGCATCACGTCCACAGATTAAGCGATAGCATTGTTTTTTTTTTTCGCCATGTGTTCACTGATATTGATGTTTGAAAATCACCTTAATTTTGTTTTTAATACTATAGTTAGTAACTTACAGGATGTCCCCAAAGATAGATTTAGTTTTATAAACTTTACTTTCTGCTAAGTTTGAGCATCTGTGGTGTAAAAAAAATGTATGAAACCTGTCTGGCCGACTATTGAAAAAAATTGCCATTGGCGATCCGGCGAAGAATGTAACTTCAAAATGACGGCTGTCCTGCACATTATGCCGTGCGAGTGAAAAACTATTTAAATGAAAGTTATCCAAGAAGATGGATTGGCCAATTAGGTCCAATATTGTGGCCTCCACGTTTGCCTGATCTGAATCCACTTGATTTTTTTTACTGGGGGTGTTTAAAAGAACAAGTATACAAAAAAAACATAACCACAATTGAAGACCTGCGTCTACGCGTCCACGAAGCGGCACAACAAATAGGAGAAAAAAATTATAATCGTGTTCTTAAGAGATCGTTTATAAAAAGGTTAAGGGCCTGTGTAAGGGCAAGAAGAGGACAATTTGAGCATTTGCTGTAACATTATGACATATTAAATCTTAATAAGTGTCCTTTTTTGTACAATACTTGTTTCAACTTTTTCATGTAAGATAGTACCTTCGATGCATTCAAAGCACTAGCTTAGTAACTTATGACAAAAAGTTATTAGTATAATACTGTTTTAGAATCCTTATGAAAAAAGCAATTTTTTTCAATAGTCGTCCAGACAGGTTTCATACATTTTTTTTACACCACAGATGCATAAACTTAGCAGAAAGTAAAGTTTATAAAACTAAATCTATCTTTGGGGACATCCTGTAAGTTACTAACTATAGTATTAAAAAAAAAATTAAGGTGATTTTCAAACATCAATATTAGTGAACACATGGCGAAAAAAAAAACAATGCTATCGCTTAATCTGTGGACGTGATACCCCGAAATGTGCAAAAAAGTAGACATTTTTCAATTTTTACTAAAAAGTGACGTACAGCTCGAACCGTTTGAGATAGAAAAAAAAAAACGTATTCTGGGCGGCCAACCCTTCCCCGCCAGCCGCCCGTTCAGGGATATCCACTGGTCTCCGGACACCCTGTATACTTACCTACACATGACAAAAACACACTCTCCAAATTTCATGTCCCTATGACCAGCAGTTCGGGGTCTCCGTTGATATAAAGTACAGGCCTCAGGCGTCTTCTTCAGGATTGACAATCCCGAGGCCTGTAAAGGTAATAGTAATAAATACCATGCGATTAAAACCAAAAAAATGTCTTTAATTTCAATACAACATCGCGAAAACAGAAGAAAAATCTACAATAATAGTTATTGGACAATACGTCGAGCTGTCTGTCTGCAGGTGTGGGTGTAGGTATACCTGCACGTGAAATGTCAAGCCCCTCGTTAGACCGCGCTTCCTCTACGTCTACGCAGACTAATGATGACAAAACGGACAAAAGCACATTGTTTTTCTATGAAGAATCTTTTCAACGAACTTTTCATGTAGTTTTGTTTTGATATTTTGTTTCAGTTCCACGTTTAAAATTTATGTTAGATTTTATTTTACTTCAAATATCTAGATATCATCATACTTAATAAAACGCAAGTGTAACTAGTCTAATAAAATGCAACAGCACCGAATAAAAAAGGCACATTTCTTTTTGAAAGAATTTCAATTTGGAGCTTTTCGATTTTATTCGACAGAGATCTTTGACATTATTTCTTAATGTTTACCACACTTGGGAGTTAACTACTGCTTTTGAAAAAAAAATGTTTTCAAAAATGTTTAGTAGGTTGTACCCGGCGGGACTCGTACGAAGTACGTTTCACGTTTGCGTTTTTTGCAGCAGCAAATAAGCAGATATTTTTGATCTGTAAACCAGAAAATCACCCCTCATTATTTTTGTGTATTTATATTCTTACATTTATTTCTCTTTTCACTGATGGACTCGGTATAAAATACCTATTTATCTATTTAGACCTTATGAAGAGGAAATCGCTTTCTTTAAGTACCTATCTACTTACATAACATGTAGATAATAATAATAAGGAGCAATGGTGAAGCAAAAACCTGCACCTGTGTAAACATTTAACACATAATAATATAACTATAGGTACTAGGCATTCCTACATACGTTAATGGATTGTTCCATCCACCGACCAGACTTTACGACGACGACACGATCAAATTTACCTCCATAGTATAATACAATGTCGAAATCAAATAGTATAGGTACTGGGTTTTTTGTTTTGAAAATATATAGATTTTTCTTCGGGTTTCGCGATGTTGGATAGATATAATAAAACTTATTTTTCGGTTTGAATCGACCTTTACACGTCTCTTCTTCAGTCAATCCTGAAGAAGACCTGTAAAGGTCTCGGAACGTTGAGCATTGAAACAATGGTAAAAGTAATAAACACCACGCGATTAAAACCGATAAACAAGTTTCAATTGAAAATATGTTTTCTCATTTTAACTAAGAGTAAGGGTAGCTGTTTTAATTTAAGTTCAAAGGCAAGGTGTAAAACGGGGCAACAAATACAAACACCTAGGTTTGTTTTAGTTTTACGGTCGCCACGCGTTCTTTATGAGTAGTAGCTCTTCTGAGCTATGTGGTGGGGAAACAATTTACTTGTTTCTTAGGCGGTTGTTCGTGATAGGGTGCTGGTAAGAGCTACCACAATGTTGTACGAATATTTCTTTCCTTAAGGTGGATACATATTTACCTGATGTGACGCGACGTGATGCGTCAGTAGCCTATCGGTTTCATATAATTATATTTTGTACGCCTAGAGACACACTTGTGTTACGACACGACACGACCTACAAATGTGTCTCCGCATCACGACACGTCACGTCAGGTAAATATGTTTCCACCTTCACGGATTGGACGAGAGGGTTCCGCTGACGTCAATCTTAAACAGTTTACAATCAGAACTTTCATATCGTATTTAGAGGTGTACCTAAATACGATATGAAAGTTATAAAGAGGTAAGGTTGGTAACATGTATGTTTGTATGTATATTGGGGTAAATCTCCGAAACCACTGGACCGATTTCACAAAATCTTTTACAATTAGAAAGCTACATTATCAGTTACATGGGCTACTTTTAGGCCTGATATTCCCACGGGATCGGTACTTACGCGGGTGAAACCGCGGAACGTAGTATTATATATAAATCCGACATCGCACCATTCAATGTAGTGGACTACCGAACCAGCAGAAGCAGGCATAGTCTACTGTGGCAGAGATAAACACCGTCGCGTCGTCTCTGTATGCAATTATTTACTCCGCCGTGGTCGTTTTCATTAGGTAGGTACTTAACAACTAGGTACTACCAGGCCTCCATCACTCCATGTACTTGCGCGCTATAATTACCTACCGCCTCTCGGACCGCCGGCGATCCAAGTTCAGTGCGGTTGTCGCAAGCGAAGCGCGCGCACGTTGTACGTTACGTAAAATTGTTTGTTCGATTTCGAATTTTTGCAACATTAAAGTTTAATAATGGGTACTTTAGAGATGGTAAGAAATACATACAACACTATATTAAAGTTAAACAATTGTAAATACAATAAATGATTTTCTTAAAATGGTGTTGTTATTTATTTTACTTTACTTAATGTACAACTCAACTATTATATTATTATAGCTGACCCGGCAAACGTTGTTTTGCCTTATAAATAATAGATAGTAGCCGATTATCAGACCTACTGAATGCGTATGTGGAGTTTGGTGGAGATCGGTTCGTCCGTTTCGGAAGAGTACGGTAACTAACACTGTGACATGGAAATTTTATATATTAGAAGAAGAAGAAGAAGATACCTACACTCTATGGTACAACCCTAACGCTTAAACTGTGGCGTAGGTAAATTCTGAACACAAAGGAATTGCGCTCTTATGAGCTAAGTAGTAAGGCGCGATTTCGAATGAACCAGGTGCGTCGGAAATTTTGTAGGCTATTAAAATGGCGGCTTTCTTCAAGATCAAAGCGGTGCAGCTTCTGTACGTAGTACTATTATTTATTCTGTGGTACTACTCAAAACGCTTTTAGTTTTTTGTAGTATCACATTAGACGACCTCTGTGGCGCGTCGGGGGAAGGCCCGACTGCAATGCAGAAGGTTGCGGGTTCGATTTCCGGGTGCAAGTATTTATGCTTATAAACAAATATTTGTATCCGGTCTAGATAGATAGATAGATAGATAAACACTTTATTGCACCAAAAACACATACTTAATACTAATTATACAAAGAATAACTTAAAAGCTTAAAACTATAGTGGTACAATGGGCGGCCTTATCGCCTATGGGCGATCTCTTCCAGGCAACCAATAGGTGGTCTAGGTGTTTTTTATGTATTATATTATGTATGTATTTACAAAAAAAAAGTATATGTAGTATGGTACCCATAGTACAAGCCTAGGGCTTAGTTTGGGGCTATAGATTGCGCTGTGTGCAACAGCTTGCAATATTTATTTATTCATCAAGATTTTTTCTTTTTTTTCGCGTATTTTTATTTCTAAATTCTCTTAACTCGACGTTTCGACTATATTGCAATAGCATTAGTCACGCCAGTCGCAACCAAAACTATAAATTTAAAGAGAATTTATCATTACGCAAAATAAGACCCGGAAAAAATTCAAATAAGATTACAAATAGTGTTAGTTCAAAAAATATTAAGAGCTTATCTGGGCCATAATACTTACCTAGGGTATTACGAAAAAGAATCGTTTGTAATATCTGTGAAATGAAGTTTAAAATGAAATGTCTAGTAAAGAACACGCACCACGTAGGAACACCGGTCGATAGTGTCGCGTGTCTCACGCAACAACACCGCTCTGTGACACACTACCTCTAGAGATCTACTCGTCGTATTCCGATTTGTGGTAACTGTCTTAAGGGGAAAGTACTCGTTTCTCCATATAAACTTTACAAACGTAGTCGACTGTTTCCTCCTTGGATAAAGACATAAGAGAAAATATGTGTAGCTAGGTATGCCATAAAACCTATATGGGCCAAGACCGTACATCAACGTTTTGATTTTTTTCATATTCTAATTATTCTAAATATTATAAGTATATCTATTCTAATGAGAACATGAAAAAAAAAAACGTAAGGTCATGGTCATGCATAACAGAATTAATTTTTGTGGCATAAACATATTTGCTCTAATGTCTTTATCCAGAGAGGAAACAGTCGACTACGTGTGTATGGAGAACGAGTAGGTATCCTTGCCTCTTAATTTCACAATGGTAGTTTTTTATTGTAAGTACTTGTTTATTCCACTTTCTAGGTTTGGTCATGCGTGAGCAGAACACTAAAATTAAGGGTTGTTTTGAATGCGTCCTCAAAATATAAATAACTTTGTTAACGCGTCTAAAATACAGGGTGTTATTAAATTAGCCGAGGGATATATTAATTTAGCCTCTGGAGCGCTGCAAACGTACATAGGGACATGGACTGATAAATACAAAACCCTTCTTTGCGCAATCGGGTAAAAATATCAGTATCTACTTACACTATTAAACAAATACATATAAGTATTATATCCGTTGTCTAGTTACCGTAACACAAGCTTAGTCGCTTACTACGGGGCTAGATGGCGCTGTGTGTTGTTCACAGAATTTATTTATTTTATTTACTTTATTATAATGAATTTCTTACAGCATTTCTTGGGTCAAATGAAGACCTAAGAAATGCTGGCTTGACGTCGTAAGTGCGGATATGCGTGCGTAAAAGTAGGATAGCGGAATCCGGGCTCTCGAGAGGGATGCAACCGGGAACATCGCTCGGATGATGATGATAATAATGAATTGCGAGTTAACATAGAACGTACATAGTCATGTCTCACACGGATTCTTTCATACAGTATTGACTCGAACACGCCTAAACTTTTTCGCATTTTCTCTCCTTTCAATTTATTTTACGAGAATATAAATTGTACGGAGCCGGAGCAAAGATGATAGGTACCTACTTACTTGACGGGTAAGTATTTTTTTATGAATTGTAAAAGTTTTTAAGCGAAAGGTCTATGTACCCTTTCATATTACGGATCTTCATTGCTGTCAAAATATTAGAACACACTGGTGTTCTAATATTGCCTAATGTTTGCCCCACAAAAGTCAGTAGTTTTGTGGGGCAAACTATAGATAACCATATTTATTATATTGAGGGTTGATGTAGATGTTGGTAGGTGTTATTGGATATGCTGATTATAGAAGTAATGCTCATGCAACCCAGCACCCCGAAAATGCGAGAAGACGGGAAACCTGGTGGGGTTTTTAGTGGTAAGTCCACATACTCCGTTGCTCCCCTCCTCCTCTGCCCTCCGGGCAGCGGAGATACTGCAAAGAATTTTCCCCACCAAAAAAAATTGAAAAAAATTGGTCTATTTTTATTTTAAGTGCTTAAGCTTTCACTGGGCGTTCCAAAAAAGATGTGTGGTTCGAATCCAGCTCAATATCTATTTAAAAATAAAAAAAAAATTCAGGCCTGGGTGTTTTCTATGTATCAATACGTATGTGTTAAAAATAAAGGTACAATATGTAGTACCTATATCCGTTGTCTAGTACCCATAGTACAAGCATAGTGCTTAGTTTGGGGCCAGATTGTGCTGTGTACAACGTTGTGCAGTATTATTTATATATCTTTTTATTTTTTCATCGGAGTTTTACGTAGCTAACGGATAACTGGCTGTAAGTTATTTAAGGCGTTAGGTATTTATTATTCATAACGAGAGTCTCCAAAGTCGATATTGATAACACAGAATATGGAACAGTGACTGTTATTTAGGCCCACCCCTATAAATACTGGAATTGATGACACTCGAATTTAGTAAAGGCTTCCTTTGGATTCGACTCACGAATCGAATTTCCCTGTAGATATAGATTTAGATAATAATGGAAAAATCTTATCTTCATTGATTAGCGTCAAGATGGCGGGACCATCTCTCAGATATTAAAACTTTATACTGTCAGATTTAGTACCAAATTGGTACTATTTGGTACCTCAATTAAAAAAATTTGTACCTCTTTAGTTTAAAAGATATTCACGAAAAACCCTGGTCCCGCCATTTTGACGTCAAGATGGCGGGACCAAAAAGAAAACGAACTCGGAGCTAATAATCACTTATGCACATATTTAGTACTTAATTGGTACCTCCCAAAACTGTAGTTAAACTGTGGATTATGTCGGGGAAAACAAATTGGCAGACAAAAAAGCCTGGTCCCGCCATCTTGACGGTTTGAGATTTTCTGAAATATCATATTTACGCAAGTAATTTCCTACCGGTGAATGTTTGTAGATTTTGTACTTATTTGGTACCTACGGAAAATGCTTCTTAAACCAATATTTACCTTATACTTTAATAGATATAAGCATTTTAATTCTACACAAAGTGTTTCAGCGAGGATAATATAATCCTAAAATGTACTCGATTCAGTCAGACTCTAGAATGATGTAAGGTCAATTCGCCGAATTCCGTCATAGGGGTCATTAGGGGTATCTCCGTCTACCTTTCGATTAAGGGCTTTTATGTTTTTCGCGCCTATCTTTGTGTGTTTGTAATATTCTTTATTCCCTCGTATCTTCTAAACCACTCAAAGGATTGCTTTAATTAGGGTATCGTTCTTAGATAGGTGACATAAAATAAAATTCGAAATGGCGACCAACATGCGCTATTTTGTAATAAAGAAAGAAAATAAAGTAGACAGACTATATAGTCAGACTATATAGTATATAGTTTATGATCCTAAATCATAATATCAAATGAAAAATGATTATAGACTTAAAAAAAGGATTACTCCACTCTATATAGAGTGACGATTACGATTTAAAGTTGTTTAGCAATCGTTCATACTGAGACTACCGCAACCTACTCAATAATCCTCAAATAATAAGTCCCTCGATGAAATTATTGCGATGAAAATGATGATTGCGATTATAATACAATGAGGAGGAACACTAACTTTTTATCCCGGCAGAGGGCGTTAGTCGAATGATCTTAGATTTGAATTAAGAACTATCAAACTGGTGTTTTTTTGCAACTCTCGGCGCCAAATTGGCCATATCAGTCTCAGACCGAAAGAAAAAAAAACTCGGTGTTTTCATTCGTGGGGGACCAAAAAAAATAAAGATCATCCGATGCCAGCGCCATCTGCTCACAGCTTTGCGTGTGCCACCCCATTGATATAATTAACCGTCGTAGGTATATTACCTAATGCTGACAAAAAGTGTAAAATAAAAAAACAATAAAAATAAAAAAACCGTCTACTAAAATAAACTTTAAATAAAAAAAACTTAAAAGTTAATTAAAACTGAAAAGTAAATAAAACAAGTCCAGTAGTTACTGAACATAGCTTGTTTAACAGTCGGGACCGTTGAATATCTAGAATCTAGCTAGACAAACCTTTTCAATAATGGGTCATGCATGCCTGACTGTTAAACTAACTATATTCTGTGACTACTGGACAAGTTTTATTTACTTTTCAGTTGTAATTAACTTTTTAGTTTTTATATAAAGTTTTTTTTTTGTTGATTTATTTTGTTCCTTTTTTGTCGCTGGGGGTCATCCAATATTGAAAAAAAAAACAAGTTTTAATCCAACGAACAGTAAAAAAAAGTCATCGAGTCGAGTGCAGTAGTAACCACATTTTAGTATACATACATAGTAACACACAGTAATGCAAATTTTTGTGAGATTGACTTAAAATTTGCGTGTTTTTGAATCGGAAATAATTATATATGATAGTTACATTTTCCCAATACGCGATTAAGACCCGGGAAAATGTAACTATGTTAACAAATGTGTGAATAAAAAACCCTATATGATTTTACATGAATTATTTTTGTTACTTAAAAATTTTAATGTCCCGACCTATCCCGTCTAACAATTTATGGAATGTCCGTTATAACTTATATGCTAGTATTGCCCCATTGCAGATCTTGTAAGCATTTTTGCCAGTAGGTAATCAATAAATTTACAGATTTACAACTTCATCTGGCAAAGTATAATTTTCTAACGGGATAAATTAAATGTTCACTTAGCCTAATAAACTCCAATGAATATTAATATTTTAGAAAAAAAAATGGAATTAAAGATGATAAACAGAAAAAGTAGCGTATGATTGAGAATGAGAAATAAAGGTTTGAGTGGCTACAAAGGTATTTTTAAAACCCAACATAACTATAATGGCTATTATGACTATAACCGTGTTTGATTTCAATTTTTATAGAAACGAATAAATTAATGTGTAATTTTGCTCTAAGTGTTAAGAAACTTTTGAAACTAATTTTAAATTGTTAAGAATGTTAAATTTAAGTCTAAATTTAATTCTATTTTATGGATTAATTATTATTTGCTACCTAACTAATAAACATTGAACACCCGTCTTGAAAAATATGGCGAACTTACCCCATTTCGTAGTTTACGTGCAATAAGTTGTAAATGCTACCTTATATTATCTAGGGCATTGAAGCATAATATTAGTTTAGCCATGATTTTTACATTTAAAATAAATATATTTTCTCTTAAAACCGAGCTACTTCTATGTAAAACAACTCCATGACGAACTTACCCCAAAACCGAGGGAAATAACGTCAAATCGTCATTTAAAAATAGGTGTATAAATCCTAACATATGGAGAAGGCAATTATAAAGACATTTCCGATTTGAAGAATAACAATAACCTTCCTTCAACAGTCAGGTAAAAACTACATTTAAGATAAAAACCGGTTTGTGGCGATCGAAAGAATCAAACCGGAAAATAAACTATGGCGGACTTCGGCGAGTTGACCTTACCTACCAAAATACCGCCAAACTTTTTATTTCTAAGAGGTCAATATGAATGGCCAGTATCATTTGTCCAGTGGCGAGTGTCAGTTAGGCTAGTCATCTGAATTGTATGATCGCCTATACAACTCGGAGGACTAGTTTATTGGCGCCAACTGTATATGTATGAGGACGACCTTTAACTTTTACCTTTTTTTTATTTTTTTGGATTTTCTCTTTATTTCTCTTTAGTGAGATCTTACAATTTTCGTAGTTATAGATCAACCGGAAGTACCATATTTTAAGTGTTCGAAACAAAATCTATAGGGTACTTCCGGTTTACCTACATTTGTCAATGAGGTGGAACGCGCAAAGCTGTAAGCAGATGGCGCTCTAGTCGACTGAGCTTTTTTTTTAAATTTTGTGGTCTCGCCTGTACTGTGAAGTCAAGTTGGAGTCTTTCTAGTGTTAAAATTATTAAAAAGGCGCTACATGACTTTTGGGAATATCCTTTTATTTTTGCCATCTGATGCACTACATTGAGGCATTTTATTTAAACATTAACTAAAACATAAATGAAAACGCCGAGAGTTGTGAAAATAAATACTATTTGACAGTTCTTATTTCAAACTTGATCAGTCGACCATCGCCATCTGCCGGGATAAAACGTTAGTGCTCCTCCCCATAAGTAAGGTCTTACAGTCTTACAGGGATTTTCATAGCGTTTTCCCTCCCTGTTACAGGGCGATAATACGATTTAAATTTTGGAATGTGGATATTTTAAAAAGTTTCAATCAACAAAGAGTTCATATCACCGATGATGGGTGATAGACCGAGCAGGTTAAGCAACACTTGTGTCTGATAGGTGAGCGATGAGTGTTCAACCGTACAGGTAGTATATTTATAAAATGGAGGGTTTTGGTAGAAAATGGTAGGTTTGGGTAAAAACTGGTAAGGTTGCTAGAAATTGGTAGGTTTGTTGGAAAATGGTAGTTTTTGCTAGAAAATAGTAAGATGTAGTAGAAAATGGCAGATTTGGTAGAAAATGGCAGGTATTGATAGAAAATAGTAGCTTTTGTTGGAAAATGGTAGGTTTGGTAGAAAATGATAGGTATTGATAGAATTTGTCAGGTGTGAACAATGAAATAAAAAGTGAAAGTAAGTTACCTACTCATTTTGTCATAGAGGGTGATGAAAAGTGGAATGTTCACCTCGGGAGCAAAACACTATTTTTCGCTCGAGTGAGGTATTCTACTCTATTCTGCAGGATTCTACTCTAGAATCCTTCGCTCCTCTCTGGATTCAAAAAACACTCTCACTGGAAAATAGTTTTTTCTCCGCTAGGTATACAATCTACTATTTTTAAACTAGCGCATGACCCATTCCCTCGATGAGCATGTCAGATTCAAAATAGTTGATACTGGCTATTCATATTGGCCATAATTTAGTCAAAGAAAACAAATATAGAAAAAAAAAGTTTGGCGGTATGTAGGTAGGTAGTAGGTACGCCTAGAGTCTGGATCGAGTACATTTTAGGATTATATTATCCTCGCTGAAACACTTTGTGTAGAATTAAAATGCTTATATCTATTAAAGTATAAGGTAAATATTGGTTTAAGAAGCATTTTCCGTAGGTACCAAATAAGTACAAAATCTACAAACATTCACCGGTAGGAAATTACTTGCGTAAATATGATATTTCAGAAAATCTCAAAGCGTCAAGATGGCGGGACCAGGCTTTTTTGTCTGCCAATTTGTTTTCCCCGACATAATCCACAGTTTAACTACAGTTTTGGGAGGTACCAATTAAGTACTAAATATGTGCATAAGTGATTATTAGCTCCGAGTTCATTTTCTTTTTGGTCCCGCCATCTTGACGTCAAAATGGCGGGACCAGGGTTTTTCGTGAATATCTTTTAAACTAAAGAGGTACTAATTTTTTTAACTGAGGTACCAAATAGTACCAATTTGGTACTAAATCTGACAATATAAAGTTTTAATATCAGAGAGATGGTCCCGCCATCTTGACGCTAATCTTCATTGTGTATTGGTAATTTAGGAATCGAACCCATCTTTAAATAAAAGATGTTTAGGTACGCATCTATAATATAATTTCCAAACTGGCGTTTGCAGCTATTTATAAATATTGAATGTGTATGTGAATAATATGTAAAAGTTTGCGTGTTAATTAGTATGTAGTTATAAATAGTTATAAAAGTACGCATCCGTCGCGTCGTAGAACATTTGCCTCATTTGACGCATAGTAATCGGCAGCTCTTTAAACTTCAAACCCCTGGTTTATTTGTATGAATACCACCCACTGAACTCTATCCTCCTTATTAATAAACATGGAGTTAAATCCGAGTAGTAAGAACTTGCTTTGTCTTCTTCCGTGACAAGATTTTTTAAAGTTGACAGACAGAAACAAATAGTGGTGAAACTACTCCGACCTTACTCCACTTTTATTAATAATTAATCAAATATTATAAAGAGGTAACGTTGGTAACATTTATGTATGTATGTGTGTATATTGGGGGTAATCTCCGAAACTACTGGACCGATTTCAATTCTTTCACCATTAGAAAGCTACATTCACCCTGAGTAACATAGGGTACTTTTGATCCCGATATTCCCACGGGATCGGGACTTACGCGGGTGAAACCGCGGGATAAGTACAATAATTAGCAACTGGGTTCCCTACGCTATTTCGAAACACTATCCATCCAATGACGTTTCCCCGATGACAACTGACTAATAGATATTTTTACTGAATTGTTTTTGTATTATAGAGGTCAGTGATACCACTTGATAAATTGATAATTTAAATATTCAACTGTTGTACTTTTGTTTTTTGACCGTCATCAGATCAAAAAAAAAACATAATTAGTCCATATATTTGTTTGTAAATCTCATATAAGACTAACATACTTAAATACCAGGAGTAACACATAAGCTTATTCTTCCTCCTGCTACACCCATGGAAGCAGTAACACGAAAAGTGCAACTAGTTAATCAAGAATAATTTTACTGTCATCAATCACACTTTACTCAAACTTCCTGACGGTACCAATTATATCCATCTTCCTTAGTTGTCCAGTCCAGTGTGCGTTGCCGGTCGTAGACACCGAACTGCCTCGGCTTATACTAGGTATAAGTTATGTTCCCAGATTTATGTCGGCGAGAAGAATATTGCGTGAATGTTTTATGAGATTCGTGATAAACGGCTATTTCATTTCCTCTCCTAAGCCTGTTCAGTCATTTTGATGAAATAGCCTTGGGTTTTAATGAACTTGCTTAAGTTGTGCAATATATTTAATAGTAGCTAAGCTTGACGTAGGTTACATTTACCCCCTTACTTATTTGTCTTTCACTGTGACCTGAAGTTACAAAGTTGACAAACAGAGACAAACGTTACATAACTTGGTCGTCTGTTAATCATCGTTAATAAGTAAGGGGTTTAGTCTTAAAATCTGGTACTAAATGTTTGCAAGCATCCCGTAAAAGATATCCACTTTCCTTAGGGGGTTGCATGTCTCTAATAACATATTTATTGTCAGTTAAGGCAGTTTAAAATTAGTCACTATAGAAGAAACGATGACGGTCGCCACTCCACGGGCAATACCTATAGAACAGAATACATAATAGTACAAGTGCCTGTATCTAAAATGTGGTCAAAACCATTGCTACTAAAATTATCCAATTAAATTAAAAACGGTGAAATCTTATACAAAGTTACGTACTTTTCAAGTTTATTTTCATTGACATGTATCATCGTTTCAGCGGATCATGTCATATTCATATCATTTATTAGTAATGAGTTCATTACCATGTCATATGCATCATGCATGTCATGCAGCATTGTCCACTCTATCGTTACCCTGGCCCCCCAGGGAAAATTTCTGACACTGTGACTCGGTTGCAATGCAATAACTGCCTTTGTAACACCCAATACGATAAAATAAATTGACATGTATGTATGTATATACAAGAAAACGTTTTATTTTATCCTTTTAACCCTAATAATTTTATGGAAACTGCCAAAAGTCATAAACCCTAATTTCAGCAATTAAGCATAAAGTAACTGTAACAAAACGTTATATTTTATTTTAGGATGAAACAATTATTTTCACAATTAATGTCGATTTTAATAATGGTGTTGGCTTCCAACCGGTGGACCTGTTCGACCCTTGTCACTGGGTCAAGTAACCCTTATTATGTAGTTTGTCAAAAGTCGATCCTTATCATACGTGGGTACCTAGTTTTTCTTCCAATATAGGTCGGACATTGATTTAAAGTACGAGTACATAAAGTATAATACTTTAAAACTAAAATTGGTGGATATTCTTTGATTGCCATATAACGTCTCATACGTTATAAAACTTTATTTTCTTCTTATGGCTAATCACGTCGCAAAGTATATTGAAGGAATGAAAAAAGTATTTTTTTTAAGTTTAAATGTTTTTGAAAAGTCTTACGCTTTACGTCGGGACTTACGCGCTTTACGTCGGGACTTACTCTGCTAGTTGTATATACCATCTTACTATTTTACTAAATATAATGGTCTAACGCTCACCTATAATGTATAGCTCCGTAATAAAACAAAACATATCTGCCAGTCATTCGACTCACTCTATACCTATTAAGAGTTAATCCATCGTGAAAGAAAGGAACCCATTTCCTACCAACCTGTTAAGGTCAAACCCTAATGGATGGGTACGTTAACTGCCTTCAGCTTTGACAGGGGAATAAAAATGGTTTAGTGTTTCATAACAAACGAAATTACTAGTTTGGGATTTGAATTTGCTGTATATTTCAGGCGATTTGAAGGCCGCACGCAAACTAAAGGTGAGAATGCTACTAATATTAAATCGTTAAGACGTGTCTGTTTGTTACTTTGTCCTGCAAAAACTATTGGGCAACGAAATATACCTACGTAATGCTGTAAAACCTGCTTTATACGGGCGACTTTACGTGTGTTAAAAGAAGGAGAACCTGCAACATTGTACCTTCAGTTTTCTAAGTACACTTCTATTGATGAAAATGTTGCACCTTACGATATTCGTTCTATTGAAGATTTAAGGCGAGTTTCTAGCAGGATCCCTGAGAAATAGAAATTAAACCGATTTTTCAGTTTTAATAGCGTAGAGTTTATTAAGTACTTTTGGCATTGTTTCAAGTTTTAATGCTCAACGTTTCGAGACCTTTACAGGTCTCTTCTTCAGGATTCAGTAGTTTAATTTCAATCCAATTTCGTGAAAACAGAAGAAAAACCTACTAAATAACTCAGGTCAACACATATGAACTATGGCATTCCACAGTAAATGTTGCGAGCGAAACCATAGGGCAATAAAATTCTATAATAATACGGTAAAATTCAATGTATGCGTGCGGTCGACGATTGGACTTGAACCTGACAGTGAATAAAAAGCACCAATTTCTGTTATTGAAAGGGTTATTTCAAGACTTTGACCTAGGTAAATTACTGGCTTATTCTGAGTATTATTGATCAAGTTATTAAACTGAGTATTGGAGTGTTTTGCAGTGCTTCAGATTAATGATATTTTTGTCCCCGATATTCCAATTCTGACATTTCACCAGAATTTCGGAAAAAAATATACAGATAGGCTATTATAAATTTGCTGTTAACTTCTTCCTGATATTGCCGTTTCCTATTTCTTAAATATTTTAGTTCAATTAAGCATGACTTTATCTATATCTATTCATCGTTTATTTATTTTTAGCCTGCACTGTCCGCTGTAGGGCAAAAACCTCTATTCTGTCTATTTTAATTGTTAGGACCTAAATTCAATAGGTCATGTGATCTACTACCGGATACCGGATGATTATTTATTACAGTATTTGATATACATATGTCTATATTCCGTGAGAAAAAGGGTCTCGATTGATGTACAGACCTACAGATCCTACAAGGGTCCCGTTTACTCATCTTGAAATACTTAAAACTGGACTAAAATATTGATTAAAGCTCCCTTCAGTTTAAAGAGGGTTAATCACGAACTTCATTAGGGTACTGTATACCTACTGAACCAACAGCAAGTAAATAAGCCCTGGGGTTTGGTACTTCACCGCAGTCTTTATATGTTTGTTTGTTCACTTTGCTCCTTAAAATGTTTTAATTTTCCGCGTTTAATCTCAATTTTTGTAACCTATGTAAGTACCTAATTAGAAAATTAGTAAAGACCGTTTATGATGTGAAAAAGTTGGTAAAACTTACATATGAAATTAAACTCATTTTTTTGTTTTAATCGCGTTGCTTTAACCATATTAACCATTTTTGAACACCGGACGTTGTGAGGTGTTTCTCCTGATCACGATCCTGATCTGATTTTCATATCGCGAAAACTGAAGAAAAAGTAACATTATGTTGGTGTAAATAAATTACATTTCTAAACGTGCGTCTTTTAGACCTAATAACTTACCTACCGTCTTGGAAAAAATGTTTAGAAAAATGGAATCAACGTTCCTTTAAATACTGTTATGTTTTTTCCGATATAATTAAAAAAAAACACACAAATTCTCATTTTCACGGTTGTTTTCAAGACTCTCTCAAGAAAAACAATAATGGTTCACAGACAAACACCTATCGCTTATCACAAAAACATTAAGCCATGCTTTGTTACATTCTAACTTCTTTTACACAAAGCAAGAAAACACAGCATTGACATTGCGTATAAAACTTGACTTTGAGCGTTAGGGTGATTTGGTCGAACCAAGGCTGAACTAGCACGCGATATTGTAATATTCAGCTATCTTGTTCCGCAGGACGTTGGTCTAAACGTACATTCTCCATATTATATTACCTACACGTGGACTACGGTATAGTTGCGCTGCGCCATGTGTGACTCATGTTTATACCTACTGAACTGGTAATGTACTAAAGGAGAGAAAAGTGGATTTCCACTGTAGAGGTCAAAATCGATTATAAGATTGTTATGTGTTGTTTGAAGGATTTCTGGCCATCAAAGGCAACAAAGAGCTGGCTGTTTGGCCGACGTATAGGCATTATGCCATCAAAAGAGGCAATTCAGCAAGATTGATTGATTTACACTTTATTTGATCAACACAACACTTACAAAAATTAATACATTACATAAAAAAGCCAAGCCAAGCAAGCAAACCTTTGGCTTAGAACGCACTGCGATTAAACGCCTGCGTTTTACCGTAGGTAAACCGCAAAAAAATGCAACACATCGTTTTTATACAAGCCCACGCATTAGCGTTTTTTTAAGTGACTGTGTTTGTTGCGTGTTGATACGTGGTTCTTCTTTCAGCTATTCGTAAACCGCTTGCGATTAATCGCAGTGTGCGCTAAGCCTTTGGGTCAAAGTTTGTACTTAATATTCTTATGTAATAAATTTGGAAACTCTACGGTGGTTTTCCATTTTTGTCGCTCGTTGTACAACGTACATACCTACGATCAGTTCCATTAATCATACTCTTGCCGTAGTTGCCTTGTCCCTTTCTACCCCTTAATCCATAAAGGTAGAAATAGTATTAATCAGGTTAAAAGGTTTATTTAATTTTCATTGCGTTTTAGTGCCTTCCCCTGTAGGTACCTTTTACGTATTTCTAAAGCTTTGGTTGACCGCTTTTAAAACTTATCTGAACTAAGTTGGGTTACACACACAAATTAAGTTTTTCTCAAGCCAATAAGGATGGGGCTCAAGCCGTAGCTACTCTTGACGATCTTGTTTCATCGTGGGATTTAAGCAACGCCTTATACGGTCATTATTTCGATGGGTTTAATATAACCTATTAAATTAACAAGTGTGGCAAAAAGCATTTTCTGGAGCCTCTGTGCTTCTGAAGGCACGTTAAACAGTTGGTCCCGATTGTTATCTCTGAAAGCAGTCCCTGTGGCAAGGCGACTTGAAAATTCTAATCCTAGATGAGCTACACCACTATACGAAAAATAAGAAGATTAAGGGTCTCTGCATACGTAAAGCTTCCCGTACGGGACGTGTCAATTTCTACATACAAAAATCCCGTGCCATCCCCTCCATCGTCGCCCTGCTGACGGGATTTTTGTACGTAAAAATTGACACGTCACGTACGGGAAACGTTACGTATGCAGAGCCCTAAGTATGGTAACTCGTCTGCCCTAATGTGTATTTGTGTGTATATCTGTTGAAAGAAAATGACAACGCACAAGGTCGACACTCCGCTCATTGACATTGAGCGGCTTTTAGCGATAAAAAGAAAACTACTAAAATATAGAGGCAATCTGTTTATTTCCAAATGGAACGATGACTGGCATTTCTATATGAAAATGTGCATATCATGGTGCCTGAAGTTTGGATACTAATGGGTTTCGAAGTTTGCCTTAACCTTCAGGTCTACAACCTGCTGTTTCCATGAAGCTTAATCGAAGAGTTTGTTGTACTTTCACAAACTGTAGGTACAAACTTTCGGTTCACATTTTTATACGAAATAGGCTTGAGTTTGATTCATCTCATCTGAAGGGGCGTCGATGCGGTCGCCGATGAAAAAGAAGGAAATCGTAATCGGAATTCAATTCACGGAATTGTTTTTGTCAATTAATCTTTTTAACTGTGAAGGTACCTACTCATAATTAGAGTGAATTTAGTGTCGGATAAATGCATAGTAGCCACAATAAAAAGATCCTCTGTAATATCTAAATACATTTTTTTTTTCGTTTTGCCGTTACGTTGGGTGCTACGATAATCCTGAAACGTATGAACCAAACTCTGCAATTCGAAGATTCTAAGGATACATAGCATCATGAGCAATTCGCAAAACAAGTAGGTACACTAGTGCAAGTCATATAATGTGCAGATATTGTTAACAAAAGACGATCGGAACTGAAACAAAAGACGATCGAAACGGCAACAAAAAACCTTAACAATAATAAATTCCATTTCCCTATGTCATATTCCATAATCCGTCTCTAATAAAGGTACGAGTAATATTGGACTACTTTGCGCCAACTTCCCGATATAGTCCCGCCGAAATTTGCTAAGGACAACCAACAAATCTTCTAGTTTTAGTTTGAACTAAAACAAGGAGATTTGAAGGACATTTGAAACTTCAAGTTTCAATAAAAGGCTTATTGCAACTTTTCCTGGTCAATATTTCAGTTGGTTCTTTAGTCTTAGGGATTCAAATGTAATTAAATTCTGTTCGGCAACTTTTACCAAACAATTTAACGTTAAATCTCTACATTTAAACCCTTGAACGAAAAATCGCTGTATATTACGTGTACGTAATATACACGTATTGTTATCCTATATTTATGTCTTTAACCAATACCTACAATAGGTAGGTAGGTACTATAGACAAATTAATTGGTACTAAATAAAAAAAACATTTTGACAAAAACACATTAAGCAATTCTTGTATAAAAATTAAATATAATCGAATAACAAATAATAAATTAATTTGATAGCAGAAATGTTCAGTAAATGGGCCGTGTATCAAACTAGATTGAAATAAATGATAGAATCCTTTACACTTTTAAATTTTAAATGTTTAAAGTAATATTGTAAATATAATATTTGTTTAATACATAAGTATATAACCACGTACCGTACATATTTTATTAAATAAGTACATATTTAACGAGTATTTCAAAGCGATAAAGAATTTATCTAAACGGTAGAAATACCTACTTAAGAGGCGGACTAAGCCATCACGGCATTTGAATCATTTTAATTAGAATATTTTATACCAGTTCTGTATCTAACGGTAAGCAATCTACGTAAGGTAGATACATTTTGTTAAAGTTACAAACTTCGAAATCTTCGAATTGAATAATGGTTAATTGCTAACTTTAGATGAATTTGAATTTAACTTGACTATACATAAGTTAATTAACAGTTCCGTTGAAATTCGTGACAATTATTTAGCAGTTACTTTGTTATAAAGTTTGAGACTTATTAATTTCTTGATATTTAGTTGACGCTTCGCCACGAATACTAGTACCCGCTAAGTCGAAATTAAGAAAGCAATTCCTCGCGTGTACTATTGGAAATGCGTTCTATCGCGCTGTTACGGATTACCAACGCGGGCTAAGTCCTAATCCCGCCGAGTTCGGATATTTGGAAGCATTTTTAAAACAATACTTCCTAAGTGTTCTAGTTTTCGTTAAAGTTAATCCATTCTCAAAGCATGATAGGTCCATCTTCTCGGGGTCGTCAAATATTAACATGACATTATTGTATTGCTAAGCTCAACGGGTATCATGTACCAATGTCCTGAATCTAAAATTATATCTATAATACTCATGAAAACAATAAATGAATTGAATCAGAATCTGTAGTATTAGTGTTTATTAGTAATAAGTGCGTGTGGGCATGTTGTAGGTACACGTACGTCTATTGTGGCCTAGTTTACAAAGATTCAATTGAATGTGCAATTGTTCTGTTGTACTAAGTAAGCGAAATTGAAACAAATAACCACTTGCAATAATAAACATTGCAATCATTTCTTCTCAAATTCATTTAATGAATATGACCATGCTGCCTATTATTGTTAATCAGTGTATTAAATACATATAGATGTTAAAGTTTATGTGTTTGTAACTTCTGCCGCGGCCGCTGTCCTTATTCACTACTAGCTGCACCCCCCGGTGCCTTCTGCGTTAGTCTCCGTGGGAATAGCTGGATAACTTATGTAATAAAAATAAATAAATAAAATAAAAATAAATATTGCACGACGTTACACACAGCGCAATCTAGCCCCAAACTAAGCACTAGGCTTGTACTATGGGTACTAGACAACGGATATACTACATATTACTTTGTTTTTTTTTTTTTTTTTTTTTTTTTTTTGTAAATACATACTTATGATACATAGAAAACACTGAATATCCCATGTCTTCGGACCGTGGTGAGTCCTAGGACATGTCGGTTTCCTCACGATGTTTTTCCTTTACCGTAAGAGCGATGTTATTAGCGCACATACCTTTTTCTTAAAGAAAAAGACATTGGTGCGCGGTCGGTCTGGATTCGAACCCACGACTCTCAGAATGAAAGCCGGGGTATCTACCACTAGACCAACACCGCTCAAATCAATTCCAGGTTGAATTGCAATCAGCTAAATAACTTTTACGTGAAAGACTAACAAAATCATATACCTACTTTTATACTTGATATGATATTCTGTGATACCTACTACCACAATCCTATCGTGGTTTTACAAAGTGCTTCGTTATTTTGTTCCAGCAATGGAGGGTGGCACGTGGTGCGCCCGCGACATCTCGCTGCGCGCCCAGAAGAAGTTCCTCTCTCGGGTGGGAGGCGCGGCGAGTGCGCGCGCGCTTGTCTTGGACGAACACGCGGCCAAGCTGTTTGATCAGGTACGTTGATGACGTTTGTTGTCACATTCGTCATTAGTATAATGAATAACGCGCCCAGAAGAAGTTCCTCTCTCGGGTGGGAGGCGCGGCGAGTGCGCGCTCGCTTGTCTTGGACGAACACGCGGCCAAGCTGTTTGATCAGGTACGTTGATGACGCTTGTTGTCACATTCCTCATTCATTAGTATAATGAATGACGCGCCCAGAAGAAGTTCCTCTCTCGGGTGGGAGGCGCGGCGAGTGCGCGCTCGCTTGTCTTGGACGAACACGCGGCCAAGCTGTTTGATCAGGTACGTTGATGACGCTTGTTGTCACATTCCTCATTCATTAGTATAATGAATGACGCGCCCAGAAGAAGTTCCTCTCTCGGGTGGGAGGCACGGCGAGTGCGCGCGCGCTTGTCTTGGACGAACATGCGGCCAAGCTGTTTGATCAGGTACGTTGATGACGCTTGTTGTCACATTCCTCATTAGTATAATGAATGACGCGCCCAGAAGAAGTTCCTCTCTCGGGTGGGAGGCGCGGCGAGTGCGCGCGCGCTTGTCTTAGACGAACACGCGGCCAAGCTGTTTGATCAGCGAGGCTACCGCGGTTGTATCGTTGACAGCAATCGATGCCGACGCGGTAGTTTGACATTTCTGACAGCGGAGTTTTCAATTTTAAAACCGCGCATGACCGTCAGCCGTCGATTTGAAGATTTTCTGTCAAAATCTTCAATTCAATTCAATTCTGTCTGTGTTGCATCCATTCAATTTGGCTGCGGCATCGATATGAGTAATCGACGCGTGAATTTGAAATTTTCGCGGTTCGAAATTTGGCTGTCAACTGTCGAATGAATCCGATCCCGATGCCGACGGAAGAACCGCGGTAGCTTTCCAGGTACGTTGATGACGCTTGTTGTCACATTCGTCATATGTATAATGAATGACGCCCCCAGAAGATGTACCCATAGTAAGAAAGTTTGCTTTGCTGTAAAGATGCTGATGCTTTCAAAAACTCTGCACTCTGCAACTCTACAAGTAGTTGTAGTGTGTCTACCGACTTCCGCCACAGAAGCCTCTCACATCGGGATGACATTATAGAGTAAGATCCCAGGGCCACCATACACCACGTCCCAGGGCCAAGGATTAAAGAGGATAATAGAATCGGGAATAGGGGCTTATTAGGGATTGCATCTTTTCGTGTTTTCGACTGCGATCGTCACCGACACCGGTAGATGTCGTCACGTGCCAGTGTGTATTCCGAGTTCGGGTTTACACACAAGGAAGATTCACTTTGAAGCTTTTCTCATATCCAATATTTAAATCTACACCGTTCACATAATGTTCAAACACCGAGTCTCAGTTTATTTATCATAAAACAGTGTAACGATTGGATATTAATTCCTAAATAATTATAAATAACAATTCCGATAATGGAACGCCGCTCGCGCTCCAGACTCCGGATCCCCTTAATGTTTAACGACTTCCGACGCCTGTCGGTATTATCTTGTTTCATGCTACCCTGATACTTTGTTTACAAGTTGTTAACGAGCCTGATACTTCGAGATGGAAATCATTGTACCTAACTGTAGAGTGATGTCGGTGACAATAATATTATATTAATTACAAGAATTATAATAATAATAATTTATTTTAGTTTTTTTAAGCTTGTCTCTTTGTTTTATGCCTAATGTAGGTATTTTGATTTTTCTGTGTATTTTTCTTGTGTTTCAAATAATTTATTGAAACAATAGATACTAATAATTGGTTCACTATTTAGTGTATTTAGCAAAAATCGAAGAAATAAAAACTCGTGAGGTGTCATTTCGGGGCGAACTACTAGTGAACTAATTGAATTGAATTAAAAAAACTTGCAAGCAATCATCATTTATTGAAGTGAAATCATTATTAGATAGAAATTAATAGTTTTTTGTTGAAAAGTTCCGATCTCGTGAGAATATCTTTCTACATACGCTTTCTTCGTAATCGGTGAAGCAGTTTATATAAACGTTTGGTTAAAGGACACACAGACGGACAAAAAAGTGATCTTATAAAGGTTTTTACCTTTTAAGGTACGGAACTCAAAAACGTAGAGCGACGTTATAAAACGACTCGTAAATAGAACAAATTTTTGCGATTTCGTTGAAAATCTTCACTCCAATGGTAGAGATTAGATCGTTCTCGCTTTTAATTTCCCTCGAGTGAAACAATATAAGTTAATTGGTATTCCTTGGATTATTTTTTTGTATAATTGTTTAGAGTATTTCGTCTCAGACTAATTATAAAACCTACTGGAAGATACTACACTTGGAAGATACAAACTTGGTGCAAGATATTCCATGAACACTCCTTTAGAAATATTTTACAAGGAGAAAGGCGTCGTCATCATCATCCGAGCGATATGTTCCCGGATGGACCCCTCTCGGGAGCCCGCGGCTCGATGGGCCTCATAAAGAAAATCTTGCATATTTATCACACATTATCACACTTGGTAGGAATGTTGATTATGCACAGCGTAATCGTGTACCCCTTGTACTGGATCGCGTCGTCCACCTGGTAGAAACATAAGTTTTCTTAACATAAGCGTTTGTTTTCCTATTTTTACGTCTCCCCGTCGCACGATCTAAAACTCAAAAATTCTCCCGTGACAAGATTCTAACTCGTGCCCCTCGTTTGCCGGGCGACCGTGACCAAACGGTTGGTAAGATAGTGGTCAAACGCTCTATCGTATGTAAAACAAAAAATATTTTGTATTGCGTTCCAGTTCCTGACAGTACTTCGCGAGCGCGTTGAGAAGCGCGAGGCTGAGAAGTTGGTGAAGCATGTGATCAAGTCTGCGGTGAAGCTCGGAGTGCTGCGGCGTCACGGGCAGCTGTCGGCCGCGGACGACCGCGCCCTCGCTGCCTTCCGGGCCAAGTTCCATGTAAGTTTACATTAAGACGCCTGTATTGACAGATATTTAGGAACAATCAATAACAAATACGGACGGACAGACAGACATGACGAATCTATAAGGGTTCTGTTTTTTGCCATTTCGCTACGGACCCCTAAGAACAAATTAGCCCACTGTCTTGGTCATTATCTTGGTAGTGTCCCTTGGGGGTGGCTGACCGGTACAGCGGACCGCCTCGAGACTGTCCAGTGAAGACGCTATAACATAATATGGTTAGCTCAGTAGGGTTGTCTTGGTCTTTCGTGTGGTCAGGTCCAATGATCGAAGTTAAGACTACCTACCTAATAGGAACCACCTCATTCGACATGCGACATATATCATACAGGTTATCAAATTGTCCAATAAACTTTTTAAATTCACATGATTTGTAAACATATTTACATTTTCCCGGCTCTTAATCGCGTGTCAATTCATTTCTTACCTTACCTTACCTTATCTTACCTCGACAGACTGTCCCGACGTCGCGTCGGTCGATGTAAGAAAATAAATAATAATACGCGTTTAAGACCCGGGAAAATTGTATATTGTCCAGAGCAGTCCCATTAAATTCTTCATTGTGTATTCCAGACCGTGCTCATGGCGGTAGTATCGTTCTGTGAGGTGGAGTTCTCCTACGATCGTGAATTCCTTCAGGATGCCTTGCGGGACTCGCACCAATCACTCAAGTAAGTTCTTATTTAACCACCAAATGTAGATTAGCTGTAAATAAATAAATAAATAAATTTGATATTTGCGAAAATATATGCGACATTTTTGGGGATGGAGAGAACTTCCTTTCGATTCAATTCCGCGTCCCTGAGGAACTTAAATATTGTATCCCGCCCAGTATGTGGCGATATGTACTGCAGAACTATGGAAAGGAAAGACTCTAAAATATGCCATCTTAAAACTTTAATTTATAAAATATGAATTTATAAATTTCATTTATCACAGTGAATAGGAGTGAGCGAAGCGAAGGCTTGCATATTATTTACAAATGTGAAATAGAAGTCTCACAACAGTGACAAAAAGGTAGCATATTCTAAACTGCCTATACAACGGAGTATTTTTTGAAGTTACCATACCTAGATGCATGATGATGTAGTAGTTTAAGGTAGAATTCTAATACCGTCATTTTTATTTGTTTCCAGGGCGGTAGTCGAACGCCATTTATCAGACAAATCCGTGTCTCGTCTGGCCGGGGTCTTCGCTCTAGCATCTCGAGGTGAACTCCTCGATGCTCTATTCGCAGGTAGAATTGATGAGGATGTGCTCAAACTATCCAGAATGCTGCGTAAAGAACTCGATAAGGGACTCCTATAATCCAACAAAGTTATTTGTCAAACTGGTTCAATATCTTGCGACCGTATTGGTCAAGTTTTACAGACATGGTCGAGCTTCTTGAGGCCAAGAATTGTAGTGGTCCTTAGACAAAGACCTAATCTGAATCTCTGGTTCAACTTTATTGGTCAATATTTACCATGCTGGTCGACTTTGGTCAACATTTACGGAATTGGTTGAAATTTTTAACTTTGTTTGTCGCCTTACATAGACATTATTTGAATTTTATTGACGCCTATTGTATTCTCGCAAAGAAATTTGAATCTCTGATTCGAAGATTTTGGTCAATATTTACAGACAACTTTCTTGGTCAACTTTCACATATTTGGTCGAAATTCTAATAACCATGACTTGTAGTTGACCTTATACGGATCCCTTCAGTAATCTCGGTAGATAATCTTAAACTCTGGTTTAATACCAAACGCCTATAAATGTACCATTTTTAGACTAAAGGGAATATCATTCAATTACCCATTGATCTCTAATAACCTTTCACCAAAAAGGTGCCCTGAAATGCTGTTCAAAATGGTGAACTTAGTTTTTTGGGGCCATATTGGTCAACTTTCACACACAAGGTTGAAACTTGCCCATGTAGATAGCACTTTTTAAATTTACAGACTACTCATTAGTCTTAAAATAAAAACTCGTTTGCTTACTGTCCAAGACAAAATAATTATCCAAAATTGGTAAACAGAAACTTTTTCTATAAAAATATCTAGAATATTTGTCGTCCGTGGGATCACTTTATAATATCGTTATCTTCACAAATGGAGATTACTTCTTTACCTTAAGTAATCAAAGATAATTAATTAAGTTGTAAATACAATATACATTATAGCATAGCACTACTGTAGAGTCTGCTTTAAAATTAAAAACTATTTAATTTTATGCTGGTATTTGAATAAACTATGATTTACCATTTTTTTGCCTTGCCTTGGAGCTTCGAGATAACGTACAGCCTAAAAAGCGTTTGGCTCTAAAATCATGACATTTCTTAAGCCTTTGGCTCTAAAATCATGACATTTCTAAAGCCTTTGGCTGTAAAATCATGACATTTCTAATTAGTATTGCCATCTCGCCCCAATGATGAAATGTGTATAAGCTTTGCGCGGGTTATTCTTATTTATTTTTGGAAAAGTATAATAAATAACCTGTAAGATTAAAAATTATTTCAATTAACTATAGTTTTGCAGTCTTAAACGGTTTACATTTACGAGAAATAAAAGTAACAATTTCCCGCTTTACACTTTTGGCCGAATACTAAAACGCCACTTAAAAACAAAAAACAAAACTAAAAAAAACTAAAAATTAAAAATATTATACGTTTTTTGAGTTGTGGAGCTGCTTAATTGTCTAAGTAGCCCTCAAATTTTGAGTAGCGTTCCAGTATTTGGCAGTCTTATGTATGACTTAATAAGCTTTGCCTAATTTTAGACTTTAACTAAGTTAAAAAGGCTTCAATTTGGAATACTCGTTTTTTTTAATACTTTGTCTATGCCCTTGCCATATTCAAATAAGTTTATTAATTTATGCTGGCAATAATTTTAAGTGTAGTTTTACGAACTTGCCGCTTGAAATAACGGACTGTGTCGATGCTTAACATCTTGCCTGAAAAAAAAAGCATTTAATAGATTTAGGTATGTACTAAATTGATCTGAAATATACTTACTTAAATTCTCGAAACGGAAGATCACATTCCCTGGTTACAGTGGTCACTAACGCCAGCAGTAATTACTCGATTTTAGATTAATTTTGGCCTTGTTTTTTTTTACTTCCAACATTATCTTATTTAATTGTTACATGACATAAGAATCTCATATTAATTAGCTATAATGTTACATTTATAGCTACAGGTATTGTGCGTGGCATAACACTAGAAATAAAAATTCTATACCTACAGTTTGACTATAAAAACAGCTTATCTATGATAAAGACTCAAGTCAGGGATACGTTCATGCAAAGTACTCAATAAGTGACTGTCAATATGCAAGTGATGTAAAATGGTGAAGAGTGTTCTCCAACCCACACCGTGACACCATCGCAATAGGGGGGCTAAAGTCTCAATAAATAGATACCTGTCTGCTGATGATGAAATTTCATAGTTGAAGTCCTCGGAAATCACGCTGCAGAAATTCCTGGTTACACCGTCACAAAAAAATCTTCACAGACTTACTTTATGTTTGCTCACGAAAGTGGCTTATAAAATCTGCGAATGAGTATTTCCGTTTTGAAATGCATCGGAATATCCGAAAAATTGTGTCTCCAACCCGTACTTTTCGAGAAAACGATAGGAGGAATTTAATAGAGGGTAAAGACGAACACTTTTAACCAATTTCCATCACTCGCAGATCTATAGTCACATATGAAGTTTTCGAGAAAACGATGAAAAGGGTAAGAATTTATTAAGGGGTAAAGATGAACACTCTTGACTATTTTCCATCACTCACAGATCGATAGTCACATAATGGAGTTTTCGTCATTTGTTTCCCTGACTACCATGGCGCGGCACGTTTCTGACACACTATGTATCCGTTGAAATAAATGTATCTATACGCGAGACTACAGTTACCGATAAGTACCAATATTTGTATTCAATAAAATATCAACTAATTATTATAGGACTTAAACGACAATCGTGTGTAAGGTTTTATATTCTAATGTGTAATAATGTCCCCGTATTCTAATATTTACCTAAAACTTAATAAAAAGGCAATTTAAATCGATTTATCCTAAAAAAAGAGATGATTTTTTAAAAGTTAGTTTACTTTTGTATCGACATCGCAAGCGCATCTCTTCGGACCAATATCGTTTTAAACATATCTTTAATATTTCATATCTTATTTTGTTAGCAATAAAAGTAATAGTCATAGTAATAAAATAATGTAACTTTTTTAAATATTTTATTGTAGGAGACACTATCTTGCGCACATATTTTTGATCTTGCCTAAATTTGTAAAGTTTATTTTGTGTTGTTAGTATTTGCTGTCCATAGAACGTTGAAAAGAATAAAAAATAATATTTTAAAGATTTACGTAGACGCCGGACTAGTTCGCGGATCCATGTTTTTTTTAACGGACTAAAAGTCTGAAAACTTTTATAAATTAACGCGAACGGCGTTGTCAAACTTTATTTAAACAAAATGCTACTCACGAAAATAAGACAATTTTTTATTAAGGTGTATCTAACCCATAGGTTTTGTAAATTCTTAAACCTATCTTCGACTATGTAGGGTTAGTAGTAAATTCCTAAACAGATCGTCCACTCGTATACAATAGGTAAGCGTAGCTGGCAAAGTTTACAGTGAACGCACATGACTGTATGAAAACCTGGCACAATTATGAGAAGCTGAGCTAAACTAACTTAGTCAACTGAGTTCGCGGTGGACGATCGTATTAATAATCAAAGTAACAAAGTGGACAATTCGGTACAATATTGTATCATTTACCTATAATGGTACAGTATTTACCAAAGCATTTCTTAGATTTTTCTTCTGTTTTAGCGATGTCGGATTGAAATTCCCCCCTACCCCTGAGAAAGAGGGTTGAAAGATCTTGAAACGTGAGGCATTGATAAAATGCCTAATATAATAAAAGCATCACAATTAAGGAAAATAAGCCTATTTTCAAAACATTTGTGTCGTAGTATCTATGGACAGTAAAAACATGATAGCTAGATGAAATCAAAGAAGACGTCCAAGTAGGGATTGTATTAAAAGACAATATGAATGTGTATCTACTAATAAAAACAATGTAAATGTTTGCAAATCATAATGAATTCGATGTTTTATGTATCGATGTGATTTTTGTGATTCATGTGTAGCTTGCCGTTTGTAAACGATTTTTTATGAATGAATTGATATACTTATTGTCAAAAATATTTGGTGAGGATGTTGAGAAAAGCAATTTTGAATTATCACAAAATAACTATGTATTAGGCTGCAAGCAAACGATTGACTTTTCAGGCCAAAACTTCATACTTCGATATATTTTAATGACATATGGATATCATATTTGACGTATGTTATATGTCATCCAAAAAACAGTCGTTAAGTCAGGTCTAACAGTTGTATTCACAAACAACCCTATGCGTGACTTAGTGCTTTGTCTTGCTCTTGTGCGTGATAACTAATGTGAGCGAAAATGTGACAAAAGCTGAGTCCACGAATAGGGTTTGTTTTGAACACTGCTGTAAGCAAAACCGGCATACAGGCTGTAAGTAAAAACTGTACTGTTTTTGCAAACTAACTATCAATAACCCTACATAGAATCTCAAGTATCTATACCTACGTAATTTTAATGAGGACAAAAAGTTCGTCGTTTGCAAGGGGCCTTATGGAAAATAATCTTCTTTTTATTAACATTTATGGATCAAAAACACTGAGTTATTAAAGTACTGAGCACTGCAAGGCACATGACAAGCGTAGTTTTGACTATTTAAAAAAAATCGCGTCAAAAAACTGTAAATTTCGCTCAGGTGAACAAAATAGAATAACAATTTATGGATCAATCTCAGTAGCTCCATTGTCCAGATAATAAATAAATAAATTCTGTGAACATCACACAGCACCATTTAGATCCATAGTAAGCTAAGTTACTAAGCTTGTATTATGGTGACGAGAGTTTTTTTATTCCATCTAATGAAATCATGTCCCAGACACTACACGCCAATATCAGTAATCAAAGTTGCTGGTGTTGAATAAATCATCAGGATTAGATGCATTTAATTTAATGTAAAATTTAAGACAGCTGTTATTTGGTCACCATAATACGAGCATTAATTCAAGTTTAGGGCTGGATAACTCTGTGCTATATGTCCTACAAAGGTTTTATTTTTTTATAAATAAATGTCTATTCCATTTTATTCCACTAAGCGAAGTGTACTGTTAACTTTGAATCGTTTTAAAGATCGTTGTTTTCAAATGACGATGGTTTATATATGGTATAATATGTTTTGTTAAGCTGTGTTATCGTAAGTATGTAATAAGATTTGATATCAAAATATACAATTTAATTATAATTATTTCGTTTTATTGATTCCTTTTGGCTTTTTACTCAGGATTTGAAAGATTTTAAAGGAAAAATGCATTGTCAAGAACTAAGCCAATCCAAACTGAACGATTCAAAAGGCCCTAATATGAAAAACATACAATATGCATGTCATGAATTTACCGTGTCACATGGGTTCTATAGTGGTACGGGTTCGAACCCCATCAAACAATAAGTCTTATTTAATAATTATAAACGTGAAATGTTGTCTGTGAATACGTTACTCTTCTTCGCAAAAACTAATTATTGCGATGAAACTTGAAATTGAGACAGCTAAACTCCAAATACCACATAGGCATACTTTTTATCTCAATACTCTCGCGGGACCGAGAGGCGAGTGAAACTGCTGGACACTGCTAGTCTAGCATAATGAAAAATGTATTAAACGATGAAGATAGTTAACAAAAATCTTGTTTAGGATTTTATAATTAAAGTTTTTCATTGAAAATCATATCGTAGCCTTATCGTAGTAACGATTGCTACGGAACTACGAGTATTTTGCTACGATGCCTGAACTGACGACCTCTATGGCACAGTACCTTGGGACCCTGGGTTGCGCGAGTTGTTATTCTCTTACCTCGACGTTTCAACCATGTTACAATGGTCTTGGTCGCGAGGGAACCAATAATAATACGTGATTAAGACCCAGGAAAATGTAATTAATTATGTTAACAAATCGTGTAAATTTAAAAAGCAACTTAGTTTATAAGCCCCGCAAGTTGATATTGCGATGGAAACTTGTCACAATAACAGCTGCGTGACGTCATCCGTTGCACAAAAGTACAGATAGCAAAAAAATTGTAATAAAAAGTAAATAAGCTGTGTTATGGGTTTATTTGTAGTAGCGAGACGGCTGTTTATGACCATAGGTATATTTCTAAGAAATTTCGGGACCATAAAAGATTAGTTTTGTATGCTGCTTATAAAAAAAAACAATGATTACACCCATAAGTACATAATAATTATATTGTTGATGTGTAAATATTTCTTAATTAATGTCTGGGTTATGTGGTAAATAATTATAAATTATATTATTTACCTTGCGAATGGTACCGACGCGACGGTGCACGTCGACTACGTCACCAAGATGGCCGCCAATCGCAATATCAACTTGCGGGGCTTATAAGTAGTCGGCGGGGGACGTTCAGCTTAGAGCAAAGTTGTTACTGTCGTTTGTTTCTTCGCTAACTTCTTAACAACGCAAAATATTTTCAAACGATTTCAACTATCATTTTACAGAATTAATTTCGACCTATGTCGATTCTGTAGAAAACTCCATCACACGGCGTATTCCGCGGAAACTCCTGTGTTTCCACTGAATCGAGACTAACTCGGGTAAAACCGCGGGGCGCTGCTAGTATGTAAATAAAACGAACAATCATTGTGAAAGCACCAGTCCATATTTATTCACTAATATTCCGTTTATTACAAATATCTGTCTGTGTTGAGGATGACAATGTGCAGTATTTTGGTTAAATGTAGGTACATCAAGAAGGTATACTACGACCACGTCAACTCGGTCTACTGCTGTAATCTTACATTACACAATAACAAAAGATTTCAGGCCGTTCAAGTATAACGTTAACAGATATTTTTTGCAATTATTAACGTCTCCACCTCCCCTTCGCCACAAAAGTGAGAAAAACTCATACTAACCTCCCCCCCCCCCCTCCCATGCTTACGTGAAGCCTGGTACATGCATTTTACAATGTGTTGAACACCCTTATTATCTATTTAGTGGATTGCTTAGTTTTATAGGCACTGCTTAGAGGTAATCCCAGTGACCTCTGCTTTGACGTAACGTGGTAATTATTAGTGCCTATAAAACTGAGTTACCAACAAGATAGATAATATAGGTACTGGTTTCTTTATTGATTAATTAGTGTTTTTGGTTTGAAAATAATTTTTGTTGACATATTTGGTTGGTTTGACAATATATTATTCAAACCAAAATCGATTTTATTTCGTAGAAAATCAGAATATGAATATGTAAACTTTCCGTCTTGAAATTTCAACACACATAATGAAGGGCAAATATTTTTTACTTAAATTAACAAAACATAAAACCTTAAGCCGAATTAACGTGGTCATCCTACACTTGTATCAACGCTTGTGCTTGCAACTACAACATCCATGGAAATACCGTTTAATTAAAAACACAGTTATCGAATGAGTTACATTCAGTGATATTATTACTAAAGAGTTAGTGTCGATTCTAATGTGGGTTAGAATTTAACTGAATTTAGCCAAAACTGTCTCTTGGACGTGTACAAACTATGGTAACCATGATTAGGTATTTGTTGGTACGAGATGGTGTGTACCCCCAAAGGGAAGATCTTCCAGATCTTTGCGGCCCGACGATGTTTGCGTCGAGAGTTGTATTATCTTATCTCGGAATGAATTTTGATAGTGCGATTCAGGATTGTACTAGTTACGCCATCTAGTTGGTTCTGTGGGCGTCCACCACAGGTACTTCAAGTATCTTGCTTCCGTAATCAAAGGGTAGAAACGTAAGACCCTTTCACTAAGACTCCACTGTCCGTCTATCTGTTTATATTGTTTTATAGCCCAATGCGTTTTACTGTAGTACATTTTTTGACCCCCTGCACACACTGCACAATGCACATACTCTCTACACCGCGGTGTAGAGAGTATGTGCATTGTGCACAGTTTTCCTAATAGTTGGTTTACAGGTTTTCTACAGGTTTTTCGCTATATCTCCCACTCATGAGTAATATGGGCAGGCACAGTGCTGCGCATTAATGTTATCGATAAGCGGTATCGATAACCGGTGTGCGGTATTACTACCTATATAAATATTTTCAAGGAGTATGCACAACACAATCAATCAAATCGTATTCGAGGTACAAACTCAAATATCTTTTGTTTTTTTTAGAGAAAAAGAGACTAAAGTAGAAATATTCGAGTTCTATACCTACATATTAGAATCGACACCAAATAGTTATACTTAAATATAATATTTTCTTATAAACATTTAGTATGGAAAGCATTAAAATTAACATAGCGATGTATTTATTTACACTTATACCGGAAGCATGAAATGTTCGTTAAGAGATCGTTTAGCTGCTAGAGGGCCGATTCTAGTACAATTATAATTAGTAATTATAATTTAAAGTCGATAAACGGTCTTCTCCATACTAATAAATAAAACGTTGATATTTTGTAGGTACCAAAAACAAAATTTCAATTTATATATAAAGAAAAACTTAAAATTAAATTGGTGTCTTCCAGGCTACCAATCTAATGCTAAACTAATGCAGGTAGTAATGGGTCGTCAGAATCGGTCCTCTTGTAGGTATGTAAAACAGTAGAACAAACATTTAACCTACTCCTTTTTTGAAGTCGGTTAAAAAGCACTATTCTCATAAAAATATAATCATGTGTTATGTGGAACTTAAGCCGGGACTACATTAACCTGACGTGTCGTGTCGTGTTTTTATATATTTCATAGGCAGCCTCACGTAGTACAGACAGACACAATACTAGGGTTCATAATTGGTTGTTAATCAATTATTATTATTGAACCGGAATGACGCAGAAATGGTGCGGAAGCCATTTTAATCTATTCTCCTCTACGTTTATAAATTTATGAAAACGGTACCCTTTTGATGCCTCCTGAGACGACACGACACGGCACGTCAGATTAATGTAATTCCGGCTATAGTTAAATTGTATGTCACTTACATATGTGTATCTAAACCTAAACTGTACATAATATACGAGTATGTATGTTGATGAAACCTCGTTAAGTCGGTAGATATATGAATTCTATAAGTACATTGCCTACTGCAACTACTTAGGTAGGTACCTACTTACAAAACAGTAAATGTTTAATATAAGAGATCGTTGATTATGAGCAAAATAATCTGCTTTATTAATTAAAAACTGATATCTAACGGCCGTACTCAGAGACGTTATTACTGTGGGCTTTGGTAAGAAATGCTCTATCTCACTCTTGTGACAACGTAAGTGTTACAAAGAATCCCATAGATTTTATTATCTATATATAGGACTATTTGATCGTATTGAAGTATTTCTTAGCTAAGAACTCTTAAAACGTCTGAAAGCACGACTGTAAGAGTTTTTAAAGCGCTACCTATGAAGACACGAGACACTAAGGGGCAAAGCTCAGCTTCATGAGCACTAAGGGTACATAAGGGTAGCTATTTAGTATAAAATAGATCAATTTCGGTCCTTACCTAACTTACAACATTAATTATGCAATACGAGTATTTAAAGTAGGTAGGTATTCTAATATTGGGAAATTGTTCAATATTTTCTTGCGATACCTTTTTTCCAAAACGAAGCATCAACGAGAAACGGTTAAATTACAATGATCTATTGATTTCAGTGAAGAAAATACTTTACAATACAATTCTTACCTAATATTTTTTTAAACTAACTTGATTTGATTCGTTTCAAATTCTAAATATCAGAGTGGACCGAACGGGGTTCGTTTTTAGAAATCTACTTACAATTTTTTATGATATTTTTTGTTTTTACACAATTTTCAACAAAACTTCCTCGATTATTAACAATATTTTATAATTTTTTTATTTAATTTTACACGTTCATATGCGTCCCATCTACCTCTTTAATTTATTTATTGAATACAACATCAATATCTTAAACTTAGATATGTTGAGAAATAGATCGAAGCGAGAGTGTACGTACAGACAAGACGAGACAATCTTATTAAACCCCGTGTCGTAATCAGGGGACGTAATTCCTACCTTCGATACATTTAATAAGTAATATAACTTTACCTTATATGTAGGTGCTTATTTTGTAAGGTTTGGTCTCAGTGGCGGATTTACTTACTTATTTCGGTTATCTTTTTCACCGTTTGTCTACATATTCATAATTCTACAGATTTTCGATTCAACAGCCCATCCCATTTTTCTGGTTTACATGTCTACGGATTTCCATTTCTACGATCTGTGTGACTGATTATTTGGTAAAACGTAGGTAGGTACTTAGGTAGGTACGGCTCTTATCAATTTTCTTAGTTTTAGATATGTACAATGAAATCTAGTAATAGGTAACTAGAATATCTAGGTAGTTGACTTTACTATTATTTTAGAATTAATACTACAAATTCCATAAAAAGTCAAAAAAAAATCTTCTCAGAGCCGCCCCTATAATCAATCTGTCACTTAAGGTCCCACGTGCACACTCGCAGCGACATACGCAACGACTTTTTAATCTTACTGGACGGATCATGTCGATTACCGCATACAAATCCCGTCTCCGACAGGATTTTTATCGACGACACGTTTCGTGTCGACACAACACGACAGAATCGACACATTCCGTCCGGCACGTGATAATAATACACGTTACGTATGTAGCTACCTTTACTCTTACTAAATCTGCTGGTAAATCCACCACTGTTGGTCTAAAACGATTTCAAAGTAATTTTGGTATATTTAGTGGAGTTGTTTCTTATTATTGAGATTTATAGACAAAACTTTTTTCATATACTAATAGTCACTGTAATTAAAATAGAGGTCTATTAACAACTGACCACCTAAATAGTTTATTAATAAGTATTTTCTTGTCTTAAAATATTTAGGAATAATACTTTATCAGTTGAAAGTAAGGTAAGTAACTCTCACTTCAAAATAATAACTAAGTTCGCGTAGATTAAGAATGATTCTGCGATTCCATTTATTAGAAAAACTGGGTGACTACACTTTTAGGAAATGGAATGAATCTGTGTGTGTATTCAAGTTATTTTTTATGAATGGGGTGACCATGATGGGACATAATTTTATCTATCTAACGTATTATTATCTAACAATAAATATCATTCCATACAAATAAGGATCTCCGTCCATTAGACCGTGTCTAGTACGCCGCGGTTCAATGAGCGAAGACCTTTAACGCTAAGTTATTTATTTTATTATGCCACTCCTACTTGGCTTAGCCACATTAAAGTGCAAAATTAAAAAGTGAAAATGTTTTTTTCTAATAAATAACCTTGTCAAATTCGGGTTAGGTATATTCAAACGTATCGGTAAATTGAATAAAAAAACTAATTGATGAACTAAAAACTCTTACATCAAAGAAAATTCTAGATTTTTTACATACTTGAGGACGTCTGAAACACCTGATTACTAAAGCAAATATAAATTAAATACCTATATATTTATATATATCACCTGAATTTAGTTATATTATTAGCAGGAGCATTAGAGTGACCTCGCAGTACAACGCAACTGATAAAGCCTCATCGCCTATCTGCAATACTCAATTCCCATACATAATATAAACATAAAACTTTATATTCGCATTGACCGCTAAAATACCTCTACGTGCACCTGTTTCTAAATACATATGTATATTTAAAATAGGACATACAATCAGGGGGCCTACTAGATGTTTACGAATGAACGATCGATTGATGATAATTTTTCAAAGTTGTTTTTATGATTTGATTGAATTCTTTCGTTCGTAAAAAGTAATAGGCCTGCTGAAAGTAATAGGCCCGCTGAAAGTAATAGGCCCGCGGGTGACACCGCGAGGCCCAGATAGATATAAAAGCCAATGTTAGTATGAAATATATAAAATCCAAACAATGTTTAGAACTAAGGCTTTCTAATAAAAAAAAAAACAATTCACAGAATTTGCGCGAAAGTTTGCTATTTGAAATTGTGTTCCGCTCCCCTACTCTCGTCACTAACCTCACTTCTATCTCGATCGTTACCCACTCGAACTTGTTTTCAACTAAATAATCTTAGCAGTTAAAATAACCATGTATTTACGGTATCCATGAAGCCTGTACTTTAACATTGATATCCGCTCAAACCAGCTGAAGTCGAAAAAAACTAAAGAAGTTAAAGGTATCAATAAATTAAAGAATTTTTTCGGTTTGAATCGCGTTGTGTTTATTACTTTTAGCATTGTTACAACGCTCAACGTTTCGAGACCTTTTCAGGTCCCATCTTCAGGATTTAATCAATCAAGAAGTCCCTTCATCAGGATAGAATCAATCAATCCTGAAGAAGGGACCTGGAAAGGTCTCGAAACGTTGAGCGTTATAACAATGCTAAAACTAATAAACACCACGCGATTCAAACCGAAAAAAATCTTTAATTTATTGATACCTTTAACTTCTTTAGTTTTTTTCGACTTCAGCTGGTTTGAGCGGATATCAATGTTAAAGTACAGGCTTCATGGATTCAATACAACATCGCGAAAAAAGAAGAAAAATCTAGGTATCAATAAATTCAACCCTAACAGCTAAAAACCCTCCGTACTAGGTAATCCAGACGTCCTCTCACTCGTCACTCCAGCTGTGTGTCTACTCCTTCAGCTTGTGCCAGTCCGCGATCTGTCGGCGCGGCGCGGCCTGCACCTCGCGCCAGTGGTGCCGCGCGCTGCCCGCCCCGCTCGCGCCCAGCTCCAGCCGACCGATCACCTGCGACGAAAGATGAGTTCCATCTATACTTATATTATAATGAGGAAAGATTTGTATTTGTGTGTGTGTGGGTAACTTTAAAACTACTGAACCGATTTTCACTATGTGTGTTGTTCACAGAATTTATTTATTTATTTACTTTTGATTACGCGGGTGAAACCGCGGGACGCAGCTTCACGTATAAAGTAATTTGTTTGGGCTGTGCGAATTTATTCTCCAGGTGCTGCCGGCACTTCAAACACCAACGTCATCAGCGTCGAGCGATATTCCCAGTTTAATTCTTCTCAAGAGCCCCGGAGCCATTTTTACTTTTCCAACCGCGCCCAGTCGGCCCCACGTACCTAACTTTCGTAAGAAGTCACCGTTCCATCGTAAGAGGCATTCTTGCAATATATCTGCAATGTCTCGGACATAAAGGCTGCCCCTGATACTGGAGAACGTACCTCGTTCTTAGTGAGCCGGTCCCAGTCCAGCACTAGCAGCTCTAACGCGACGTGGTCGAGCGCGGCTCCAGGTGCCGCCGGCACTTCGAACACGAACGTACCCCGTTCTTAGTGAGCTGGTCCCAGTCCAGCACTAGCAGCTCTAACGCAACGTGGTCGAGCGCGGCTCCAGGTGCCGCCGGCACTTGGAACACGAACGTACCTCGTTCTTAGTGAGCCGGTCCCAGTCCAGCACTAGCAGCTCTAACGCGACGTGGTCGAGCGCGGCTCCAGGTGCCGCCGGCACTTGGAACACGAACGTACCTCGTTCTTAGTGAGCCGGTCCCAGTCCAGCACTAGCAGCTCTAACGCGACGTGGTCGAGCGCGGCTCCAGGTGCCGCCGGCACTTCGAACACGAACGACTCGTTGAACACGGGGTTCAGAGTGCGCTTCTTTACGTGCGTCTTCTTCTTCGCTATGCGTTGGCCGTTGTATAGCAGGTACATCTTTACGTATCTGGAATTGAAATAGTAAGATGTATGCCGATCAAAAGTTTTACTTCAAGGTACATTAAGGATTAAAAAAAACGCTTTAATTGGTGGCTTCGAGCGCGGCTCGTCATTAGGATCATTAGAAAAATGATCAATTAAAACCCGGACATAGTGTCAACTGCTCATCTAAGACGTGTCGAACTTACGGATCAGCGAGTCCAGTGACGTCCATCTTGGGCAGGTTGCGCGCCTTGAGCAGCACGACGGTGAGCCGCGCGGCCGCCGGCTGCCAGCACAGCGACACCAGCACCTCGCCGCGACCCACGCTGCGCATCTGATCCAAACACATTTATTGTTATTCTCACATTTCTCGCGACATCTTATATTCTGGACCATCATTCACTCGCCGTATACCAGCCCCCTTAAGATCAGCCCCCAGATTGAAATAATTGAAATTATTGATTACACGTCATTCAGTCGCTGAAAAATTGTCATTGCAACTAAAACTAACGACTGCAACTGTCAAATTGTATTCATATAAACACAAAAATCAACAATTTCAATTGGTTCAATCGAGATTTGTTAGTAACAGAGTTACGTTATCAGGGGCCTGATGATTGGTCGACCTCTTTTTCGCTTTTGAAGGTACGATACTGGAGTTTAGTTAGCGTTGCATGGTAACATGTAGGTATATGTACATATGTTGGAATAATCTCCGAAACTGCTTGATCAATTTTAATGTAATTTAATATGAAGATACATTGCTCCTTTGGAAGTAGCATGGGTCACGTTTTATCGGAACTGAATACATAATTTAAGTACATAACTTACTTGAGAGTTATATAAAATGCTTACCTTGAGACTACGCGGTTGCACTTCTCGGCAAAGAGCCATTGCCTCGCCACTCTGCAGCTGCAGGCTCGATAGCGGTGCCACTACCTCACCGATTATTTCATCACGGGAGTATCTGTGGATTAATAGACATGGTTAAAGAAAGGACGCCCTCATTTTTTAAGGTAATATATTTTATGTTATAATTTAATCCGGAAAGCTGCCGATGGTGATAATGACGATTTAAAAAAGAAGAACTTAAATTAATAAAGTGTTCGGTGTTTCATTAACTTTTTCATGCTTTGTTTTAGCTGTAGGTTAGCCAAATAGATATGTAATAAAAAAAACCGTCTTGAAATCAGTTGTAAATAATTAAATTATTATCTATGAGATGAGAATGAAAATTATAAAAGTCCTTTAGTCTTCATTACGTACCATTCGAAATACGTATAATTAGGTATTACGACTACGACAGCTGAGGCTCTTTGTCTAGATATATAAAGAATTCAAGATAATATTAGGCCTTTGTGTCAGTGCTAGATATTCAGGAACAAAAGTTATGTGTATCTTTTCAATATAATTTGTGCGTCGCGGGCATATCCTAGCTATATGGAAGCAGTCATTGTGTTGTGTCGAGTTGGAATTTCATTTAGGCGGACTTGACTGTTCCTTTTTGGGTAACCCGTGATTTGTTTGGTTATAAGCTGTTTTCAAAAATAACCAAATTAAGAGTGTCTGCATTTCAAGACTATGAACGTATAGCGTTTACACTTTTACCTGAGAACATTTGCAAAGTGCGGCCGAAGTCTAATATTTCCTAACCAAGGCTTTAGCCACAGTTTAAAGATTAAAAAAATACTAGACGCAAAAAAAAGAATTTGCGTCTGCTAGAAAATAAACTAGACTAACCGCTTGGTAAGTATTTTTATTTACCTAGAAAGAACTACTTTAAAAAATCATCTTCAAAAACTGCAACCACCGTGAAATATGTTTCAAGCAATGTTCACCTGTCAAAACTGAGAACAACGAAGTGCAGAGTGATGGCAGTCAGTTGATGTGGCGCGATGCCGTAGAATGTGAAATCTTCATCGTAGACTGGGCAGCGAGTTTTGCGGACCACTCTGGAAAAATATAATAAGAAATGTATTATCAAAAATCCTCCCGTGACAGGATTCGAACCTGTGCCCCTTGCTTGCCGGGTCAGTGCGGTAATCATTGCGCAATAATTCCATTCAAATCACATTGCTACTGATATTATAATGCTGAAGAGTTTGTTTGTTTGAACGCGCTAATCTTAGGAACCGCTGCGCTGGTTCGATTTAAAAATTATTTCAGTGTTGGATAGTCCATTTATTGAGGAAGGCAATAGGCTATATTATACTTATTTAAAAAAAAAATAGGCGGACGAAGTCGCGGGCACTGCTATATTGTTATAAAATAGGTAAAAACCATCGTAGATTCCTTTTGAAACGCCCACACAGTAAGCCGAAGTATCATATCATGCGCAATTAAATCGAGTGGGCCTGGAAATGTACCGTGGGTGTGACCAGACACGTGATTTAACAACGTGAAAGCCCCCGGGAGTCGACCGTCAACTTGTTCAGATTGTTGTTTCCATTTCTTGGGTACTAGCTATATATAAGATGTGCGGGGGCAAATCGCCTGGACATGACGGTCTCAGCATCGAGCACTTGAAGCATGCAGGGGTACACTTACCAAGAATATTGGCGACATTTTTCACACTGTGTGTTAGTCATTCTTTTTTGCCGGAAGAAATGATACGAACAATAGTTGTCCCAATTGTTAAAAATAAAACAGGAGATATCTCAGACAGGGACAATTATAGACCCATCTCGCTGGCTACAGTGATCGCTAAAATATTGGACAGTCTGTTAGATAAACAATTAGATAATTACTTGGATCTTCATGACGCACAGTTCGGGTTCAGACCAGGACTGTCTACAGAGAGCGCTATATTATGTTTGAAGCAGACTGTTCGATATTATACCGATAGAGGAACGCCGGTGTATGCCTGCTTCCTTGACCTCTCCAGGGCGTTCGATCTCGTGGCGTATGACGTCCTTTGGGGAAAGTTAAGGCAAATGGGTATACCACTGGATATGCTGCGCATCTTGCAGTATTGGTATGGGAACCAGACCAATGCGGTGAAGTGGGGCGGGGTTCTTTCCAAGGATTATAGGTTGGAGTGCGGGGTAAGGCAGGGGGGATTGACCTCCCCAAAACTTTTCAACATATATATTAACGAGCTAATCGTTGACCTCAGCAGAAAGTCTGTTGGCTGTAGTATAGATGGTGTAACTATAAATAATTTGAGTTACGCAGACGATATGGCCCTGCTGGGGCCAACGGCTGGATCGATTAGAGAACTCCTAAGTGTATGCGAGGAGTATGCTATCACACACGGGTTAAAATATAATGTTACCAAAAGTGAATATCTGATTTTTAGGGCTCCTCGAAAAAAGATAGACTATGAGCCCATTATCACGCTCAATGGAGGTGCTCTACAGAGAGTATCTCATTTTAAATACCTAGGGCACTATCTTACCGAGGACCTTAAAGATCAGATGGACATTGAACGCGAGCGTAGGGCTCTGGCAGCCAGAGGCAACATATTGGCCCACAGATTTGCCCATTGCAGTAAGGAAGTAAAAGTAACACTTTTTAAGGCTTACTGCCAAACTTTTTATACGGCTGGTCTATGGACAGACTGTTCAAAAAGGGCGTTGTTGCAACTGAGAGTGCAGTATAATAACTGTTTTAGGATTCTGTTGGGTCTCCCTCGGTGGCCGGTATGCGGAAGTGCGTCAGAGATGTTTGCGCAGGCGAGAACTGACGACTTCAATGCAATAATGCGCAAAAAGACCAGCTCACTCCTATATAGAATGAGAGTCAGTCCCAACAGAATCCTGAAGACGTTAGCTGCTAAATTTGATGCACCAGTGCTTAGGCATTTCGTGTCTGTATTGATGTGTCAACATAACTCAGTGGGTAGATGAAGTAGTAAGTTATTATGAGTGCATTCACTTATAATTTTATTGTTTATTATTTTATGTTTAGTTATGAAATGTATTTTATTTATTTGTAAGCACTAACACTAGCACATAAGTAATTTTTATTTGTATTTTCTTGTTACTAACAACTGGGCCTTTGTTGTCAAATAAATGAAATTAATTATTATTATTATTATTATATGTATGCCCCGTGGTTTTGCCCGCAAAAGGAATGAAATAATCTCACGACAAACGATATTTGAGACAGATACCAAAAAATAAATAATAAACTTTCAAGGTTTATGAATATGGTAGTGTCCCCGTAGTTTCATTTACTTATGGACAATTTACTTATGGAGATTGCAAGATCACCCCAAAGTCGAATAACCTTGTTGTAATCAAATACACAGTGATTTGTATAAAAAAATATTTACCTAAACTTCTAACTTTTTATGGGACAAACTTTTTATACTCCTTATTTATAAATCTAATCTTCCCTAAGGAGTCACACACACAAAGCGTCCTTGTGTTAGCTCTGAACTAGTACAAACTTCTAGGAAAAGCGAGATTAGTTTTGTTATCCTATCTCTAGACCCTAGAGGGGTTATATTTTTTCTAGTACCTACTACAGGTTAACTATCATTCGGATTTGCCGTATTTTCTACCTAGTTCATATGTAACTGAGTTTAATGGGTTACCTCAAAGCAGCAATGTAACGCAAAGTGCCTTTGAAACTGAGTTATCAACTCGATAAATAATACGGTTGCTGGTATGATGTACCGAATAGGTATTTTTTTTTTAATTGAGGTGATTTAGGTGTGTTTCATGTGCGTTTGTTATTGCACCTTTATACGACACTGTTTTGGCTAATCATGGTAAGACACTCTGGAGTGAAAGTAAAAGATTTTTTAATTTGCATCCTACTGAAGAAAATCCTAATACTTACTAGTACATTTAAAAGTTTGTGGGCAGTGAGTATGTTTGTTATACTCCTTCACGCAAAAACTACTGAACCGATAGCGAAAACCTTAGTATGCAGATAATGGAGATTTGGATTTTTTATCCCACTTTTTATCCCCATATTCCTTCTGGATCGCGGGTGAAAACGCGAGGCGCAGCTCTAAGAATAATTGAATTGAAGTTAAATTGTTGTATGGAAGTATTTACCTGGTCTTTACTTTGTGCTGTTTATCCGGCAGAAGCTGAAGTTTGACGTAAGGATCGGGACCGGCCGGCTCGCGGCCGGGCAGGCCCTGGCAGGACACCACGGACACCACCAGGGCATTCTTCTCGTTTTCATAACTGAAATAAAGCAAGAGTTACGTTTCTAAATGCGCAATAATAATACTTAAAAAGCCCGCAGGGCACCTTGAGGCGAGGTGTCGGGGATTAGCGACCCCGCGGCTTCCCGAGTGCTCCAGGGGGAAATCACCGTTCCTCACCTCCGGCTTGCCTTAGTTGGCTGGTCGGAGTGAACACTGACGAGGAAGCGGTCCCCCGCCTCTGGCTTGCCTTCACCGGCTGGTCGGAGTGGAGTCGCGAGAGCAGAAATGCTCGGAGGATGGACACCTCACGTCAGTGATGAGTTGGCCCGCTCCACAGAATTACCTAGGATGGTTTAAAATCCGGTGAGGTTGCTCCATCCTTCAGCCACTCACGCCCCTGTTGCCACGTGGCTGTAATTTGCTCGGCTTCATATAGGGTGGCCCAGTTTGTGAGTTGGCGAGCCTCCGCCTGCCATTTTTGTACATGTATTTTTACATTGTTACGGCAGGCGCCATAGTCCCCATAGTTCCCCCCAGTATCCAATCCACTACCAACCCATTTTCATAGCCCAAGTAGTTTTCATCCGTAGTTTACACAATAGTACTATCCAAACCGGGGGTTGTCCTTGGCTGCATTTTATAGTGTAGACAGGGATAACCGCCGGTTTGGTGTCCATTCCATACTTTGCAATTAAAATTGTGACTGAAACGGGCCTCTACGTGTTGGCTTCGGCCCCACGCACGCCTTCCAAATGTCCGGGGCTCCATAGCCCCGTGAAACGGAGACGATACTTAAAATACGAAAAGAAATTGTGTTTCTAAATTTCAATGCTGCGGTTCAATTTGCCTTTATCCGGTAGTATGTATAATATAAATAATCTAAAATTAAAGTCATTTTTCGGTTTTAATCGCATGGTATTTATTACTTTTGGCATTGTTTCAATGCTCAACGTTTCGAGACCTTTACAGGTCTTTTCTTAAGGATTGACTGAGATGGTTAAACAGAAAATTGAGTTTAATTTCAATCCAACATCGCGAAACAGAACAAAATCTATAATAAACTATATTTATCTATGAACTTTGATTCCTCTATCTTAACATTCGTATGTAATATGTATCTATAAATAACTGAATTATGAATAATAATCAACCTACCCTTTTAACCGACAACGCAGCCTTAAGCATACCTACGTCTTATCTAGACTATTTTCAGAAAATAAACTCTATTTAGCTAACTATAGGTAAAGGTAATTGTGCCACCTACGCTCAAAGTTTGGTATTGATACCTTTTTACTTTACCTAACAAAAATTCTAATTTCCGTGAAAACAAATACCTATCTAATAAAATTGAAAAAACAAAAGCTTTGTTAATGCGTGGCAGTAATAATAACAAACAGATATTATAACATACTTTACCGATAATGTCGGGAAAAATACAAACAAGTTCCATTTGTATACTCTAACTGCGTTTGTTTGTAATTGGGTCAATGTGTTTCGTTCGAGTACTTTTATGCCACAACATTTATGTTTATATAAAGTAGTACTGAACCATATTGTCATTTTCCATCTGGCAAGATAATGGTCAAAATGGAAGGTAATTGGTGGCATTTGAGGAAGCATTTAACACAATCCTGGAAGTATCAAAGTCCGTCCGATAGTCAAAGTTTTTAAACTTGGATGAGTTAGGTACTGTTTTAGGTACTATCAGCAACGAAAGTGGGTATACACCGTAAGGTCTAATTACGCTTGCAAGGTAAATTTAGGTTAACTTAGTTAAGATACCTACGATTTATTGTTAATTGTTACCTACCACCTATCGTCTGCTTGAATGCGACACAGAACTAAACGCCTAATTTTGCAATTAATATTTATAGATATACCTATATCAATGTGTGTATAATATGCTTGTTCCACGCTCGGCGCTTGGTTCAAACGAATCTTTCGGCTAACTGGATACCCACTTTTGGTGGTGATAGTACATCGAGCAATCGGAAATAAAATAAATGTCAAACAACTAAGATAAACAAGCCAAGTTTCAGCTCAGACGACACAAAAAGCAACTGAATTTATTTAGGCTGATATTCCCCCAACAATATTCTACCGACAATAGGTACAACTGGTACAAGGGACATTAGGTATCTCTTAAATACGAGACTCGAGCGGCCAGAGGGCTACAAATAAAATAGAGAACAACCGAGGACGCGACATACCTACCTACCTCCAGAATGCTAGAGAAACCTCCGGATGAAGGTCGACCGAATTTATATTTAGGCTCATGAATTTCTACATAGAGTCCATTTTAAAAAAGAAGCCTCGCAGATGCAGAGCTGAAGGGATAGCCTAGCGTATTCCGAGGCGGATGGGGCAAATGCGTTCTTAAATAATATTTGCATAGAAACATAGATTCACCTAAGATTAAAAAATCCCATTGAACGCATGAATTTACGCAGCCAAATTTAAAATCGCGTGGGTCGCGCGCCAACGCACATCGACCGACGCGACGGTAAACCATACCGTCGCGTCGGTCGATGTGCGTTGGCTCGTAGTCGCAATAATGAACATTAATTCTCTTGCATAAAGAGCATTTTAAACATAAATATTGTTTAGAAAATTTATTTTAAAGGAAAAATAGCATTCAAAAATTTTCACTTGCGGCGAGGCTTGAACTAGCGTCTTTGGGTCAGTAAACAGTTAATCGTCAACAATCAGAGGAGAATATAGCATTGGAAGTTTTCACGGCACGCAGCGTGGACTTGCGTAGTCTAGTTGGAACAGACGTTGGGGTACTGACCCAAAGACGCGAGTTCAAGCCTCGCCGCAAGTGAAAATTTTTGAATTATATTTTTCCTTTAAAATAAATTTTCTAAATAAAATAGCCTTGAGCTACATACAAAAATTAAAAAAGAAATTTATAAATATTGTTTACAAATAACCTTTAAAGAACTCTTATTTCACCACGACGGACGAGACGGCCGATAACATTAGGTGACTTTAAATAGAGCGTGTCTATCATATTCTTCCAAAACAACCGCGAGGCTTCTTTAGTGACATGGCCTGTACACAGAAATTGTGCAAAATTTATGATATTAAGCTCGGCAGCCGTAGCCGAGGCAGTTGCGTCAAATATGCAAAATTGTGGACATAAATCCACCTCATTTGTACCTTTGGGACTTTTTTACGCAAAGTACTCTGGAGGAATTTATTTCGGAGACCTGAAAGGGTTTGTAATGCAGCGTAGTCGTTAAACTGTGTTGCTTCTTTAGAAAGTTATATTTAGATTAGTAAATGTTTCTTAGAAGGAAAACTTAAGACGCCGGGTATTATATCCTATTAGGATATTAGACCGGGAGCCCAGGTGGGGATTTTTGTTAGATTGAGTTACTAATTACTATTACTACTAATTACTATACCTTAATGTAACATTATCACTATCATCATTAATAGCTAAGAAGTGTGCATTTCGTAACGGAAGGGAGTGAAAGAGTTACGAACTTAACTCCCCTCTTGAGCTCCCATACTAAATCCTTCTATCCTTCTAGTTATCTATGATTTATCATCTTACAGATGCATACCTAAGGCTATACCCACGCACTGACAAGTCGCGGAAGAGGCGCTTCGTCGTAGCGTCGCAGACTCCTTTGCCACCGCCGCGAATTAGTCCGCGTAAAGCCTTAGTATGTAGGTAGTGTTGGAAATATTGTATGCTAAACTTCACATAGGCAGTATGACCGTGTTTCCTGGACCATTAATGTTTTTGACGTTTTATCTGTTTTTATAATCTGTGACAATTGGCTATGCCGCCTTTCTTGTCTTTACATTTTCTCTGTGCTACATCTGACTAGTATATAGATATCTGTGGTGCTACAATGGCAGGATTCTTGCTCGTTGTTATATTTATTTCAATCTTTGATTCGAGTCGTTTGATGTGTTTAGAAGTTATTGATGTAACTTATTAAAGACATTAACTAATACACATGGTGTTTATTTTGTGGATCCGTGGACAGTGTAGTTGAATGTCACGACTGTTAGTGATTACCAAACACGCGCTTGAACTGCTGCTGCTATTATCTCTCGCCAACAGGTTATGTACCCAGCAGGTGTCTGGTCCCGGATTCTTAATCCAAGGAAAATACGTCACAAACTACAAGTGATTGATATTCACTCATTTCTGTTCTACACGAAGAAACAAAATTCCCATTGAAACATCATGGCGCACTCGTCTAACATTCCTTTTGAAAGATTGGAGGGTCTCGGAAATTTTACGACTTGGAAATTCGCATGTCAAATGTTGTTAAAGCTCGAGGGTCTGTGGAGCTGCGTGGAGGGTGCTGATGCGGATAAAGATAGAGGTGAAAAGGCGCTCGCGCGCATATGCCTCTCGCTTCAGCCACATCTTTATTAATATTTACGTGATGTAAAGACGCCTAAAGATGCATGGAACAAACTGCTCGATACATTCGAAGATAAGGGTCTTTACAGAAAGGTTACACTGTTGAGACAACTTCATAGAATTGAGTATGGTCAATTTACTAATATGACTGAATACATTGATGGAGTTTTGAAAATTGTCCAACAACTTTCGGATATTGGTAGGATCATTGATGATGCTGAGATAGCGGAAATTCTACTGAGCGGCTTACCTGAGCAGTATGACACATTAGTTTCTAGCCTGGAAACTGCTTCTTTAACTAATACATTGTGCACAGAGCTTGTTCGTACACGGTTGCTACAAGAAGATCACCGTAGAAACAATCATCAAGATACAAATTCTGCGCTTGTTACCAATAGGAATTTCAAAAAGAATTCTGTTTCGTCTTCCGACATAAGATGTGATTACTGTCACAGAATCGGTCACATCCGTAAGCGATGCTTCAAACTCAAGCGGGATCGAAAGGTGAAGCCGAGAGAAACAAACTTCAATGATAATCAGACACATCATGCCTCAGCTTTTACTGTTACCTGCACGGAGGAGCTAATCGTTGATTCTGGAGCGACCACACACATGTCTCGAAACGAAAACTTGATGCGGGATCTGCAAGTTCGAACTTCTACAGTTCTTGTTGCCAATGGGCAGAAGCTTCATAGTTCTCATGTAGGTAAACTACCTTTATCTGACAAATTGATTTTAAATAATGTAATTCTTGTGCCAAACCTGTCTTGTAACTTAATTTCAGTTGGTAGCTTAGTAAAAGATGGGTATATTGTTCTTTTTCAAAATGATGTCTGTCATATTTATGAACAAAACCAATTTCAAGCCATGGGCAATTTAGTTTTTTCTTGTTTTAAAAATAATGGTCTTTACAAAGTTAAAATACAGCAAAATCAACCTGTCCCCGAATTGGAGCTTTCCAAGCTTTTGCAATCAAGGCAAAAGACAGTGAGGGCCAATGCTGCTTTTGATACACCTGCGAGTTTATGGCACAAACGTCTTGGACACCTTAGTGAATCAGGTATGAAAACACTATGTGGTGGTGGTCAGTGTTCTGGTGTTGTTTTTCAGCATCAAGACTGCGTGGTTCGTGGTTGAATTCCATGCCTTGCGGGGAAGATGCATGAAGCATCGTTTCCTCAGCAAGCTAGTGTGGTGCGTGCTACGGAACGCTTGCAGCTGATCCATTCTGATGTTATTGGGCCGGTGCATGTGTGCAGCTGGGGCGGAGCTCGTTATTTGCTGACATTCACTGATGATCATACAAGAAAATCTTTTGGCTACTTAATGAAAAATAAGACTGAGGTGAGTTTTCATTTTAATAATTTTAAACAAATGGTTGAAAACCAAACTGGTTTGAAAATTAAAGTTTTAAGAACTGACAATGGCACAGAGTATTACAATCAAAAGATGTCAGATATTCTTATGAGAGCTGGTATTATACACCAAACCACTGTCGCCTACACGCCTCAACAAAATGGCGTAGCCGAACGTGCTGGCAGAACTATTTTTGAGAAGGCAAGGTGCATGCTGAGACAATCAGGTCTGTCGAATAGATACTGGGGAGAAGCTGTTATGACAGCTATTTATTTGAAAAATAGGTCTCCTACCAGGTCCTTATCGAACAGAATACCTGAATGTGAGTGGACTGGGTCTTCTATCGATCTGTCTCACTTGAGGGTCTTTGGCTGCATTGCCTATTCTCATGTACCTGACCAAAAGCGGCGTAAGTTAGACGATAAAGCTAAGAAATATATTTTTGTTGGTTATGGTGAAACATGTAAAGGTTTATAGGCTTAGTGACCCTTCCAATCCTAAGGTAATCATCTATTCAAGGTCAATTGTTTTTCTTGAAGATGAATTTACTGGAGATTTTAACAACTTTGAGCAGAATTTAATTTTTCATGACATTAATTTTATTTAAATAATAATAATAAAATCAATTGTGATAATAATTTAATTGATAATCATGATTTTAATAATGGAACTTTATGTGATATTAATGTCAATGAAAATAATGAGAATAATGTCAATAATAGTGTTTCTAATACGGAATCCCCTGTGTTTTTAGATGAGGCGACGACGACTACGCCCCCAGCGTGCTCTCCGCTCTCTGATGATTATTACGCTGCCGATGACGGTGATGAAGATTGTTCCCTCGATGGTGTTTGCAATCCGCTGCCGCAGGCTTCTGGTCGAGAAGGAGGTGATGTTGATCTAGGCGTGTATCCAGGTCCCTCTCCTTCTGTTTCACGTCCAGTGCGTAGCACATGTGGTGTTATTCCGGTACGCTATAAAGACTATGATTTTGATGCTATGTTAGCTGAGGGATGTACTCCGGAGGACCCTACAACTTATGCTGAGGCTATGAACTCACCAGATTCTGATGAATGGTATAAGGCCATGAAGAGTGAGTATGACTCTTTAGTACGTAATAAGGTCTGGGAGTTAGTGCAAAGGCCTAAGGGAGAAAACATCATAAAGTGTAAGTGGGTTTTCAAGAGAAAACATGATGCGGCAGGTAAGTTTGATAGATTCAAGGCTAGACTAGTTGCCCGTGGTTTTTCTCAGATTGAAGGCATTGATTATAACTTAACTTTTTCTCCTGTTGTCAGGCATTCTACCTTGAGAATACTTTTTTCCCTTGCTAATAGCTTAAAATTAAATATAGATCATGTAGATGTTACAACCGCCTTTTTAAATGGTGAGTTAGAAGAAACCATTTATATGGAACAACCCATTGGTTTCTCTGAGGATAAGAACTTAGTATGTTTACTTAAAAAGAGCTTGTATGGCTTGAAACAAGCAAGTCGTATGTGGAATATTAAAGTTCATAAAGTTTTGTCAGATAATGGCTTTATACAGTCTAAATTAGAACCATGTATTTATGTAAAAAGAACTGTTAAGACCTATGCTATTATAGCTCTTTATGTGGATGACTTTTATGTATTTCATAATGGATGTATTAATGATATAATAAGTATGTTACATAATTCTTTTGAAATACGTCATTTAGGAGAGTTAAAAAGCTGTCTAGGTATGCGTGTAACTAGGAAAGACAATTGTATTATTCTTGACCAGTCAGAATATATAAGACGTTTGTTAGTTAAGTTTAATATGACAAATTGTAAACCAGTGACAACACCCATGCCTGTTAATTTTAAACTTGGTAAACCTGACAAAAACTTGCTTAACGATGAACAGTATAAATATACAGAACTATTAGGCTCTTTGATGTATTTGTCAGTTTGTACACGACCTGACATCTCATTCGCCTGCAGTCAGCTCAGTCAGTTCAATACCTGTTTTGATGAGAATCATTGGCGCGCTGCGAAACGCGTTCTTCGGTATTTGGCAGGGACTATAGAATATGGTTTGCATTTTGTGAGTTGCAATGACCTATGTAATGTTACTGCGTATGCAGATGCAGACTGGGCAAATGACGTGTCGGACCGTAAGTCTTATACGGGATATGTTGTCAAGTTAGGCAATAATGTTATAAACTGGGAGGCTAGAAAACAGCGTAGTACTGCATTGTCTAGTACCGAAGCGGAATTTCTAGCTATGGCAGATGTATGTAAGGATATCTGTTTCGTGAAAAATTTCTTGTCTGAAATTCGTAGCGAAACATTATGTATCACTTTATACAATGACAACCAGAGTGCACAGAAGATATTGCATGTAAGGGAACATTCCCATAAACGCACAAACACATAGACTTACGTTATCATTTTATAAAGGATTTAGTTCAGAGTGAATATATTTCTGTTAAATACTTACCAACTGATAGAATGATAGCAGATGTACTGACTAAGCCATTATGTACTCAAAAGCATTGTAGCTTTATAAAGAGTATGAATGTTAAATCTTTGTAGACATACTATACTTACTTATATAATATGACTTTTTATCTTTGTTAATGATAAATGTATTGTCATTAATTTCAATATGCACACAGTGTTAAGGTGCAGTAGAGCTTAGCTTAGGAATATTATATTGTGACTCTACTGCCTTGAATTTGTATTGATAAACGATAAAGTCAATTTTTAATGTTGAGATGTTTAATATAGTAAGAGCAAAATGTTATTTGTAAATGCAATTGTGATAGAGCTCTTGATATGTATTAAACTTTGTTACGTAATTAATAATGTAGTTAGCTTCACCTATGTGAACTTTAAGAAGGAGTGTTGGAAATATTGTATGCTAAACTTCACATAGGCAGTATGACCGTGTTTCCTGGACCATTAATGTTTTTGACGTTTTATCTGTTTTTATAATCTGTGACAATTGGCTATGCCGCCTTTCTTGTCTTTACATTTTCTCTGTGCTACAATGGCAGGATTCTTGCTCGTTGTTATATTTATTTCAATCTTTGATTCGAGTCGTTTGATGTGTTTAGAAGTTATTGATGTAACTTATTAAAGACATTAACTAATACACATGGTGTTTATTTTGTGGATCCGTGGACAGTGTAGTTGAATGTCACGACTGTTAGTGATTACCAAACACGCGCTTGAACTGCTGCTGTTATTATCTCTCGCCAACAGGTAGATTTGCTAAACAGTTCATCTTGAATCTAAGGTTGCCTGGAAGAAATAGCTTTTAGCCATATGGTCGCCCATTTGTGCAACGTTCTATTTCTGAGCGTATTGTGTAAATGTATTTACTCTGTTATGTATCTATACTTAATGTTCAAATTAAAGACTTTTTCGGTTTTAATCGCGTGGTGTTTATACTTTTAGCAGTTTCAACGCTCAACATTTCGAGACCTTTCCAGGTCCCTTCTTCAGGATTGATTGATTCGATCCTGAAGAAGGGACTTCTTGATTGATTCAATTCTGAAGAAGGGACCTGGAAAGGTCTCGAAACGTTGAGCGTTGAAACAATGCTAAAAGTAATAAACACCACGCAATTAAAACGGAAAAATGTCTTTAATTTCAAAACAAAAGAAGAATCTATACTTAATGTATTGTGAGTTATGCAAATAAAGCGTTCATCTATGTATGTATCTATCTAGATTTGTCGGTCAGAAGGATACCTACCCTGAATATGTAACTGTCGAAACTCCCGTTAAACTTTGGTAACTAGAACTACGTAGGGCTATGAATATATGAAAATTAGGTTACTATGTCTAGCAAATGGGAGCGTACTAGTTCTAGTTACGTTTATTAGGTTTGAATACACAGTATAATGGTGATCAAAGCTACTCTATGTTAGGCTTATTCACGCACTGATGAAACTAGCAGAGACCCGCGGTTTCACCCGCGTAAGTCCCGATCCCGTGGGAATATCAGGACCAAAAGTAGCCTATGTTATTTAGCGTGAATGTAGCTTTCTAATGGTGAAAGGATTTTTGAAATCGGTCCAGTAGTTTTTGAGTTTATCATAACAAACACACAGACACACACACACACACACAAATACAAATCTTTCCTCTTTATAATATTAGTATAGATATTTAACAATAAGTGTTAGAGCCAACACATACTTATGTTATGTACATTACATTATGTATATGACTGACTTCACAATCATAATAAAAAAAACATGGTAAAAAACTTGATCATGCTGGTTTGTAAACACAAATATCAATTTACTACTAATAGGAAACCATTTTATAAACTCAATTGCATTTGAAACATACCTACTATAATTTACTGTACATAACTTTTGCGTGACATAACAGAATCACTTATTAAGGCGGGAATACACATGCCTGTAGGGTAGGTAGCACAGCAGCATTAAGGTACGAGTTGGCAACGAGTGACATGAGGCGGCAGCTACTGGTTTTTATGTATTTCTATGAAACTCCCAATGTAGTCAGCGGCACAAAGCTTTAATAGCGACGCGTCGTCGAGCGAGCGTAGGGAAATTCATAGAAATACATAGAAACCAGTAGTGTCGCCGCGACACGTCGTCCGCTGCCGCCTCATGTCGCCCGTTACCAACAGTACCTTTACAGCTGCTTTCACGTGCCAGCGGATTGTATTGTACGCCATAATACGTTGACATGCAGTCATGTCATGTCAGTATGCAACAGTTTTATATGTATGACACATCTCTGGTTTTTCGCCGGTAACTAGAATATGTTTACGTACATATGCTAGTACCAGTCTTAACGGTATGGACCAGCCAAACGCACAGTTTAGGTAATAGTCGACCAGCTTTAGCCAGGTTTTTATAATTTCTAATTTGCAAAACAAAAATGCTTTTTAACGGTTTTAATAACGCATAATAACACACATTTGGCGCAAAGAGTGTGCAAACCAATGACATCTCCTCTGACAAGACAAAAAAAGGCTTTGAGGTACCTACACTACAGTAAATCTCAATAGTGTTCACTCGCCGACGCGACGCCGTAGAGTTCTGCGATTGCTAATAACCGAAAGATTTCTTTCGAAAAATTTACTGTAGTGTCCAGTATGAGTTAGGATTACAACTTATTAACTTTAAAGTTCTGTAAAGTTTAATAAGTTTAGTTGAAAAGTATATAATAAATATTTAAGTTGACAATTGAAAATCTCTACGGGACAACCACTTTTAAAACTGGACTGTACCTGCGTTTTACTTTGCAGCAAATGTATCATCCGCCTTAATGTCTCGCGTGATACCGTCGTGGATTTACTCGTAGTTAACATAACTTAACAAGAAATAAACTAAAAGAGTTTGGAGCACCAACAAGTCATAAGTAATTTTATGACGGCTGTTTGCTTTGAGTTGTAAAAAGACATAATGAACGAGGAGATGTAGTCGTGTCGGGTCGTATTAACAGACGGACAAGAAACAACATAATTATGTGCTGAACACGTGCCTGCAAAGCAGAAGGTCGTAGATTTCCACTAGGAACGAGTATCGTTCATTGAGATCCAGAAACAAAATTTAGGGACTCTAAATTTTATTTCGATAGCGGATTTTTTCCTTTGAGAATAGTCGAACGAGTGGTCTTAACCACTCAAGGCGGGATTCCGACGTCAAAAGAAAATCTAAAGAAATCGGGCTACTTCAATCGCTCAATGTGGCACGAGCAGTTCAAAATAGGAGATTCCGATGCTGCGACGCAGATTCAAAGCTCGTCTTTTTTTCTACTTGCTTCATCTATCTCATTTACGTAAAGTTCTATGAAAGCAATTTTCAAAACATTTACGAAGGGAATACATTTTTTATCGTTTTCATTGAGGCAGATATTATCTAAATTGAATATCTTTCTCACAAACATATTTGTCCGTCGAAAAACAAGAAGGTAAAGTTCGAAGCCGCACAGCCGACCTAATAACATTAGCTTTGATCTCAATTCTGATGAATTCACTACGTCTTTTTCTTCTAGAACCAGGACAAGTTCCTAATATTATTTGGTATCGGTATCGATGTCCCTTGAGCGTTGTATTGTATGGCTATAATTAATTACACGCCCAAGTTTTCCATTCCAATTAAAGCTAGGAGCTTTCCAGTTACGTTTTGCAGAACAATGGACAAGTTCGCTACAGCTATATAACGTGGTACTGTTAGGTTGTATTGATTTGTTGCGGTTTCTACGCTGTCGTCTGTTACTAAAGGTGACGTGTGGCTAATGTCTGTGTTGAAATAGTCTATTTGGTGAGGATCCCGAGGGAAATTGGCAATAGAGCCCGAGCTAAACGACGAATTGGTTCCTTAATGGATTGCTGAAAACGGTCTTTACTAATGATGTTGAAACACGCGTTTGGGATATTATTCTGGCAATATCACTCAGATGTAAGTACCTCTGCTGTCGTTACTCCGAGTTATTTGGATTGAAAATAATTTTAGTACGAGATTTTATGAGCTTTCTAAAAATAGGATTTTTATTAGACGAACAATTAATGTTTCAGTCAAACATCTTCTTTATTATTTTTTATCAGTACTTAGGCTAAATTTCTTTAATATCAGGAAATAATCGTTCAGGGGAAAGGATACCTACTCTTATCTCCATAGAAACTTTACAAACATAGTCGACTGTTTCCTTCCTAATAAAAACATAAGAGAAAATATGCCATTACACATTCACAGCATGACCATTATTGAACATGCCCCTACGTTTTGATTGTTTCATATTCTATTTTTAATAATTTTTATTTCTATTCTAATAAGAAAATAAATAAAACCAAAAAGTAGGGGTCTGATGAATGGTCATGGCAGATATGAAACGTACCTGGTTTTATAGCATAAACATATTTGTTCCAATGTCTTTATCCAGGAAGGAAGCAGTCGACTACGTTTGTATGGATAACGAGTAGGTATCCCTTCCTATTAACCTTTAACCTAAAGGTGCAGGTTACGTTTCAATTATTAATTCAACCTGCGCTTAAGTAAACTTCTGATTTCTAGTTTGAATAACCTTAGTCCTGTCTGTAGTGTAGTTACACTCCATATTATACCTATTTAATGACCTGCCTACATTACAAACTCGCTAACGTACTAGACTACGAAATGTAAACAGAAATCCCCGCTTGCCTATTGATCCTGTGGTTTGCTTAGTTTCAATGGATGACTCGACGCTTTTCTAATTTTGTTCTATTGACCAACTAAATTAAAGTTTTGCACCCCTAGTGCGCGTTTTACGTAAGCAAAAAAAAATAGTAGTTGTAGGTATACAATTTATTGCTTTTAGTTAGAGACTTTACAAGATTGAGAAGAACAAGAAAGAGCAGCGGAATAATTTGTACATATTTATTTACGACAAAAATCAATATTTAGAGGTTAAATCTCCTACCAAACTCGTCCATCAGAATCGCCATTTATGTAACTGTGTAGAAAGACATTTTTAGCATTATTAATAAACGTGGAGTAAGGTTGGAGTATTGAGAACATGCTTTGTCTTTTTCCGTGACAAGAACTTTCAAAGTTGACAGACAGAAACAAAAAGTCGTAAACTTATTCCGACCTTACTCCACGTTTATTAATAAGGCTTTTTAGGATTAACATAAATAAAAAAATGTAGAATAATAGTCATGGTAACTCACCGTAGTTTGAAATGTAAATCGCCCAAGGTTCCATCATTAGTCTCCGGTTCCAGAGGCTTTGTCTTCTCCGTGGCGTTGGCATCAGCGAGCTCCTTGCTCAGCGGCGGAGGGGGAGGATCCGTGGGGGTGGTCGCGGCCGTCGCCACTGACGGCTGTACACAACAACAAATTGTTGTCGGTCACAATCACAAAACATATACCCCCTAACTTATAAACGCTGATTAATCATAAACTATGTATTGTTTGTCTTTTACTATGACATGAACTTTCAAAGTTTCACAGACAGAGACAAACGTTACATAACTAAGCCATCTGTTAATCATTGTTTATAAGTAAGGGGATTAGATGGGAAGATTTAGATAAATTAGATGGGTGACATAACATCAGTTTCTCCGGTTAAGCGGTTTGGTATCTCTGATAGCAGTTGTTAGGTCAAGTCCGAGGCTTTAGGGTGACATGAAACTTTAAAACTATATAAGTGAGCCACGTGCACCACTATACTGGAAGAAGAAGAAGTATCAATGGGTGTGAAGATCTTACACGCCTGTTGAAGTAAAAACAGTAAATACAATGCTCGAAAAGATTGTTCTAGTTCAACATCACCTACGTCCGCACAGCAGATTTTTCACAGATTTTCCGCACGTAGTATAATATTCCGTATCGATCAAAGCAAATTTTTTACAGTCTTTTTACATTAAAATAAAACGTAAAAAATCGCTGCGCGGATAGAAGCGCGGTCTTAAGATCTACTTACCGGGTTCTGCGGCAACGGAGGCTGCGGCTGCGGCGGAGTGGTCGGGTGCGGTGGCGCCGGCGCAGTCGGGGACGGCGACTTGCGCAGGTAGTGTGTGGCCGAGCCTGGAGACCTGACTGCGGTGGCGCGGCGCGGTGGTTGGAACACCAGCGCCTTGTCCGGCCCGCGCTTACCTCCTGGTATTACGAAATTAGTTAGATAAATAAAAATCAACATGGAAAAGGAGGAGGTTCCGAAGAAAAGCCCTTTTTTATAAACGAAATATAAGTGTTTGACCACCACCTCATCTAATGGTGAGTAATGATAAGGTGTAAGAGAATATTCCTTATGTTTTTATTGCTCAAGGCATTTTTACTTGAAATATTTTACAAGGAGAAATAAATCATCAAAAATCCTCCCATGACAGGATTCGAACCTGTGCCCCTCGCTTGCCGGGCGAGTGCGCTCGGAGTGTCATGGGAGGATTTTTGATGATTTATTTCTCCTTGTAAAATATTTCAAGGTGTAAGATGTCATTTTGAAGATAGGAACAAGATCTGCCTGTTCGATTTTCACGCCTAAACAGCTGAACAGATTTTGATGAATTTAGGTATAGACATAGATGGGACCTATGAGAAGAACATAGGCTACTTTGATCACGATATTCCCACGGGATCGGGAGTTACGCGGATTAAAGTAAACGTACCAAGTTTGTGTGCGAGATTGTTCCTCCTGCGCGCTATCCAGCAGGCGAGCGCTGCAAGCACCGACAGCACAAGCACCACGGCGCCGCACACGAACACCCACACCCATTCGCCAGCTGCAACATTATTGTATATGTAGACAAACAGTTTTTTAAGTTTTAGAATTCTACTTACTGCTTTTAGTATGCCTTTAAGAGCCATATTTTTAAAGTCAGTTTACTAACAAAGCTCCTGAATTATTTTGTAAATAAACTACAATTAAGTTAGGTTTAAACATATCGATGAAATACATGAGAAAAATAATCATCACCTATTCATAGTAAATATTAATCACAGATTAAAAATTATAATTAACTTTGAATGAAACCTAACTTTGCCCTATGGCTATGGTACAATGAAGAGGAACACTAACTTTTTATCCCGGCAGAGGGCGTTAGGCGAATGATCTTAGGTTTGAATTATGAACTGCCAAACAGGTGTTTTTTACAACTCTCGGCGCCAAATTGGCCATCAGTCTCAGACCGAAAGAAAAAAAAACTCGGCGTTTTCATTCGTGGGGGACAATTACAATTACATTAACAAAAAAAAAAAGATCATCCGATGCCAGCGCCATCTGCTCACAGCTTTGCGTGTGCCACCACATTAATTCCTTCTTTGATCTAAACTCTTTTTGAAATGTTTTATTCAAAAAGAGAACGAGGAAAAAAAAACAAGCGCGGAGGCAAATAAAAAGAGGTGGTTAGCCATTAGTTATTTAGTATTGTGTTCTATTACAGCGGACCTCGGGCTCCCGAGAGGGATGCAACCGGGATCATCGCTCGGATGAGAAGAAGTACTAAGGGCGCGACCTATGTGAAATGACGATCTTAGATAAGTATTTCAATCTAATGACGCCGAAACAAGCCACAAATAACCTGTTTTTTTTTTACATTTTAAAATTACCATTAGGTATACTTTAAATGTCGTCTTCATAAGAAAAATATGAAATTTTACAATTTAAACAATAAAAAATAAGCACAATGTTACGTCTAATTTTCAACTAAAATCAATTTATTTCCAAATCTTTGCGTATAACTTAGTCAATATTTTAATACATAGTATAAAATTATATTACTCTTATCGTTTTTTTCATACAGTTCTATCCCACTCACTCCTATGCAACCGAAAAAGGAGAGGTACCTAATTATCATCTATCCCCGTCTTAAATGCACAGACTAAATGTAATACCATCAAGTTAGTCACAGTATAGCACCTATATCTACCTCTTATCGTATCGATATCTAAATGAAATACCCATAGCCATCCTATAACGACCGTTGTCAACACGGCTTCGCAATTTAACAAATGGGTGGCATGCCACTGCCACACACCGCACCTAGGAACTAGGTTGCTACAGCGAGCGTGAATCGGAACGATATCAGATTCAGTTAGTGTTCGACAAGGTGTTGGAATGATGCGTAGAATACGTGTGTCGCGGATGCGAAGCAGATTTGAACCTAGGAGTAAAGTAGTATACTTTAAGGTATAAGTAGGAACTGGCTGGTTGCACGACTGATGCCTTTTTGGCGGGAACGTCGTGGCAATTCATTCATTCGCCCGCCCAGTACGAGAATGGCGGGAGTGTGAAGTGGTAACAGTTCTAGTTTGGGCACAGTGAAAATGTTTGGTAAACCTATATGCAGTAAGTCAGAATAATATATTATCAGTAAAGATAATCATGATTTGTGCCGTCTATCTGTGTGTGTTTATTATGTGTGTACCCGCGCCAGCAGTCGATACAAGTGCCTGCGGGGTTGTCAGCGGGGTTGGTGGGTCAGATTAGACCGCATACAATCAGTGACGCTTACGAGGCGTATCAAGCTCCTACAGGACTAAGGTGCCTGTAGGTCGGATTCAGTCAATGTAGAACATATTAGCAGCCTGCGGGCTTACACAGTATCAGTGTTCAGATCAGGTGAGGAACGGATGGTTAGCAGGGGAGGAGGAGACCATTCTTGGGGTTACCCTAAAACATTAGTGATGCAGTAAGACATCAGTTATAGCTCACACACACCGATAGACGATATGATCTAAATGATAGAGTTCAAGATATTTCTCTAGTCATCAATATTACGCTTAGTAAGTAACCCAGGCAATACTAATTATCCCAATACAGGTGGTATTGGCGACATGGTGAAAGATGCTGGTTGGAATACGAGATTATTTACATTATTGTTAAAACTATTTGCATTCGTTTCGTTACAAGTAGCGACATCTGTTGACAGTACTAAAAAAGTAGTTCAGTAAAAACCACAGGTAAAAAACAGTTCCACACGGGCTCTGCATTGAAAATGTACTGGCGTTTTGGTCAACTGGAACACTAATTTTATAAGGATCGATTCGATCTTGGTCGGTGTTGACAATACAGTATAAAACATATACAGAAAATTGTGTTATTTTAATATTGCAAGACTATTTTCTTCTTATCACAAGCATGTGTTACGAAAACATGAAAGGTAATTTACATGATTGTCTGTCTGTTTACTTCCTATGTATGCCGGAAGTAAAAACTGAACCAACAGTGGCAACAGTCATCATCATCATGTGCAACTGCCGGGTGCCATAGATCGGTGCGGGGTGAATGGGGTGCCACACGCAAAGCTGTAAGTAGATGGCGCTGGCATCAAATGATCTTTTTTTTTCGATGATGGTCCTCCACCAATGGAAACGCCGAGTTTTTTTTTTAATTCTTTCGGTCTCAGACCGATATGGCCATTTTGGCGCCGAGAGTTAATTTATTTCGGTCTGAGACCGATATGGCCAATTTGGAATAGCCAGGGTCAAGTTTTAGAATATTTCAAGTTTCTTCTTATTATAGTTTTGGCGTCGTACATCTTGTACATCTTGCCAGTATCAAGTATTTTGCATGAAATTAGCCCGATCGGGCCTATAGTTTCAAGTCAGGAGGGTGGGTTACTGCGGTTCGTTTCGATACGACATCGATACTGTCATACGATGATTCTACTGTCACATTCTGATAGTAGGGTGATAGTAGAACCATCGTTATGACAGTATCGCTGTCGCATCAAAACGAACCGAAGTAACCCTCCTGGGGCTATGGTAAAGCGGTGGCAACTTTACTATAACCTTCAAGGAGCTTCGGCGCGAACGACGGAAAGTCCATGTGCGCCGAGAGTTGTAAAAAACAGCTGTTTGACAGTTCTTAATTCAAACCAAAGATCATCCGACTAACGCTCTCTGCCGGGATAAAAAGTTAGTGTTCCTCCTCATTGCTCTAATGAACACTGTGACTTACACTAAAAAAAATTACCTATTTTGGGAGATACCCGACTATACTCTAGCAGACCTATAGTAACGGCCTCTGTGGTGCGTCGGCCGAAGACCCAACTGCAATGCACAAGATTGCGGGCTCCATTCCCGCCGGATGCAAGTATTTATGCTTAAAAATCAATATTTGTTCCTGGTTTGGGCATTTTCTATGTGCGTATGTATATATTAACAAAAAAAATAACCTTTGCCCAGTACCCATAGTGGCTATCCTAGTGCTAACGCGAGTTCGAGTCTCGCCGCTAGTGAGTTTTTAAAGATTTTCAATGAAAATATTTCTAGAGCTTTAAAATAAAATAACGAAATATTTATAACTTTCTAAGACATTTCCTGTCCTAATTGTGATCATGAATTTCGCTCCGATTCCCACGTAGGAACTGCTACAAAAGTAGATCACGAGACATTAAAATTTATATTTGTCGACCTACATAACCCCGATTCTATTTTGATTGTTAGGTGTCTCGCGGTATTACCCACAGCTGTCCCGTTCCCGTGGGATTTTCGACAAACCTTTTCTTAACGGATGCCTATATCACATTTAAAACATACTCTCCAAATTTCAGCTCTCTGCTATCAGCGATTTAGGCTGTCCGTCGACTCATCAGTCATCAGGCAGTCAGGACAAAGTTTTTATATAGATATAGATAACTAGCAGGGCCCGCGACTTCGTCAGCCTTATTTTTTGAAAATATAATATAGCCTATAAACTTTTTAAATTCACACGATTTGCGACCATGACCCTAGTCCACTCGCGACCAAGACCATTGTAACATGGTTGAAACGTCGAGGTAAGAAAATAAATAATAATACGCAATTAAGACCCGGGAAAATGTAACTATATGTATAATATAGCCTTCCTCAATAAATGGACTAACCAACACTGAGAGAATTATTCAAATCGGACAAGCGGTTCCTGAGAGTAGCGCGTTTAAACAGACAAACTCTTCAGCTTTATAATATTAGTATAGATAGATAGATAATGGAAGCACGAGCATTCCAATTTGTAAAAGCCAAATATCCAATACAAAATGGCAGATCAAAACCCTAAAAATACAACATTCCGATAGTTAAAGAGAAAAAGTCACGAAATCTCAAACAGGGAAGAAGCTTTGCCCTTCACCTTGAGGGGTTTGATTTACGACACTATCGACTTATATCCGACATACCGACAGAACCAATTCCTCCCATATAACTACGTGTAGATATCCACTTTATAACATGAGACCGAGGTAATACTCGTATTCGAATCTCTTTGACATTTTGTACAGGATTCATAATGCTTTGATCGCATATTTCATTAGGTTTTGTGAAGTAGGGTTAGGTTTAGGTACAGGGATCATTGACCTTTCACGGATTCCTAGTAGGAAGGTAATTTTATATCTTTGTGTCTTTGAGTCAAATTACCTATGGAGGGAAGTACAAACAAACTATAGGGAGGGTTCCGTACCATTATCACAAAAATAACATGTTTGTTCTTAGTATTTGTTGTTATAGCAGCAGCAATAAAGTACCTATATCATCTGTGAAAGTTTCAACTGTCTAGCTTACACGGTTTATGACATAGAGACTTTTGACAAAAAGACTGACAGACGAATAGCGGAGTGGAGTCTTAGTAAAAGGGTCCCGTTTTTACCCTTTGGGTACGGAACCCTTAAAAGCCTGTATCGCTCGGTCAAGTGTGAGTAGAACATATTTAATTAATACTTAATTGATTTTAATCACCAAGTTACAATAACAATCACACCTCTTTTTATTAAACAAGTTTTTAAAAGGCATCTTACAAAAACACGACGCGACGAAATAAGCTTGGGGTCCAATAAAATACTAAAGAGGTGACCTTCAAGAAATGTGGAAAAGAATCCACTTACGAATGTCGTCAGTGTTCTAGAAAACAGTAGATGTTTTTAACTTTATGGCGACATAAAATCAGAGAAAGGTACCGTCTGGATTCATTATTTCGTAATATGGTTTACTTTAAGCTGTTACTGCGTCGTCGTAGTCGTCTATCTTAACTTCAAATAGTAATTACCCTAAAAATAAATAAATAAATAAATAAATAAAGCCTTTATTTCAAACTTAAATTAACTTAAATAACATTTATATTTGTAAATATGTATATATTGTGTTTTTATGTTAGATAATTATTATTTTTTTCTACAAGTATTTAATAGTTTTTTTTTTTTTAATAGTTTTGGTATTTTATTTTGTAATTTTTTCATATATTATAATGTTGATTTAATTTTCAATTAACTTTTTCTAAGTTTGGCACCCATATGCGGGTATAGGCCTCCTCCATGCGTTGCCATGTACGTCTGTCTTGCGCCTGTCTCGTCCAAGTACTCCCAGCTGCTTCCACGATGTCATCTCTCCACCTGCGCCTAGGTCGACCTCTGCCTCTACCGCCGCCCCTAGGGTACCAGTGTAGGATGCGCTCTCCCCATCGGCCGTCGGTAGCTCTCGCTACGTGACCCGCCCACTTCCACTTCAAGCGGCAGAGCATCGTAGTTGCGTCTAGTAGTTTGGTTTTCTTTCTTATATAGTCGTTCCTCACCTTGTCTCTGAGCTTGATGCCGAGCAATGATCTCTCTGTGGCTCTCTGAAATGTGTTTATTTTAGAAACAATTTTTTTGGTGAGGGCCCAAGTCTGACAACCGTAGAGAAGTGATGGAAGTATTGTGTTGTCCATTAGCTTCTTTTTGAGACGGATGGGTATTCGGCTCTTGAAGACGTCTTTGTGCATCCAGTATTTCTTCCAAGATAGAGCAATTCGTCTGTCAACTTCTTTGGATGTTGTGTCTTTAAAAGAAATAGTTTGTCCGAGATAGACATACTCCTTCACATATTCTATTTCTCTACCTGCGTGTAATGGTATTGGTTCACCGTTTGTCATTGCCTTTGTCTTTGAAATGTTCATATGAAGGCCTATTTCTTGACTCGCCTTGTCTAGCACGTCGATCATGTGTTGAAGACTTTCATGTGTTTCTGCAATTATGACAATATCGTCTGCAAAACGTAGGTGGGTGAGACGTTCTCCGTTGATGTTGAGTCCATGGTTTTGCCAGTCTAGACCTCTAAACATGCTTTCTAGGATAGCTGTGAATAGGTTTGGTGAAATTGGGTCTCCTTGTTTCACTCCCCTTTTGATTTTAAATTGTGGACCAACAGTTTCCAGTCTGATCTTTGCTACAGAGTCGTTATAGATGTTCTTCAGGATGTTAATATATTTAGTATGTATCCCTTGTTCTTCAAGACTCTTCCAGAGGTGCGTGTGCGAAATAGAGTCGAAGGCTTTAGTGTAGTCCACAAACGCCAAGTATAGAGTTTTGTTGTACTCGTTACATGTCTCTATGCACTGTGATAACGTGAATATGTGGTCGATTGTAGAGTACCCTTTCCTGAACCCGGCTTGTTCCCGAGGCTGCTGTTCGTCCAAGGCTTTAGTGATACGTGATAATATTACCGACGAGAACAGTTTGTAGAGTGTTGGTAGAAGGCTGATTGGTCGATAATTATCCATTAAATTCGGATCGCCTTTTTTATATAATAAAGTAATAATCGATGTATGCCAGTCCTCTGGGATTATATCTTGCTTGATAATTTCGTTGAATAGCATAGTAAGGTGTGGCGCCAAGGGTTCTATCATTGCGATCAATGTATCACTAGTAACTCTATCTTCACCTGGTGTTTTGTTCTTCTTAAGTCTTGATATTGCTCGCTCTAGTTCGCAATTAAGAAATATTGGTATCGCGTCTTCATGCAAAGTATCGCTTGCTATTAAACTCTGTTCTTTACTTGAATATAGAGTCGAGTAGAAATTGGTCGCTAAATCCAGGATTTCTTTCCGGTTCGTCGCCTTTGTTCCTGAAGGTGCAGTCAGAGAGCTAACCCACTCTCGTCTGGAATCGAATTGTCTCTTACTGTGTTTTGTAGAGTTTCTTGTTTCGAGTTCTTGTTCCATGGCCTCTAATCTTATTTTGTGACTGCTGTTTATGACTTTTTTCCTTATTTTTCTATGTAGAGTTTTCAGCCGTTGTCTTTGTTTTAAGGATCTGTCGGTCAGCTTCTTTAATAACTCTCTTTCTTGGATTAGCTTCTCTATTTCTTGTGATATTTCGTTCTTTTTTTCGTTTTTGTCTTTTGGTATTTTCTCGACACAGTCTTTGATAGCTTGCACTGTTGATAGGTAGCATTGCGGTATATTCTGTATTTCTAGCTCTGTCGTTTCAATTTTGTTTCTCATCAGGTTCTTTAGTGCTTTATTTTCAATAGGAGTGAAGTTTTTACTTTTTGTTCCAAAAGTCCTTCTATTTTTCTTTATTCTCGCATGAATAGAGTATGTGGCTCTTATCATTCTATGGTCTGTAGAGAAATTTGTTGAGATAACTTCTAAATTATGGACCTTATTTTTCTGTTTTGCAAGAATAAAGTCTATTTCATTTTGTGTTTGGCCATCTGGCGATTTCCATGTCCATTTTTGTTTAAGATGTTTTTTGAAAACAGTGTTCATCACCACAAATCTATTTTCTTGACAAAAATTTAATAATGTGTCACCTCTTTCGTTTCTTACGCCGTATCCATACGATCCACACACTCCGTTCTCTTCTGGTAGAGGGCATCCAATTTGAGAATTGAAGTCACCCATAACTATGGTATCTTTCCCTGTATTTATTAAAGCTTTCTGTAGATCTTTATAAAATTTTTCAACGTCTCTATTTTTTGCCTTTTCTATCGGAGCATATACTTGGATTAAATAGAGTAAAGTTCCATTAATTGACATGTCTAATCTGCAGACTCTATCCGAGTATGTTTTAAAATCGGTTATGTATCTCTTTAGGTATGGTTTTATTAGAAATCCTACACCATTAACTCCTTTTCTTTCTCCATTGTGCATAAAAATTAAATGATCTTTCTCAACTATAGACTTGCCGATTATTTTAATCTCTGATAAACCAATAATATCAAAATTAATGTTCTTGAGTGCGTGCTCCAGTTCTATCATTCGGTTACTGGCCTTAAGAGACCGAACATTGTATGTACATAATAATAGCGGTGTCTTCTCGATTGCTCTATGTTTGTTTTCTGTTGTTTGAGTTGCTTTTTTCTTTCCATTTCTGTTACATGGAGGGTTGTGGTCATTTTCTTCCTCGGCGACCACCCGTATTGGAAGAGTTGTGTTTAATAAGGTTCGTTCGTGTTTTTCTTGATAAGTTTTTGTGTTCCGCGAGGCTGGTTTTCCGTTTGTGGGTGCCGATGTTAATTGCTACAAGTTAGGCTGAGGATTCGTTCCAGGTTTTTCGGTCTGAAGTGTTTTCTTCAGGAAGGATGACATTGTTTGAACTGGCCTTTGGTTGGATTTTGGGGTTTTGTTTTTATTTTCTGTTGCGGAGCTCGTGGTTTTTGTTTTCTTTGAAGACTGACTCTCTGACTGGCTAGGACTTGACGTTTGCAAGGGACTGGTTGTAAGTGTTCTCTTATTGTTTTGTCGCTCTTTTATAACTATCTTGTCATGTTTAATAACGGCGTTTATGCCTTTCTTCCTCTGTTCCTGTACTTCGGATTGTAAAGATTTTCGAATTTCTAGTACTTTAGGTGAGTAGTCCTCTTTTATATAGGAACCTGTACCCTCTAACGTCTTTTTCCGTTGTAAAATAACTATCTTTTTTCCGTACGTAGTTACGGTTAGCCTTATAGGTCTAGGTTTTAAGCTCTTCTTCCCCATTCTTCCTACAAACTCTATCTCTGCCTTGTCACACTCGACCTCCAACTTGTGATTTATAATCTGTAAAACCAATTTTTCTAGTTCTGAATAGTTTTTTTCTTCTTCTGCAATTCCAAATATGATAAGATTGCGCTGTCTGAGTCTTCGATCGAACTCTTCTAATCTCTGCTCCTGGATGTTTTGTGTTTCTTTTATGGTTTTTAATTCTCCCTCTATTTCGTTAAATTTTTCCTCTATTTTCTTTGTTAGGTTTTCTTCAACCTGTTTTAAACTTCTTTCATTGTCTTTTCTTATTTGAAGGCGAAGTGCATTTAACATATCAGACAACGAATTATTTTGCTCTGCCATATTAATTTAAATACTCGTGCTGCCTCCTATAATTTGAAAATGAAACTATTAGTATTGCCCTCTTGCGGTTGCGAGTGGCGTTTTATCGGTAATATTGGTCGTGGTTCTATGTTTCGCTATTAGGTTACGGCGTTTTGCAACAGATGGCGTTAGGAGTATCTCATGGAAGAATCATTTACTTCGTCGGTAAAACAGTGCGTCGCTTTGTTAATGGCGGCTGAATGAGTCACTCTATTCGAAACTTAACTGTTCGGCTTTGTTTACATTTGTATTTTTGTGAAAAACATATGTCTTTGGATAGTGTAATAACTTTCTGTGTCTAAAATCGATCAATTACGAGTGATTGTCGTGTGATATCGTGTTTCTGGTGTGTAAATACTCACAGTTTATGGAAAAATCTCGGTATGTTCCTTCGAATTTAATCTCGATTTTTCAGTAAGTTATTTTACACACCTCTTCTTTGTTTTCACTCACTTTGACGATTTCACAGTTCCTGTACACTTCAACACTATTTCCAAGTAATTTATTGGTTTTATTCTGTTTTTAACAATTTGTTTATTACGGAGCCTTCAAACAGCTGTTTTTAATTATTAATTAAGTAATTACCCTAAGCTTGGATAATTTCCTACTCTTTATTATTTATTACTTACATATATATACATTTTGACGAACTCTGGAAGGAACGGGAAGGCCCGACTGCAATGCAGAAGGTTGCAGGTTCGATTCCCGCCGGGTGCAAGTATTTATACTTAAAAATAAATATTTGTTAATGGTCTGGGTGTTTTCTATGTACCTATCATATTAATATGTATGTACAAAACAAAACAATTTTCAAAAAAAAAGTATAATAATTATGTAATATATGCGTTGTTTTAGTACCCATAGTACAAGCCTAGTGCTTAGTTTGGGGCTTGATTGAGCTGTGTGGAACATCGTGCAATTTATTTATTTTTATAGGTACTACAGTTTCCTTATATTGGTCCTTAATATTGGAATCAATTAGGTATAATTAGGACGAATTGCGTTTCAAAGTAGGTAGGTAGGTACATGTAATCATAAGAATGTAGCCAAAATCTAGCCCGAACCTTTAAATTCCTTAAAAGATACCTTTTCGTTCACAAGTTTAGATCCCCAAAACGACATTATTACGTGAATTTACTGCTTCCTGTCGCCTACGTTAAACAAGATATCTGCCGAGTACCTAAAATATCTACAGTATGATAACATGATTCCATTTTCAAAGTAAACACAGATTTTCTTTCTTATTACATTGGTAAACAGCTGAAAACATAAAAGTTGTAATCTTGGGATCGTTTCTCAATCCGGGTTCGAGCTTAGCCTTCAAACTTTTTGATAATCCAATAGATCAACAATTTAAAGGGCATGACTGTTTGCCTATATTATCTGCTTAAGGGCAAACAAGACCGTTTGCCTATATAAACCGCCTACACATTACACGGATCTGTCCGGTTGACACAGCGTCGTAGTTTGTATGTACGTTTAGTACTGTGAGTGCTTGAGTTGAAGTCTTGCGCAGCATACACACTGTATCTATTTGATCTGACGGACACCAGTGCGTATATGTGTGGACAAACCAAGTGAGCGTGAATGGGTCGAATCTGCGGCTGTGTCGGTCAGATCAAATCTGTGGGTATATGCATAGCAAAACAGATTTTTCTTCAAGCACTTACATATAGTACAAAATACAAATTACAAAGCACTTGGCCGCCAGCAATATAACTAACTATATTGCTAAGTTTTTACTTGATTTGTTTGTTTTAGTGCTCTACCGTTGATAAAGATTTTCTTCTTTTCGTATAGTGGTGTGGCTTATTTTATGGTAGAGTTTTCAGGCCCTATGGCCTCTAACTTGACTTAACGACAGCTATTACAGATGACAACCGGGACCAAGCTTCGGAGGAGCTAAAGATGAAGAAGCACGGAGGAGCTAAAGATGAAATAAGATAAAAAACTCTGGCAACCGATTCCATTGTCGCGCGAAGAGAAGGAACTACGACAATGGAGCGAATGCTTAAATGTCGGTATTAAGGATTTTCACAATTTTCATAAAACGAGTATCATACATCAATTTTTTTTCATGTGCTTGTCCAAGTAAAAGCTTTCTTCTTCTTTTATATTCGAGGTTCATTAGTTTATGCGCTCGTTAACTCATTTTGCGTAGTGTAACACAATCCGGCTGACGAGTTATCTATTTAGAGATCTGACGTCGCACGCTCTCACATAACTATATAAGAATATTACGAAATTATCTTATTAGACGGGTTTTTCTTTCGTTTTTTTAGGGTTTTGTTTTTTGTTATTACCTTAAATATAGGGTAATTTGATTTTTAACTTTACTAGTAATATTTTTAGGGAAAAATACACCTCTTAATTACATCTTATAAGTATGGAATATAAATAATTATCCAATTGTGTTACGAATTTCATATAATGTCCTTCTATATACTAACAAATATTAATCTTTTTTTCAATTACCTACTTATTTATATTAAAAAAACCTAAGTCCATTAAAAAAACACCTAACTATTAATCCAAAGTTTAAAATACTGTGCAGCTTTTAAAAGATATTCAAATGAAAACAGTTCCTTCATTCTAAACAAGACACAAGTTGCGTGGGACAGCTGAGAGTGCCTACTTGAAGATGAGGCTGTCGTCAAGTGAGAGGCCTTCATCGTCGAGCTTCGACGTCTAGTAAAGCCTTCAATGCCAGCTCTACGACATCCAATATTAACTTACTTCATTTTCTTTCACATTTAGTGGAAATTCTTTTGTATTTAGAGTTAAGATAAGAACTTGTTAGTCTTCATACGTACGTTGTCGGAAATACCTAACAAATTTCGCCCCTAATAAGTAGGGTTGAGTGGGCAACAGTGAGCCAGGTGGGAACAATGAGCCACCACACTTAACTAAAAAATCTGAGGTTGCTGCTCTTTTCCATTACGCAGACACGAACGCCATTATAGCTGCGTCCCTTACTACCCAGTTTCCAACGTGATCCTGAGTGAAGTAAACGGCACAGGAACATTTTTTTAAATTTTAATACGAAAATCGAAACAAATGTAAGTACATCATTTGTGTTCTTTCATTTCGTATCAATAATATTGTTATTGGTATTCGTAACATATAATATACGTTTATTTGTCCTTCATTTAAGAGTTTTACCATTGCCGGCACGTGTTTCGTTTGGTTGCTACATAACCTCAAACTTTATTTGATACGGGGTGTACTCATTGGGCCGATGTATAGACGTCAACAATGAGACAGTGGCTCATTCAGTACTACGTGTGGCTTATTGTATTGGGACGGCTTGGAAGACGTGTAAATGCGTGGAAAGAGTCGCTTGAGAACAGCGGTTTGAAACTCAACGTAGCGAAGACCGAATACTTGGCTAGCAATACCACAGATCCCACACCTGTCTGCGTAGACGGTCACATGGTCGAGCGGACATACCAGTTTAAGTATTTGGGATCTGTGCTTCACGAGTCCGGCGACATCGATTGTGACGTCAAGTCCCGCATTTCGGCAGCTTGGGCCAAGTGGCGAGAGGTAACTGGTGTCATCTGTGACCCGAAAATGCCGGTTAAACTAAAGGGACAGGTCTATAAAACGATCATTAGACCTGTCCTTTTGTATGGTAGTGAGGCGTGGCCATTGCTTGAGCGACATAAGAAGGAACTGCGTGTCACGGAGATGAAGATGCTGCGCTGGATGTGTGGAGTGACGCGAAAAGACCGCGTCAGAAACTCCCGCATCAGGGGCAGCCTTCATGTCCGAGACATTGCAGACAAACTGCAAGAATGCCGCTTACGGTGGTACGGCCACGTTCTACGGAAACCGGCTAGTTACGTGGGAATCAAATGTCTTGCTATGGCGCCCCCGCCCGGCCGCGGCAGATTGGGAAGACCCAAGAAGTGCTGGCTTGACGTTGTGAGATCGGATATGCGTGCAAATGGCCTCACTACACGGGATGCCGAAGATCGTGCAAAGTAGAGACGTAAAAGTAGGAAAGCGGACCCCGGGCTCTCGAGAGAGATGCAACCGGGAACAACGCTCGGATGATGATGATGATTTAAGTTTTCGTGCCACAACTTATTAGGATTAGACAGTAAGTTTTTTTAATTAAAATTTAAGTTCCAAATATGAATATTTTTGTAAATTATTTCGTTTAAAATAATAAAAAATGTAAGACTGATTAATATTTGTTTCCTTATTTAATAGTTCTTCGGTAATCATAGGGAATTCTATGTCGAATTTTGTGCACTGACCCATAGTGTACTACCTGGATCATTGTATACCACCCCCTATGCTCATTGTGTACCAATGGGTGTTAACAATGAGCCAGATTCCCACTTTTTAAAATTACATTATATAGCTTAGCTTTGTACTTTTTTAGAGAAATTTAAGTATGCCACTTTAAAACCAATGAAAGTTCCTAACAAATGGTATATTTAAAGTTACATTTGGACAAGTGGGTTCAGATATATATGATTCCAAACTTTTTATGGCTCATTGTCGACCACTTCACCCTATCTACAACTTATAAGCAGAAACACAATCATAATAGGGAACTTTTCTTAGAAACTTTGAAATTAATGTATTAGGTAATATAACTAAGGTAATATATCAGTTATTATCGCCTTAGTCGACTTTAAATTGATTGTAGGTATCATACCTACAATCAATATAATAACCCTTCTTTGCGTCGCGCAGTCGGGTAAAAAACATCGATATTTACGAAATTAATTCTTAACTGTAGCCCTGTTGCCCATCAATCGCAAGCAATCATTACCATCGATTATGTGAAGGCACTTTGTTACGGGCTTAATAAATTACCTACACGTGTAAGGGTCTTGTTAAAATGAAGAGGAAAGTTTATCTACTCTTTATCCATACAAACGTAGTCGACTGTTGTGGAACTTGTGGATAAAGACATAAGAGCAAATTGTTTATGCAATAAAACCTATATCTGCTATGACTATCATGCCTCTACTTTTTTTTTCTAATTAGAATATAAATAAAATATAGAAAAATTAGAATATAGTATGGGTACTTGTACTATTTATGTATTCTGTGGTATGGGGGCATCAGCCATGAGGCTGATATAGGATTTATGGCATAAACATATTTTCTCTAATGGCTTTATCCAGGGAGGAAACAGTCGACTACGCTTGTAAAGTTTGTATTGAGAAAAGAGGAGGTAAACGTTCCCCCTACCTAAGTAAAAAAAAAAAAAATCTCTCTCTTCGTTTAGAATGTCTTTGATTTCTATTTATGTCTGCAAACAGTAGGATAGGATCATGTTATATGTACGTAATGCCTTATTTTGTTGTACATTGTGTTTGTTGATTCAGTTATCCATAAACGGCTTTAGCGAGAACGTCTTACGTATTGAGTAATATTATCTAACGGCTTAACGAATTATTACTTCTAATTGAGGTAGAAGGGCTTTTTAAACACATCTTACTGAAACATTATAAATGGTAACGTAACTCTGTCTGTTACGCTTTCGCGCCTTAACCGCTGAACCGATATTGAGATCGATAGGACTTTGGAGAAGGACATAGGCTACTTTTGATCCCGTAAATCCCGCAGGATCGGGGCTTACGCGCGCGAAATCGGGCGCAAAATTCATCAAAATCAATATCAGTAAGATTGGAAATGTAATAATATATTCAATAAACGTTCACAAACTCTTTTTGTTCTTCTATTTAAAATTAAAGACATTTTTCGGTTTGAATCGCGTGGTTTTTATTACTTTTAGCATTGTTACAACGCTCAACGTTTCGAGACCTTTCCAGGTCTCTTCTTCAGGATAGACCTTTCCAGGTCTCTTCTTCAGGATAGACCTTTCCAGGTCTATCCTGAAGAAGAGACCTGGAAAGGTCTCGAAACGTTGAGCGTTGTAACAATGCTAAAAGTAATAAAAACCACGCGATTCAAACCGAAAAATGTCTTTAATTTCAATACAACATCGCGAAAACAGAAGAAGAATCTATGTTCTTCTATTTTTTAAGGTTGAGGCATAAAAGCTTTGAAATTGTATATGCCTACCTAGTCACAAGAGTAAAAGTGATTTCTCAGTCACGTAAAGAAAGGGTGTTCCTTTTAGGACAAGGGCTCTCGAATACCTTCACTTTGGGAAGGTTTTTTTTTAAAGAAAATAGCATCAAGTGTCCTCAAAAAGCTCTGCCTGTTTTTTCTTGTAAAATGTTACTTAAATAAGAAAAAGACGTACTAATAAAAAAGCCCACAATAATAAAAACGTATTTTTCTTGGTATTTTAAACACAGATGGGTTATAATTACAATTTAAATTAATTAAGTATGTATAAATTAATTAGAATAAAAAATACAGACCAAGCTAAATTTGAGTTATCATACTTAAGTTTCGATCCCGTGGGAATTTCCAAAAACCCTTTCTTATCGGATGTCTATATATCATATTTCAGCTCCCTACTATCAGCGGTTTAGGCTGTGCATTGATCGGTCAGTCTGTCAATACAAAACCTTTTATTAATATACTTAGATTAATGAAATTGTGTGAGAGCTCCGTAACAAATCAAAAGCGAAAGAGTCAAAATCAATTACAAGGTATCGTATCGGCTCTCTAGATACAGAGTCTTGAGACTTGAGAGTAAACTTCGACAAATTCAATTAATAAAAGGCAATGTTAACGTTGAAATTCTGAAATACTGCGTTCATCTCTAAATGGAAGCCGCTCCATCAAATTGATGAATTAATTTCAACATGACGGATGGTTACAGAAAACAAAACTTTCAACTCTAGAAGAGACATTAAGATATTCGAGCAAGTTTGTAAAAAGCATGTGATTTGTAGCCACGGACAACTATAAACTTCTCAAAACATCAGTTTAAAACAAACATACATAATCCATTTAAAATTGGCACAGTTTATGTAATAGCTACTGCGCCTAGGTACTGAACAATCCGCACAATACAAATCCGAGTTATTAAAAAGTTTGGTTATTAAAAAGTTTGTTCTCCATTTATTTATTCAGCGCAAACACAATACGAATCCGAGCGATTTCGTATTAACTAGTACAAAGTCCTATAACGAAGTACTTATTTGTTTGTTGTCTCGTTTATTCTGTACCAATATTTGTAAGTCTTTGTTTAATCCTCTTTACTCGTTGAAAAATTAAGATTAAAAGTTAGCTAGTGGCTCCCAGCGGGTTCACATGCGTAAATTCGATTAGTCCGCAATGAAAATATAAAGTAGTGTGAAGATGTGGCGGACGCACACAGAAAAGTAAAAGTAACACATGTAAAAGAATATACCTATCTGATATCAACCAGTTGCAGTAATTTTTGGTTTCTCTACATGAAACAAAAAAAAGTTTTTTCAAAATTCCCAAAGTATCCAAGGAACTTGTAAAATATCGGGGTAAATTCACGGAAACTAGTTACCTGCGTAGTTTACAAATAAATATAAAACATTTTTTACCTGTGTAGGTAATACTTATAAAATGTACCTACACAAAATAATATACATAGAGGATATAGAGGAACTAATATTTATTGTTAGCCTACCACCACCTGTACAAGTGTACACCAAACCTATATTATGAATAAATGATTGATTGAATTGAATTGAACAACATTTTCCGACACAAAGTAAATATTGTTTGAGAAATAAATGAAACGTAGTTGATTGATAGTTTGAGTAGACCTATGCTCTGTTTACTCGGTGGTCAGTGAATATTTGCCACAAAGCATCCACGTAAAGTAATTCTCGGTAAATGTCGTACTTCATGATTGTGGTACCCATTCATGAAGTACCGACATTTATAGTTGCTGTAGTAGTAGATGTTGCCCATACATTAAAAAAAAGAATTACGTACCTACTTTACTTTGCCGTGTAGCCCCGGCATAGAATAGGGCTACCTCATCTCTTCCCGTGGGTGTCGTAAAAGGCGACTAAGGGATCTGGGGGAGACTAGCAAACATTAAGTTCTCTCCGCGCGGTGGCGGATAAATTACTTGGTCTCTAGGAGGGTTGGTGTCAGGCAGGCGGCCGGCCGTAATAATATTGCCAAATCTATTTGCAGAAGGCATGGTCAATGATGACTTACGTGCTGCTCCGACCCCAAACTAATTTGGGGTTTAGCGGACCCCGGGCTCCTGAGAGGGATGCGATCGGGAACATCGCTCGGATGAGAACGAGAAGGTAGGTACTTTATTGGATGCTATGTGTCAAATGTTCGTTCCCTGGGTACACAGCGTCGTAGTGTAACCTACTAAAACTTTGGTTCCATAAAAACCCTTCGCAAAGATAATCTACTATATAAAAATAAGTCGGGTTTTCCTTCCTGACGCTATAACTCCAGAACGCACGAACCAATTTCCACGGTTTTGCATTCGTTGGAAAGGTCTCGGGCTCCGTGAGGTTTATAGCAAAGAAAATTCAGGAAAAATTTAATTATCTATAATTTATAAGGCAAAACAACGTTTGCCGGGTCAGCTAGTTGGTTACTAAAATGTAGCATCACGTTCCAAGTAAGTACGCTCGGGTGACCAACTACAAAAATATTTATTCGGAACTCGTAAACAACGAGATTACGAGCCGTAAGCGAGATTTATTTAATTGTATTTACACTTGTAAGGGCAAAAGGTGAGAGGGGACTAAGTATAGACAAACAAACAATGTTACCTCTAAAGGTGAACGTCCATTGAAGCAGTGGACGTGCAACTTTACCCGCTGTTTTAAGTAAATGACAAACGCTGCGTGATGCGAAACTATCAAATATTTGTTGTATGTGATTGTGGTCTACGTTGCTTGTCGCGTGAATCTGTCGTCTTACGGTAGAGAAAAAGATCGTAAGGAAACTGATATGTTCTAGGACTCAACACAGTCCAAACACATGGGACTTTCGTCAATCAGACGTTCCTAACCCCTCAAGAGGAGATAATTAAGCTGATTTAATGAGGCACTGTAAAGTCCTCGATATGTCGGGCGTTGGGAAAGAAACAGAAAAATGGGTTTAATTTCAAATCATAAACAGATCCAAAGAATCAAATCATCAATTTATATTTTTAATTTTCTTTTGACACGCGTTATTGAGCGGTTGACCACCAATGAAATGATTTAAGACGTAACTCGCTCATCTAAAAGAAGGAAGATGGTAATGGAACAAGATCCTTAGTGGTTCCACCGGTTAATATATCGCAACACAAACCGAATCCGTTTTGTGCTACAATTTAGACCGGTGCGTGGGAGGTAAGCCGCGGCCAAAGCCACCAAGAAACATCTTTTACTTAGTTGCCTATACGACGGGGATATCGTAGCCATCATATTTTATACGGGCAACAGGGCCCAAAATTAATGTACCTACTGCAATTCATGTAAAATGATCCAGTGTCCTCTAAATAATGTAAAAAAGCATCATACATACATTTTAATGAAGTAAGTGGGTACGCTAAGTAAATAAAAGGTCTCGATGTAAAGTGAATATCGCCGGTGAGAGGTAAAAACTCGAAGCTGCGGCCGAACAGTAATTTCATTTAGGTTTTCATGTCATCCACTAATTGAATTTTGTTGTGTTGAAAACACTTTATTTAATGCGGTTATTCCATTAACATTTTTTTCTAAACTAGGTATATTTAATCCATCTTCAGCGGGGAAATGCAGCCAGCATATGCCGGCTTTTCGGCGTAGCGGAGTTAAAAATGTGTCAGTTTAACATCCAACGTTTGTATCCATAGCGCGGAAGAGTTGTATGACTATGAAAACAACTGTTGTATGTTGAACTGACACATTAATGACTCCGCTCCGCTCGCAGTGGAAAGCCGGCATGGGCACTTTTGGCCTTAATGGACTTAGTCCATAGAACAACAGTAAAACCCTGTAGTAAGGCACGGCGACGGTCGGCGGCATTGTAATGATCAGTTGCCTACAGTGACAAGTTTCGTAGCCTACTCGTAGCAGTACTACGACGTAGCAGAGTCTGGCCTATAATTACAAAGCTACATAACACTGGTCATCTTATCCCATAGAACCTTACTTCTTTTATTTTTCTACTTCTAATTAGCTGACCCGGCGCACCTGGTATCGCCGGCAATAATTGAACCCCAATTACACACCAAACATCAACTTTGTTTTATTATTATACATAGATGGCGCTGGGGTGTAGGCCCCGGATCAACTTATTTTTTAAGAACGAAGTTCCTTACAGACTTAAAAACGTCAAATATATACTATTTTATATTACCAACCGAACAAATTACTACAACTCAAACAGAAAGCACGGAGTTATCTGTGGTGTTACTTTACGGTTTCTACCAAATCAATCTCCCCGCAAGCCGAGTTATTGCAAGCTGGAAACCGACTAACGTATTTAATATTCCGTTGACGTATTTCCCTTTTCTCTAAATAAGACAAACTCACTCCGCCACATCTTTGCGAGGAATTATTAAACTGAAGGTACCTACTGTGAACCGTCACGGACTTTTGACATGTTCCATTTCTCAACTCATTATTAACCGACTTCAAAGTAAGGAGGTTTTTAAGCCTGTTGTATTTTGTTTTATATTTTGTTGAATTCCGTCATTTTAATAAGGTTTTATTTAATACTAGCTGACCCGGCGAACTTTGTTCCGCCTTAGGGGCAAAAAAAATATCCTATGTTGGCCTCGTTCTAAGCTACCTCCCCTCCAATTTTCAGCCAAAACGATTTTGAGTTATAGATAGTGTAACTATCACGACTTTCTTTTATAAATATCTATAAATAATTAATTGCTTATAAGAAATATAAAACTAAACTAACTAAATAATAATTACTTATATAAGCAACAATAATGTTAATGATAGAAAGAAATATTTAAATAACCCATCCTAATTGTACGTACGCAAAGGTACCCATAACGCTGGCAGCATGCTGCGTTGTATGGCAATTTATAAATATAGAAGATTTGTTGGCACTGGGCGTAGGTACCTATATCGAAATATTTTAAAGGATAAATACTACCTTCATCTAAGGAAACACAACGCATGGCTGACACTGGGCGGAGTTCGAACCGTGCATCTTTTCTCAATCCGAGCGAAATGACTTGAAATCCAGTAAGTCTACTGGCGTCGGTGACCCATACCACTATCTGTATAACCACAGTTTACCTAGTTTTGTTATTTTTAGTTTCGTCATGTCTGACTGTCTGTCCGTGGCTTAGCTCTGAGAGGCTTAGCACTAAGAGGCTAAGACTAAGAGGTTACTTCGCATTAGTTTTCATTTAACTATGGTATAACCTATTACAACTTAGTAATGTTTGCGGCAATACGTTGTGTTTTTGAAGATGTATTCTTTCTTAGAATATTTCTAGGTTTTATTTAGTTTACGTTTGTAGTGTGGTTTTTTAGTAATTTGAAATTTGTTAACTACTTTAAAATTTTGCAATGTTCTTTTGGCAATAAACAAGTCGGTTCCACTCACGGAGGGTTCCACCCACATTTACTGATTCAGTCCTCCTAAATTGTTGCACCGGCCTACGTATCGTAACGAAAAGACCGGTTGTCATTATTTTACATTATTTAAATTCCTATAGGAGGGTTTCATTAATTATTTGGGTAAGTACCTATCTCTTAATAAGCAATGTTTACTTTTATCTCGAGTACCTTTGGTTCAATTTTATCAGACTGATAAACTCAGTTCAAGTGTAATTCGATTGTAATTTATTATTGAAAAGTTTTCCAATGGTATCTACTCAATATCTTGTAGGTATATTAATTATTTTAATATTGGGACCTTAGATTACCTATATGGTGTATTCAAACAACGACGTTTGAATTTTGATTCATCTTTTGTAAAAGTGTGTGAGTAATTTCTCAAACAGTTTGACGTTTGGAACTGGTGAAGCTCGTCCGTCAGAGACGAGTTTGAAATGGATCACTATCAGGACCTTTCTCCTTCTAGACTCTAATAGAGACCAGACGTCCCTACAGTTCTATGATAGGGACGTAGGTATTCTCTTAATTATTTATCTAGGTATGATTGATTAGCTGGGAGAGTGGTATAGTTGCTGGGCAGACCTAGGGTAGGTAGGAGTATTGTGACCTACAATGTCACAGGTACAACATTGCATGGATTAAAAGTTGCTTACCCAGTATAAATCATCAAGAATGAAGAGGTCAATTATTACGATAAAGATTCTTCTTCTTCTCAGGGTGCCTCTCCAACTAGTGAAGGCTGGCAGTCAGTTCAGCATATTTTACTCGATCTCTTGCGAGGCTAAATAGTTTGGCGGCACTCGCTATTCCTGTCCACTCCCTGATGTTTCGTAGCCACGACTTTTTCCTACGACCAACCTTTCTTTTCCCCGCAACTTTTCCCATCATAATTAGTTGCAGTAGTCCATATCTGGGGTTCCTCAATAAATGTCCAAGATAGGCAACTTTTCTTTGCTTGATGGTTTGCAAAAGCTTGCGTTTTTGGTTGACTCGTCGCAGAACCTCCTCGTTCGTAACTTTTTGCGTCCACGAAATTGACATCATGCGTCTATAGGTCCACATTTCGAATGCCTCTATACGTTTTCTGAGTTCCTCCTTAACGGTCCAGGCCTCACATCCTTACAGAAGTATTGGCCAGATGTAACATTTGAGCATGCGAATGCGCAAAGGGATCTTAAGGTTTCGGTTACAAAGAACCTTTTTCATTGTGTAAAAGGCACTACGCGCAATTTCTATGCGGGTTTTGACTTCCACGTCACTATCCCAGTCTTCAGTAAGCCATGTACCTAAATATTTGTATTTGCGCACCCTCTCCAGAGTGTGACCTAGCACATTTACAGTCAGCTGATTAAGGTGATTAGAGACGACCATAACCTTGGTCTTGGACACGTTCATCTTAAGGCCTGCCCTTGCGCTACAATCGCTCACACCATCAACGATTCTCTGTAGCTCTTCCTCAGTTGAAGCTATCAGCACGGTATCATCGGCGTATCTAAGATTGTTGATCATTCTACCATTGACTTTAACTCCGCAATCCAGATTATCTAAGGCCTCCGACATAATGGCTTCCGAGTATAAATTGAATAACGTCGGTGATAAAATGCAACCCTGTCTCACTCCTCTCTTAATCTCAATCTCTTTGGATTCGTCTCCATCGACCTTCACCGTGGCCCGCTGATGCCAGTACAGATTTTTTATTATGCGGATATCCTTTCCGTCTAACCCAACGTCGATTAGAATTTCCATGAGGCGATCATGCTGTACTCGATCAAATGCCTTTTCATAGTCGACGAAGCAGAGATAGACGTCCTGTTGCATATCACGACATTTTTGGATGAGTACATGAACAGCGAACAGTGCTTCTCTTGTACCCACACCAGCTCGAAATCCAAATTGACTGTCTCCAAGCTGGTCATCGCATTTTTGTCTTATTCTACCGTAAATGATGGACAGAAATAGTTTTAAGACTTGACTCATTAGACTGATTGTCCGAAATTCATCGCATCTTCTGGCGTTTCTCTTTTTTGGTAGTGTTACAAAAGTTGATTTCAACCAATCATCACCAATCAATACGATAAAGATAACATTGTCAAAATGGCGAGGTAAGAAATTAAAACGAATAGTACACGAATAAGCCCCGAAAAAGTGACCCTCAAGTAATTCAGTGGGGAATACATAGGTCCAATGAAAGGGATAGGTGGGTTGGGTTAACTAATAAATCTTTGTTTGTACCCACATATTTTAAAAGGTACCTAGACATAGTTGTTTGTAGGTATATCTATATACATAGTAGGTATCGGATTTGGTCATTTCGTAGTCGCCTACTCAAGTTACAATTTAGTAAACCGCCTACAGCTAAACTTGACATTGATTTTATTATACTTTTGTCGTAAGCTTGATTGATGTGTCACCTACGCACTTACTATTATTATTATGACCTTTTCGACCTGTTTATTTATTGTAATTTATTTACTTGGGTATTTACCATTTATTTCAGGCGATAATGGCCAATAAATACTTACCGTATTGACTATAATACGTAATACATAGGTCTTAGATCATTTCATTACGTATTTCGTAATAGACATTCTGTGGGTTTATAATAATTCGCTACACAGGTTTCTTTTAAAGTTACAGAGCTTTCATACTTATAATATTCTCTTGTAATGAAAAGTGCCCAGCCCAATTTTAGCGAATAAATATTTGTTTATTATTGTGTGTTATACGTTCAGTGTCACGGGGCTATTGAGCCCCGGACCTTTGGAAGGCATGCGTGAAGCCGTAGAGGCCCTTTTCAATAACAATTTTACTCGCAAACTATGAAGTGTTAACACCAAGTTTATTATGTAAAGAAAAGGACGGCGTGATATCAAACAGTACATTGCACTTGTTCAAATTCGAACTGAAAATGTTTATTCAATAAGATATTCATAATTTAATCGTTTGAATCGTCAGTAATCTAGTGTATCTTCAAAATGATAATGTTTATGCTGTGATAAAATATAAGCTTCTGCCTTACCTCTTTCTTTTTAAGTATTTAATAAGATTACTAAAAGTACTAACATTTTAAACAAGACTTAGGAGGTAAGTAAAGAGTCCTACAATAATATGGCTATTTATAAATATTCCCGCAGGATACGGATTTTCATAGGTATAACATTTTTTTTATAGATATGTATATACATTTTAATCCGAAATGTCTTGATATTCCGATAAATTCCTATTACCATACGTAACTAATCCACCTACTGTTACAACTGACATTATCTATCTATTCAAATACGTCCATCCATCTTAATTTAAAGGTTAAGGAAGTTGACCTTTCATACATACCGTAGATAATATTTTACCAGAATAAATGCCAAATGTAATCTTATTTTGAATTTAGATAGAGTTTACTCATCTAAGCCCAAAATATTTACAGGAACGAAATTGTAACTTTGTGATTTACCTACATACTTACAGTTATATTTTATTTGACTAATTAAATGTCTATTTATGCCCAATAAATACTATCTATATCCAAAATAATCCAAATGCACCTACAATATTGCGGAAAAATCACATTTTGCACATTTACTTATTTACGAAAAGTATCTGGAAAAGTAAAACTTTATCATACCTCCAGCAAGGTTTTTAAAGGTTTTTCAGCTAATACTGAAAATATATTATGCTGTCTTAGTCATCCATCATACATACATACTATATACAAGCACGCATATGCACGAATATGTATATCATCATATCAGGTACTTGAATATTTCTCCAATTCTTCTTATAGTTAAAATATATACGTTTAAAATATATCTTAGAGGCTTACATTAATCTAATGTGATTCAAAACAAAATGACACACGAAAGAATAAAATGAAATTGTGCGTAATTGATCCATACTTGGAGACAGCTAATATGTATGTTGTGATACTTACACGATTCGACTGGCGAAGGCGATATATCAGGCCCATCCTTTGGGGTCAGCATCTTCTTGGCGATCGCACCGGGCAGTACGCTGCTTGACACCGACACTTTGGCGATTTACTTCACTTTTTCACGCGAAAACACCTCTTAATTTAAAAGAAATGAAGAGAAAAATCGCGAGCCCAACAGGCTGTTTCTACATTGCATTATCGATTGTGAGTCAGGGGTAGCCGCGCACGCGTGCGAGACCGTATTTCACGCACGCGCGTTACTTAAAATGCGGCCATTTTCTCACCGGAAGATCGTCATTTGACAGGCTTTTGGCGTCGTACTTCCGGAAGCAGGACAATGACGTAGACTATTGCACCGCCCCTAATTTCTCCGTGACTAATTTGATGTCAAATCGTATGAATGGTTACAGGGAAAATATTAATTTCACTAATGGTTTATGAAATGTGAGTCAGTTCTTATTAGTTTGTTTGATATCACCTGGTAACACATTAAGTAATTGTTCGCGCAACGATTACAATTGAAAAAAAAACACATATAAAATACAAATTAAATGTACATATTTATAGATTGATAAAAGTTCAGAGGCGGCGGCTCGGGCCAAGCGGCTCATAATATACGCTGGGAGTATGCGTATGATTTCATTCCGTTTGCCGTCGAGACCCCGGGCTCTTGGGGTTCTGTCTGACGCTAATAGAATGCCGCCTCAAGAAGACGAGCCATGACCCTCCCTCTGGACTCTATTTATCGCAAAATATATACTTAGCTATTCTACGGGGAAGTGCGGCTATATAGCATAATGGGTACTGTTGGTCGCAATAGATTGCACAAATAAATGATAATTTAACATATTTGTAAGATTTTTATTTATTGTTGGAGTTTTCAGTTCGCCCTAAGGCCTATTTAACTTGACCCACGACAGTTATCGGAAATAAACACCGGGACAAACCGCTTAACAAGCAAGCTTCTCAGCACAAAAATTAAAATCCAATTTCGTTATAAATTAATTTTTATTGAAAATCGTAAATAAATTTACATAAAATATTAATAAATATTACATCACGTGTACAGTTGTATTGTGTAGTGTCGATGTGTCGGTGGCGTCTGCGCGGGCGCAGCAGCGTGTGTGTACAATGTTGTGCAGTGTGTGTGAATGTAGGAGTGCGGGTTTAGTAGCCGGCCAGCTCGGCGAAGGCGGAGTCCATCTCGTCGGCCAAGTTCTTGTACCTGTCCTTGTTGATGCCGAGCTCGTCTGTACGAATACAATACACATGTTACTCAACATTGTTTTAATTACCATTTATTTAACTCAGTTTTGACTGAAATTAAAATCATTTTTTGATTTTTTTTGATTTTCCTGTAAAGGTTTGCTCTTCAGGAAACAATGCCAAAAGTAATAAACACCACGAGAGTAAAACCGAAAAATTAGTTCTCTATCATAAAGTAAACGACGGAGTAAAATGCGGTTTAGGTAGAGCACGGTTACCTACAATATTTCTATTAATTTTAATACTTGACTTTTAATTGTCTAAGTTAACTACTCAGGCAACTGAATTTATTACTTTGTTAAAATAATAAGGAATGACGAAGCGAACCATTAGTTTCGGGTCTCAGAAACTGCCACCATAAACCGGTGTTCCATATGGTGCTGGGGCTTCGTAATATAGTGATTACAACGAAAATGAGTAAAATTTTACGTTTACTTATAATTACATTTGCATAAAAGAAAAGTTTTCAGAAAAGCTCTCAGTTTACAGCATAAGCAAGTAGCGTTCTAATTAATATAATGAATAGAAAACTTATATGTATTTTAAAAGAAAAGAATAAAGAATACCTTGTAAGCATTGATCCGCGACGATAGCAGCAAAGCATAAGACATGTTAAATACGACAAAGAAAGCAGGACTTAAAACTACAGTATCAAATTAAGGTAGACATTGTCCTGAATTTTTCACAAATGTATAAGACGTTTCTCTGAATCCGTGACAAATAGACAAATTTTTAATACGTACTTTACAGTACGATCGCTAAGAAAGAACAAAATATCACAGTTTTTCAGGACAATGTTCACCGATAAGGATTAAAGAATTTCAGCATTGGTTAGTCACCTACTAAGTTTAAGTATAAAGTTTTCTGAATAAGATAATTCAGATTATGTCAAGTTAGCCAAATAGGTCGTGACTGCTGGACTTGAAGGAGTATTAACAACATATCGTTGAGGTAATTAAAGTATAAAAAACAAGGGAGATGACATAGCGAGGTATTGACTCTATGCTAAACTGTGGTCAACACACAAGAAGAATATAAAACAAGGAAATTGGCATTGGAGGGGTCACGACTTAAAACTGGACAACTAGTATGTCGTCCAAGTAACCGAAGTATAAAAAATATGGAAGATGGCATCGGAGAATCAGCTGTCGAAGTTTCATGTACAGTGGGGTATCTGGCAATCCGAAATGAGTTCTAAGGATAAAGTGAGACGGACGGTATTGTCTTAAACTAAGCGATGTAGGGGTTGGTTAGTATCCTGTGAGTTCAGCGAATGTGCCGTCCAAGTCATCGCATATCGCCTTGTATTTCTCCTTCTCGTTGAATAATGAGTCTGTAAAATTTAGTTATTAGATAGTAAATTTCGAAGCGCTTCCTCTTCCCAAATCCTGGCTCTTGTTTTTAAGTTTTTATTAAAGAAGCTTTGAGAGAAGCCATAAGATTCTCTGTGAGTTAGGTTCGTATAATTACTTGTATGGATATTATTTTGTTGTTGATAAAAGAAACCAATTAATTTTATATATTTTAGATATAGGTATTTAGTTTTAGAAAATAGTATTGTTATTTTGTTAAATAAAATGCTGATGAAGACTTTACCTTCAAGCCTGTCGACCTCCTTCTGTAGTTTCTTCACAGTCTTCTCAGCGTATTCCGCGCGGGCCTCGGCTTCCTTCAATTTGGTGGTGAGGGTCTTCAACTGCTTTTTGAATTCTTCGACGCGCTGGTTGGCTTTCTCTTCTGATACTTCGAGAGATTTCAGTGAGTTACCTACGACCTGGAATTAATCAAATGCAATTGTTGCTTTAGAACGTTTATAATTAATTAGATAACACTGTTATTTTTTAAGCGAATGTAAATCTTTTGGATTCACAGAGCACTCTACTTTCAAATAACAAAGAGTTTAATTTGGTTTTTCGTTTCATTATGATAATACTTGTACAACCATACATAGGGCTCATCTTTGTATCAGATCTTGAATTGGTTTCTATATTTATCAATGTTTTTTACCTTAAGTTCCTCCTCAAGTTCTGAGATCTTGGCGTCACCAGACTTGACACGGTCCTCAGCGACTTCGAGCTCGTCTTCAACGAACGCCAGTTTACGGGAAACCTGAGATATTGTTACGTTATGTTAAACATTGTTCTAAGATTTATGCATCACATTTATTTTAAAATTTGTTTAACTGTTAGTGTTGCCAACCTCATCAGATTTGCCGTCGGCGTCTTCAGCGAGGAGACGGGCTTCCTTCAGCTGGTTGGTGAGCTGGTCCATACGCTCCTCATCCTGCTGTGCCCTGTTCTCTAATACTTTGCACATACTGAAAAATAAAGAAGAATAATGATGATTGAAGGCTCATAAAATAATCATCGGAACGAAATACTATAGGCATTCCCAAATATTTTAAAAAGGAAAAATATAATTTAATTTAAACGATATCTGGAAATCTTTCTTATTCTCAACATTCTAGATTCTGTACTCGTATTGCATCAAAAACACAATTCTTACAGTTTTGGAAATATTTAAATCAGAGTGAGGTACAATAAGCGGATTTATCTCAATTTAATTACCTAAAAAGTTGCTTATAGGTGTACTAACCGGTTGTTCTCGTCGGCAGACTGTTGAGCCTCGAGCAACTTCTGTTGGGCGGTACCGGACCTTTCCTCGGACTTTTCGAGGTCCTCCTCGATCTGTTGGACCTTCCTGTTAAGAGCGGCTACCTCAGCTTCGGTGGCTGTCAGCTGCTTCTCCCTCTCTTCCAGGTCTTTGTTGGCCTGCTCCAGTTTGTTCTTGTTCGTGGACAGATCCTCTTCCACTTGTGTAAGCTTCTTGCCGAGTTCACGGACTTCCTCGTTGACCTGGAATAGGTAAGTAGTTTAGTGTCTTTGGTGATTTAATTGGATGAAAATTTATGTTTTTATTTTTGAATGGGAACTTTTAAACTCATATGACAAGGGTTTGATTACCACTACACCCACTCTAGCTCAGCGACCTAATTTGGATTATAGTTCTACGATATTTCTTGTCAGCAGTTGGCTTGGATGTTCGTGCAAAGTTGTTTTAGGAGTATATATTTCAAAGTAGTAAATAATTTAAAAAATGCATCTCGAAAATTTCACCACGACGACACTCAAAATAAACTTAATATATCTTGTGGCGTGGTTTTGTTTATTACGGACTTGGTTTGCGCGTCTGTATGGTAAACAGAAAGTCACGAATTTCAGTTTCATCGTAGTGCAATTTTAGGAGAAATTAAAGATATGCATTATTCCTTGAAGTTACTTAAAAGACATGTCTTATCCTATCAAAAGGCTGATAGGCAAAAAACCTTTCAAGTGATTTTCAAGATGGCGCATGTAAAGTCCGCCAAAGATACTAAGAGATACATTTTTCTGTTTCGATTCGATTTTATGTTGAGTTACCTTCTCGGCGCGGAGGTTGGCGTCTCTCGCCTGCTGTTCGCAGGTATCAGCCTTGTCCATGGCATTGTCCTTCTCCAGCTTCATCGCCTGCATCTTCTTCTTAATCGCGTCCATGGTGCTGGTTTGTTTTGTCTTACGGTCCGGTCAAAAATACGCCAGTTACTGGCCTGAAAAATAAACACTAGAATTATTATGGAATTTGATGCCTTCGTAATATAGTTCTAGATTACAGAGCTATTAATAAACGTGTCTTGCAACTTGAACTTTCAAAACAATGTTCGAGTTAGTTCGGAACTTAGTTCACGTTTTTCATAAGTTCATAACAACATTGTTAAATTTCAGTTTATATATGTAAGTCATTTGTCAGCGCTTATTTGGTTAACTGCTTATTTGGTTTTAAAATGAACTAAATGTGACAGAAATTCTATCCGACGTAACGCTAACGCAATAAAGATATTCTTAAATAGAAAGACGTCAATGTCCCTTACAAATAACCTTCAATATTCAATATATTTATGAGGGCAAATAAACTAAATAAAATTAAATAGAAAATAGCTTGTTTTAGATGGATGAGACCGTATTCCAGTTTCATTCGGTAGTTTAGTTATATTTGAGCGTGGTTCACATGGCAAGGTGCCAGCGCCCAGACGTATCTGCATAATCAGATTTGTGAGATAGATATGTGTTTAATGAATCATTATTTAACCAGTTATTAGGGTCACGAGGACAAAGGAGTTAACTTTACAAGTTTTGTGCTGTGGGTGGGTTGGAAAGTTCAGAGTTTTGTAATGTTTGTTTAGTTTTTTAAATGTATTTTTATACCTATCTGACATAGGTATATCCATCGAATTAACCTTTTTTTAAATTTGAATCGCAAAGTCCCGCTCTAGCTAAATGTGTAAACGCTGCGCCTGGCCGGAAGACCGGCTCTGTGGCTATATGCAATGCATGTATGCTGGCTACAGCTTTTTGCTAATTCTAGTACATTTAGAGTTCGTACTCGGCTTCCTGGTTTGTAATGTACATACCTAGGTACTTGTAAAATTATTCAAATTTCATTTTTTTTACACACATACATGCGTACATACGTACACATGTACGTACGTACGCATGTACGTACGTACGCATGTACGTACGTGCTTGTCCTAGTAACATCTTTTATTTCTCTCTGTAATAGCGATTTTAGAAATCTCAGAGTTCATGTGAATCGCCACACAGATATCTATGATTTTACTGCCGACTATATCTAAATCTACCTAAAGCATTTAAGTGAGACTATTAATATGAATAGCAGATAATCAAAATCTGGGTTCGCATTTAAAAATGCCCGTGAAAAAAGATCATCATTTTTAAACCATTCTTATCTGAATCATTCTGTATCCATTCTAGGAGTAAAAGTCGAATAATTAAGTAAATAGTTTCAAAGTAAACCCATTTTCTGAGAGCAGTTCTATTAATCTCTATGACAGCGCTGAAGGCTGAATGAAAATGTTCAGTGAAATTACTCAGATAATGTAATTTAATGGTAACACTTCGGAATGAGACCACCGCAGTCCCTAACTTTTTGTTCTAATCGCTAATTAAATTTCACAAGTTTTTGCCCTCGATGAAAACACTGCTTTCCCACTATACTTGCTATAACATACCTATATACAGTGGAAGATCCTTTATATCAAAGACTAGCAGATTCCCGCGGTATCACCGGCATAAGTCCCGATCCCGTGGGAATATCGGGATCTAATGTAGCCTTTGTTACTCTTCGGTCATGTAGCTTTATATTGGTGAAATAATTTTTGGAATCGGTTCAGTGGTTTCAGAGATTACCCGGAAAATACATACATTTAGATTACCAACGTTAGGTTTTTATAATCTAACTAGCAGCTCCCCGCGGTTTCACCAGCATAAGTCCCGATCCCGTGGGAATATCGGGATCAAAAGTAGCCTATAGCCTTCCTCAATAAATGGACTATCCAACCCCGAAAGAATTTTTCAAATCGGACCAGTGGTTCCTGAGATTAGCGCGTTCAAACAAATAAACAAACAAACTCTTCCGCTTTATAATAGTAATCTAATATATAAAATTTCCATGTCACAATGTTAGTTACCGTACTCCTCCGAAACGGCGCGACCGATTTTTATGAGATTTTGTATACGTATTCAGTAGGTCTGAGAATCGGCTACTATCTATAATTTATAAGGCAAAACAACGTTTGCCGGGTCAGCTAGTCTTCTAATATATAAAATTTCCATGTCACAGTGTTAGTTACCGTACTCCTCCGAAACGGCTTGACCGATTTTTATGAGATTTTGTATACGTATTCAGTAGGTCTGAGAATCGGCTACTATCTATAATTTATAAGGCAAAACAACGTTTGCCGGGTCAGCTAGTATTAGTATAGATAAGTTGCAGTTGTGTTTTAATGCGTTTCTTAAAAACCTTTACCTACTGAAAATTTGGCAAATAATTCCAAAAAAGGTTTTTTTAGGTAAGTTGTGTGTTGAGTGTACCTAACTGTTTGCAGGTCCGAATATCTTCAAAACTAAGTTAGTGTCTTTTGAATTATCTAGTTTTTGTCAAGAAGAGTTTCAAATATCGCTATGAGCCGGATAAGCAATATCACCTTTTTTACAGAGTCTGACTTCAGCTTCAGGGGAGAACATATTGCCAAGCTATATGTTAGCCTGGTGACTATATGTTAACATGATGGCATATAGATAACAGGCGATATGTTAACATGATGACAAAAACTCCACGGCTAGTTTTTGTCATCATGTTAAAATCGATGGTTGCATGTAAATATTTTTCTTTTGTATTTTTTCCAGGGCGTCCAATCTAAAATTGTATAGTCTCAATTAATGTGCATAATTTCGCTAAACCTTTTGGAAGTGATTTCTTGCAAAATTACCAACGGTTGTTGAACCGTATTAGATGAAAAAATTACAAGGCTGAGGCATGATTAAGGCATTTATAATTGTAGAATCTCTGGGCTCTAGCCAGATATTTAAAACGATTCATAGTTATCGCTTTTCAGTAGTTTTTGTGTGCATAAACATACTTAATAACGATTATTCTCAATATCATATGAGTAATATTTAACGTTCGTAATCATTAATTAGCCGATTTTAAATAGTGTACCTATCGATTCATTATCTGGCAACCAACATCGCCAATTGTTTACAATAACGTAGGTGAGTTTAGGTGGAGTCTCTGACGTAGATGCCAAAATAGCACAACGGAAATCTATCATTTATATGCTACTAGCTGCGCCCGCGGTTTCACCCGCGTAAGTCCTGATCCCGCGGTATTTACGGGATCAAAAGTAGGCTATGTCCTTTTCCGGGGTCCTATTTATCTCTATACCAAAATTTATCAAAATCGGTTCAGCGGTTTAGGCGTGAAAGCGCTGTTACCTAAGTCCCGATCCCGCGGGATTTACGGGATCAAAAGTAGCCTATGTCCTTCTCCGAGGTCCCATCTATCTCTATACCAAAATTTATCAAAATCGGTTCAGCGGTTTAGGCGTGAAAGCGTAACAGACAGACAGACAGAGTTACTTTCGCATTTATAATATTAGTAAGATACTTTTTTGGTTTTACACTGACTTCAAAATTAAAAGATTAACTGCAATTGTAGGGTGAAGAATACAAACTTACTAGCAGTGTCCCTTCGTTTCACCCGCGTAAATCCCGATCGCGTGAGTATTTTTCAAAATCCTTTCTTAGATTACCTACATCTTATAAAGAACACACTCTCCAATTTCAGCGCTCTACTATCAGCGGTCGAGGCTGTGCGTTCATCCATCAGTCAGTCAGGTCAAAGCGTTTTATATAGATAGTTTTAGATACATAGTTGTTTTGGACATTGTAGTGTTCAATAACTTTTTACTCTTTGCTATTTTCTCTTTTATTTAAAACGGCTATTGACGGACGTACGAGTATATGGACGAATACCTGAGTAAAATTTGATTCGTGCTATTGTACAAAAATCGTAGGTACCTCAAAACGATAAAAACATTTTATTTAGGTACAACTGTACTAACACTAAAATAATATTTCGTCTTGTATGCAAATTGCACGGAAACGTGACGTTATACGGTGAAATTACCTTAAATTTAAACCGTAGTATCTCAACACACCTATTCATAACTTAGCTTTCATAGCTTTCTAATGGTGAAAGAATTTTTGAAATTTTTAACAACATACAGACGCACGCACACACTAAAATACAAATCTCTCCTCTTTATAATATTAGTAGGTATACCGACTAATATTATAAAGAGCATAGGCTAGATAATACGTTGTGATAATCTTCTTCTAATATATAAAATTTCCATATCACAATGTTAGTTACCGTACTCCTCCGAAATGGCTTTACCGATTTTTTACCAAATTTTATATGCGTATTCAGTAGATCTGAGAATCGGCTACTATCTATAATTTATAAGGCAAAACAACGTTTGCCGGGTCAGCTAGTATGGTATAAATTTGAGGTAATACCTATGATTTTTACTTTGTAATTCTCTTACCTCGACGTATAAAATTATGAGTTCCAATCGTGTTAGTTAAAAAAGTTTATTAGTAATACCTATGGTTTAAAAGAATAATATTTTATTATGCTTATGAATGTAATACGTGTGACGTCACATTTGCGTGCGAGTGGTATAATCGTATTTCGTTTGTTTTTGTTAAGTCCTGACGTTTCGATGTTTTTACGTTCCTCCCGGGTGTTTAAAAAGATACTTTTAGGAAATTCATAACAGAAATTGCTTTTGACCCGGTCACAATAATTATTGTGCATCTAACGGTGTATGATATATTTATTATGTAGATTGTATTGTAATGATGTCAAAACAATTCCTAATATGACTCTTCTAAAAGATCTTTTTAAAAGGTTTTTTAAGGACTCATGTTGTCTACTTGTGACTGTGAGGAACAGAAAAGTCTGTGCTTATTATCACGAAAATATATCATACTGTAAGGTGTTTTTTTGGATATAACGTTTATGTTTTAGTTTATATAATTAATTTCCTTTTTTAATTGACCTTCCAACTAAACCCATTTAATCTAAAATATGAAACGAAAGGCACACTCCGGCAATAAAGCTACATTTCACTAGAACTTCCAGTAATAAAACTGCAGTAAAATATGTAACATCGTGTTTGCTTTGGGAACCAGCTCTGAAATATCGGTGATGGTATGACGCGGTATTTCTGGCCGGCTGACAACACCCGATACATTGTTCTAAAATAACCTGTTTTCATAAAATTTCCTAACAGCTGTTACGTATTTTAGCAAGGAATTTAAGCTCTCTCAAAACTTTTAGATTAATCTAACTTTTTTATATCTGGAATTAAACTCATTTTTTTGGTTTTAATCTCTATCTTTATAATGCTTTGTCCTGACTAGTCAGTCAATTCATCTATCTATACCGCCTAAACCGCTGATAGTAGAGAGCTGAAATTTGGAGGGTGTGTTCTGTATCCGATAAGAACGGGTTTTTAAAAATGTCCACGGAATCGGGACTTACGCTGGTGAAACCGCGGGACTCAGCTAGTCACTAATATAAATATGAATTTTTTCAACGTTTTACGTTTCGAGATTTTTACAGACTTCTTTCTCATAAGTAGACTGGTTGTCATGGGTAAAGCAACAAAATTATGAGATTAATTTTAATTCAACAACGCGAAAACCAACCAAAAATCCATTTGTTGTATTGCTTGTGTTTAACTTAAATACCTAGATAAATATTGTAAGCCTGTTGGGTTTGTTTGTGAGCATGAAACAACTCTATGGCTTTCTTGCGGTTTCCCTGACTCCTGTTTTATGATTGTCAAAGCGATGGAATGTATGTTTGTTAGAGTTGATTTAAAAACTATTGTTTAAAGTTTCAATTAAAAACATAGTTTTCGTATTGTAGTTGACAAGATACGGGAGCTGACCTAGGTAAACATTAAAAAAAATAGGTATCTAATTCATGAAGTGTACTGACGGGGAGTACACTTCTTGAGTTAGATATTTTAAAAAAGTTTACCTTGGGCAGCTCCCGTATCTTGTCAGCTGCAATGACAGACTGGTTTCGCAAAATCAAGTTCCACTTCGGATCGATGAGCCAGCAGTGTAGTAGTTAAATTAAATTAAATTCTTATAGTGTGTATGATTGTTAGATATTATTGAAAACCAAAATAATGTAAGAATGTTTCATAATTTTATTGCTCATGGCAATATTAATTAAATAAATTCATAAAATATAAACAATTTGAAATCCAAGTGCCTCTTATTCTAATTCAATTGCTTGCAATTTCTCTACTTTCATATTAAAATTTATAATTCCATCTAATTGTATCACTGTCATTTCATTGTACGAGATTGAGAAGCAATGCATGGCCTTGACCTAAACTGTGTCATCTCTAATTCAATGTCAACAAATCAACAAAGTAGAAAATAACTAAGTTAATCAATGACGTAGGAGATTCTTCCCTTCTGCCTTCCAAAGAAATAGGTATAGGTATATGAAAGCAACAGAAGTGCATATCCATCGGTTTGTATAAAATTCTTATTATCTAAAGGTTTTTAACCTAACCAAGTAACTACTTTGAAGTCCATTCACTAAAGTTGAACTTTAACTTCAGGTTTGAGTAAAATATTTCCTTTTTTTTTAGTTTTGCGGTGAATATGCTGTTTTCTTTTATAATTTATATTTGATTAAATAAATCAATAATGGTTACTTAAGTATAATTGAAATAGCTATTTTGTTTTTTAAAAAACATTTCAGTAAGTATGTAATTTTATTGTATTTATTAAGCGGTAGGTATACTGCTTAATAAATGAAATAAAATGTATTGTATGAAAATATTCAGATTTTGTCTTCCATGTCTATCTATCTCACAGAGAGCTATCTATTACACATTTATGTCTGAATAAATAGTTTCTTTTGCATTACCATATTTTTAAACTATTAAAAATCAGAGCTCGTTGATTTCTTTTATTAGAAAATAATATCAATTTTTATCGTCTCATTGACAAACGACTACAAAAATACGATAAGTATTTCGGTAAAACTTTTAGTATCATCCCACGTTCGAAGCTGTTAGCTGTAACCTACGAGCTCTGAAAATTATAGGTCTAGTCTATATTTCGAAAGTCAGTAGGTGTATGGATATTACTGTTACCCAGCTGTTAAAAACTTTTGATTATGTGCCAATACCTGTACTATTGTTCTAACTTTACCTAACTAATTTCCCAAGCCACCTACTTCAGTATAGTATTTCGAAGTAACTCGTACGGAGTAGTGCTTAGTTAGGTTTCGAGAGAGAATCCTTTGAGTTATTGTATTGGATTTCAGTAGGTTAGGTTTTGCTACCTTATAAACTAAGTAACAAACCACGAAGTAAGAATATTAAAATTTGACTTGGAGATTTTGCAAAATTACATTTTTAATTGTAGATTGTGTAGGTAGATTTATGTGTAGATGAATATAAATTACTAACGTCTGTGGCCATTCACATTGTAACTAGAAACCAGTGCGAGAGAGCAATCGTCTCTCGAAACAACGTCCTAATTACACGATATGTGGGCCACGTTTCATTCTAAATAAGAAATGAGACGAGTTTCCTCATCTCGCTAAATAAATACTGATGTTCGGGCATGCCGCAAATAGGTTAGGAGCCACAGAGACGCGGGCGCAGAGCGGGCGCGCGGAGAGGCGTGGGCGGCGCAACCGACCACTATTTTCAGCGAGGACGCAAGATTACTGAAACCCGAGTCATATCCATGCTAATAGGCCAACCGTGCGGTACACTCTCCTACACGAAACCAACGAGTCTTTAACTAAACGCACTTTCGATCACCGTTCACAACGCAACGTTCCGAATACGATCCCGTAATCACTCAAACTCGTCCATCAGTTAACCAAATAAGTGCATCACAAAACGTAGGCAATCCCGACAGTAAGCGGGAGGTCCCAGGTCCCAGGAGCTTGGATAGTCCACCAGCTACACCCAGCTGGGGAGGTGGCCGTCGTCGTCCCGTCTTCGAGTCCAGGGGGTGGAGTATCCAAGCTGGTGGGGTGGCCCGCTTCACTCACCTCACGGGCGGGCTGTTCACACGGCGGAGCGACACGCACTGCGCAGCGCCCGCCCTCGACACCTATCCGCGCGCCCGCCCGACTATTTTCGGTGCCAAAAATCCTGGATTCCGATCGGGCTCGCGGTCGTATAGCCAGCCGTCACGCTCGCACACGCGGCTCGGCGCGGGCGCCGCCGACTCGTCGCAAAAATCAGCCGGTGAACGTCACGATCTATTGCAGGTCGATGCTATCAAAACATTGCATTCAATGCCGGTTGATGCAGGTGCTTATGGAATGTTGCACCTGCTCTCTAGGTACTGCGATAGAAGAAAGACATGAATAGATGCGGAAAAGATCAGAGGTTATAGAAAGTATTCCGATAAAGTTACGGTTACGATATTCGTAGCCATTTTCTGTAGCAGTTTTGTTATTCAGTGCAACCCGGGGTTAAGCATTGTACACTTTTGTATTAAAGATTTTCAGAAAAAATTACACATTCGGTACCAGTGCGTGATAATGTGGGATACATTATTTAAGTTTTAAAGAATATTAGAATTAGCCTTGAGCTACATACAAAAATTAAAAAGTAATTAATATTAGAATTGTTGAAATTACTCTATTTAAGTACAGCTTGTTTAGTAAACCACAAATATAAAATATCTATTTACAGCTTGTTTAGTTTACCACAAATACCTATATTTAAATCAAGGGTGGGTTGCATGGATTTTTTTGGATTTATTTAGGTATATGTAGGTTTTCGCAAAAATGACCATGTTAAAAAATTAAAAATAGGTACTTAAGTATTAAAGGATTTGAAATATCCGCCAATATTTGCATTGTCATTTTTGTAAGAAAATAAATATAACAAAACATTATTTTTGAAAGTGTTATTTTTAAAAACTCGGCGGGATTCGAACCCACGACTACTGGTAATCCGAACCAGCGAGTTAGACCGCTTCGCCGAAGTCAGAAATAAAAAAAAGCATTTCCTCGTGTTTTTGAGAGTAAGGCATCGTGGCGACTTTTACCCATAAAGTAGTAACTGAGGTGTAAAAATAAAACAAAATTAAAATAGACTCATATCAGTACAAATTTATTTCTCGAGATTCATTCAACATTCACATAAAGCGTTGTTTCATATACCTAGTCTAGGTATTTGGGAAGCTAAAAGATAAGCTTTGGAATATTTTAATTTACTGGGAAAACTTAAGAATTTATAAATTGTTGTATGAATATAGAAATTAATAAATTGGGTAATAATAATAAAGCCTGACGCGGGCGACGGACCAGACAGTACTCCTACCATATGTTGATTTGATAATATCTACTCGAACTGTTAACGTTACAGTGTACGTATTTACGAATCAATTCATGGTAGGGGTACAGAATAGGTAGGACAATAGCAAGTTCGCTAACAGGCGGCTATTTCGTTCATTTTTAAAACTTGACATTGCGCGGACTTTTCAGTACGTGTAAGCCCCATTCTCTAGTTCCATTAAGAGGAAAGTCTCCATTCTCTTTCTCCATACAAACGTAGTCGACTGTTTCCTCCCTAGATAAAGACATTAGAGCAAATATGTTTATGCCATAAAACCTATATCTGTCATGACTATGCCTATACATTTTGTTTTTTTTTTTATTTTCGTTATATTTTATTACTATTCTAATTCGTTTGTATGGAGAAAGAGAATGGAGACTGTCCTCTTAAATCCGTCGTCTACGTTGGGCCTATATTTTTTTTGTATTTTACAGATAAAATTTAAAATGTCATATCAAATCTATTGCTAACTTACACAGACGTACAAAATACTACTTTTCAATAAAAAAACGTACAAAAATTAAAATAAAAAAGTCGATACATTTCATAAGATATTCAGTTACATTTAAAATAGAATTGAACTTAATCTGGCAGTGTTCGTAAGCAAATAATTTCGTTATTTACTGAGGTAAAATATAGGCTAGATATTTGGAATACTTTAATTAGAATTATTTTTGTAAGATACATTATAATTATTAAGTAGGTGCAGGGTCCTTTGATAAATAATGTGAACCGAAATAGGTAACGCATTAAGGACGCATTCACGCTAGGCCGTGATGGGCCCGAGCCGAGTGCGGCCATAGCACGGTTAAGTGTTGTTATGTTACATATATTTTGTATGTCGTCCGTAACTTACGCTATACCGAGCTGCAATCGAGCGACTACCAAGCTACGTAACAAAGGACCGCACTACGACCGACATACACTCGACTTGGACCCGGCACTGTCTAGTGTGAGTCATCCTTTAGGCGTATTCACGTAGAAAGGGCACTGCGACCTGCGCACTTTTCAGGTTACAAGCGCTGGTGCACAGTGCCGCCGCATAAGTGCGCTGGTAGATCAGCTTTCGAAAGTAACTAGAAACATGAATTTATGCTCTTAACACCTTTTTTTTGGGCGGAATATCTGCTGCTAGTGTTAGGTAAGAGTTTTTTCTCTTATGTTGGGGCTTCATTAGCGGACTACGGCGAATATTCGTGTATATATGTGGCGTCGTGTATGTAGATCATTGCAACGCGAAGTATTCGGGTGAAGATATTGTTTAGATTGGGTGGCTACACCTGCGTCAATTCAGTCTCGGCCGCACAACAAACTGAACAACGATGGATCAACGCGTCAACGTGACACGAATCTTCGCCCGCTAATGCAAATTATTAGGTAAGTAGGTAGTTTACATAAAGGCGAATTGTATGGAAAGTTGGAAGGCGCCCAACGAAATAAGAACGACTATAACTTTCCCTACAAAAAGAACTAGCACAACAGGAACCCCAAATATCCTAAGTAATAATTTACAAAAAAATAGTTCCTGACAATTTAACAACAATGGACAAACGTTGGAATTTTAACAAGATTTGTGATATTAGATGTATAATTAATTAGGTATACCTACCTTTAGTATAACTGTGTAGCTTAGCTTAGCTGTGTAGCCCCGGCATAGAATAGGGTTACCCCATCTCATCCCGTGGGTGTCGTAAAAGGCGACTAAGGGATCTGAGGCAGATTAGCAAAACTTAAGTTCTCCCCGCGCGGTGGCGGATAAACTGCTTGATCCCTAAGAGGGTTGGTGTCAGGCAGGCGGCCGGCCGTAAAAACATTGCCAAATCTAATTGCAGAAGGTATGGTCAATGATGACTTACCGACTGCGCCGACCCCAAATAAAAAAAAACAGTTTGGGGTTTAGCGAACCCTGGGCTCCTGAGAGGGATGCAACCGGGAACATCGCTCGGATGAGACTGAGACCTACCTTTAGTATAAGGCGTTGAAACTTTTGAACTCTTGTAACATTATTTTGTATTTAATCGAGTCCGTTTTCAAAATAAAATTCATTTTTTTTTTCAAAATATGTCTGTAAATTCAATAATAAATCTTAATGTTGGTTCCTAATCCAGATGTTGGATTTTATCCGTTTTTTCGTGTAGTGGTGTGTCTCACCTAGTGATAGGTCGCCTAAGGCTTCTAACCTGACCTAACGACTATACTTAACTATCAGAGACAACAACCGGGACCACCTGTTTTTGCGGTTTTTTTGGGTGTTTCTTTTTCGTAGCCTTTTGCTACGAAACGATCATCAATGTATGTTACACTTAGGTAGGTACATAATCCAAGTACCTAAGTATTAATATATTTCAAGCATTGTCAATAGAAACAATAGGCAAGTAGGTAGGTATGATTTGGTTATTTAGGTATATTGTACCTTTAAAGTCCGTAACTATTTCAACCACAAGCTTGCGTAGTTTCCTACTGGTTTGTCCAGAAGTTTCTCTATTACATTTTTATTTTAATAACAACCTAAATATCAGTCCATACTTACGATTGACATTCAAACATTTTAAAGTTCTATAGAAAACAGATTTATATTTTCAGCATTCCCTTATCCTTTTAGGAAAATAGTTCGGGACTTTAGCCCTGCCCATACTGCAGCGAACTATCGGCAACATACAGAACAGATATGTACAAATATTTTTACCTTAGATACTTATAAACGATGATTAAGTTATGCAATGTTTGTTTCTGTCTTTTTGAAACGTCATATGTCTGTAAAACACAAACGATGCATAGTTTATGCAGATGTTAATCATCGTTTATAGGGGGGTTTTCGAGTGTGTATATTTTAGGTTTTATTTATGTTTCAGTTTATGCAACAGACTTTTTAAACTTACACGATTTCTGGCCAATATTATTATCAGAATAACGGGTCTAGATCGCGTTTGTAGCTAGTTTTTAAATTTAAACTACCTTGACGTTTCGGTAAACGGGTTACACCGGCCGTGTTTGCGAGAAGACTCGTTCGCGGCCACGTAGCATGGAACGGCTGCGATCTAGACCTGTATTTCTAATAATTATGTATAAGTTTATTTAAAAATAAACATAACAGCGCTACTTTTAAAAAGGTTTCTTTCAGATAACTCTTAACAGCTAGCGCCCACGAGCAATTTAGTTGCCTGGCAACTTTGCTTGGATTGCAACCGACTATGGCCTGGCGGACAAAAATCTCCCTACTGTCGCGTCGCTACGTGTGCGCACTTTCATACTAACCCGTAGACTTGATGCAGAGACAAATTAGTTGCCAGGCAATTAAGTTGCACGTGGGCGCATAGGAGCCTCCCTAAGAGTGGGCCTAACAGGACAACACGTATCAGCAGTTTTCTTTACAAGTATTTGATCAATATCTCTTTGTACTTATACCTACCCCGTTAGCTCGCCGCAGGAGGGCTTTAGCGTTTTTACAGTAGCCGCTCAAAATCAGCATTATCACATCGCATTCTATTTCAATTTTCAGCTTATATAAAATAAATCGAAGCTATTTCCGGCGTGCAAAGTAATTCAAAGCAGCGAAAGTCTATTGACCATTTCCGCTTATACTTTCCCGCTTGTTTTTAAAAATGGCTGCGGGCTAGTAGCCTGAAAGATCTGCAAATGTCTGGTCCACTTCTTCTGCAATCGCCTTGTATTTACTGCGTTCTTCTACTACCTCATCTGTTAGAAATGTTAGTTGGTTAGTAACAGTTTTAAATTAATAGAAAGTTAGACAAATTAGTTAGGTTATGTATCAGTCGTATCATTTTCCTTCATGTCCCTTTTGGGAGTTGGAGTAGCGATTCTTGTAGGTTCATCATGTTCCCAATATTTTAAATCGATATTTATGTGAGCTTTAATTTAGGTTCATACTTTGGTATATAGATTGCCGAATATAAGTAGGTATGTTACTTTTCTGAGTAGGTATATTTGAGTTTTATGTCTACTCATGTCTGTTTTTCTGTATCTAATATCGATTTAAACAGAGGTACTGGACCTATTAAAATCATTTTTATAGTTCCCTCAATTTTTAAGGACATTTTTCACCAAGGGCGCTATTCCTCATTGTTGCTCACGAATCACGATCATGCTATTTGATTGATTGCACGTTGATTTAGCTTCCGCTATTATGAGGTTATTAAAAAATATTAACCGGTTGTTAAGACGTTGTTCTACACGTCTAGGCGAAAAACGTTTGTTCAACGATCTGGGACAAACTTTTAATTAAAATTTACAGGCTATTTTTACTCGAATATTTGCTGTTTTTGGAGTAAAAGGTAAAAGGTCAATAACAGTGAGGTTTTACTTTTTTTGATATCGAGGAAACATGAACCTCAAAATTTCGAAAAAAAAGTCGTAGAACAGAACCCCATAACTGACCATCAACCTTTATTTAATATTCCTATTCTAGGAGGTAAGTATGATAGCTTATTCAATAAATATAATCTAAGGAAGTAGGTATACCGCAATCGCTCAAGCGTGAAAGACGGGAATATCTTTATTCTCATACAAATTTATGACCAGAAATAATAGAAAATACCTACCTACCTAGAAAAAGTGCAGAGCAAAATAAAAATAATATAAAACCATGCATTGTACTTACTACTTGGAAACTGAAGCTTAGCTTAAGCACCAGCGAGCAGAAGACTTATTGCCTAGAAAGCCCTAAGTTGAGAAAGTATGCGGCGCTCTGCGACAAGGCTTTTAATGAAAGTGGTGGCCAAAACTGTTCTCTCAAAGCCAACAAAACAAACTTTAAAATTTTGAACGTTACAGCATTTTACTTCTTTAATATGCTTGGTCACTTTTATCAAAGTCCTTGTCGCAGTTGTAGGTGTCTAAATGCAGTACATAACTCCATTTGAAAGTATTAGCTCAGTACCTATACATTTAAGAACTGCTGATGGCCCGTGGTGGCATGTATGCGTGATGTAAAATGCAGTTTTCAAAGCCCATCTTTTACTATCATACTTAGGTAGGTGTACCTAGGTTCTATTTATTAAGCACATTTCCTATATCATTTTCATTGTACCTACGACGCGACATTGGCTGTCACTTTTGCCTGTAATAATCCTAGAATAAACCCTATTAATAGGAAAGGATTTTAAACAATTTGAGGATTCCAGGTTTGAGTAAAAGAAACGAATACATAAATAATAAATTAATTTATTATATTACTCGAAAATAAATACCGCCATAAAGCTATGGTTTGTAATACTTTAACCGTGAGTATAAAATTATAATTGGTAAAAATTATGTCTATGGTGTTTGAATCGCGCAGCGGACGGCGCCAGATGGAATGGAGGTCCCAATACTGGGGCTTATTCCTTGAGGATGAGCTCGACGAAGGCGGTGTCAAGATCGTCTCCGATGTCCTTGTATTTCTCCTTCTCGGCGACCAGCTCGTCTGCACATTCGGATTTTATTGTCTCAAGTGTTAAAATATTATCGTCTCAAAAGAACTGATTAATTTTTTCTGTCTCTACAAGTATGTTTAAACTCTCCGGTGTGAAGATTATTGGTGTTAAATCTTCATTTTTTAGAGTTCTACATCTCTTCCAAGCCAAGTGTTGCATTAAATTAGTTGTAGCATTTTCTGATAGGCGGTTACATACGGTAAGTTTTTATTAAGGTTCCTTATTCTATTATTTCTTTATTACAATATGCAACCGCTTTAAAAATATGAAATTAAAATAAAATTATTGTATGCTTACATGTTTCGGTTCTTGTTATGTTGATTGAAGCCATGCTTCGCCTCAAAAGTGACGCGTTACCTTTTAGTTTCGTTGTTTTATATCAAACAAATTCGTGATCGCTTTAACGTTTAATTTAGTATAGCATCATGCAGTTTCTGTTAGAAAGCATTCGTCGTGAATTCGTGACCTATGTTTTTGTTTTTATGACTATCTTCAAGTTAAATGCATATGAGAAGCGGGGTGTTTGACGTTTGTGGTTCAGTGGCAGCAAGTGCATCGGTCGCAGATACGCGAGAGCGGGGTGGAGGGTGGCTGTTGCATCCCGAGGTCCTTGAACGCAGAGTCCAGCTCGCCCCCGATCTCGTGGAACACCTCCTTGCTGGCGATCAGGTCGTCTGGGAACATCCCTCAGCCGTCAGCGTCAACTCACGCCACATCACTTGTACGAGCATGCATCGCACTCCAATAGGTACACTATTCCATCAGCTATGTTTTACATCATTTATTTATAAATTAAAAAATATAACATTGAATTTAATCCTCTATGTGTCAGTCAGGTGTTTCGAAGGTCACAGTCCGAATACGAACACGTGTGTCTACGAGGGCGGGGCTTCGGCGGGAGCGGCTTCAGGAGCCGGAGTGGCTTCGGGAGCCGGAGCGGCTTCGGGGGTTGGGGCAGCTTCTGGAGCTGGAGCAACCTCTGTGGCTGGAGCAGCTTCAGGGGCTGGGGCAGCTTCTGGGGCTGGTGCACCTTCGGCAGGAGCCGGAGCGGATTCGGGAGCAGGAGCGGCTGCAGGAGCCGGAGCGGGTTCGGGAGCCGGAGCAGCTGGAGCGGCTGGAGCGGCTAGAGGAGATGGAGGGATAGCGGGAGCACCCTCTGTCGGTGGGCAAGGACCCAGCTCGCGATCAGGGGTCTGTGTGGCGACGTCTAACACAGGGGTCTCAGAGCGAGCCGGCATGATGTATTCCGACACGGGGACCTCCGACGGCGGAGGAGTCGGCTCCTTGGGCGGGGGAGTGGGTTCCTTGGGTGGGGGAGTAGGTTCCTTCGGTGGAGGAGTAGGTTCCTTCGGTGGGGGCGTGGCCTCCTTCGGTGGAGGTGTCGGTTCCTTCGGCGGCGGCGTCGGCAGCTTGGGGTGGAGACGTTCCCATTCTTTACGCGCGATCTCGATCTGCCGGATGTTGGGGTCGACTCCCGGGATCAGTTCGACGAAGGAGTCGTCGATGTCGTAGCCGATGTCGTTGAACTTCTCCGTCTCGAAGATCAGGTCATCTGAATCAGGCGGCGGCAGTGAGCGCGAGTACGTAGGGCCGGTGGTGGTGGGCTCATGCCGCATGCGTTAGCACTCGGGCGAGGTGGTTGGTTGGGTCACCCATGCCCCGTGCCGTGCTCCCGGGATCGTACAATGTACAGGATGCGCCGCAATGTAATGTACCCTTTTCGGTACTACTCGATAACTAAAGTATTCTATTGAGTAATTTCGACTTCTTCTTCGATTCGATGGTACAATGATTATGATTTATTTATATCGATGATTATTACGTGATAGCTGATAGAATCGATCGGTTGTTTATTAGTGAGACGATGGGTCGACGAGGTCGAGCGTTAGTCGGGTAAATGAACAACACCGGGTTAAAAATAATAATATTATATTTTATAAACACTTGTTAGAATAATCTTAAAATCATTAATTTATTCTTCACGAACATACTTATCTACCGTTTATTAATCGACAATACAAAAGACGGATTGCTATCGATATTGTAATTTTGTGGAGTTAGTTTGTTGTTTGTCTGCAAGCACACTACATTCGTCACACGCATGAAGCATGCTCGATGCGTGATGCGGCCCGCACGCATGGCCACACGCATTGCGCTTGATCCGTGCGGGCCACACGACGCAACGCACAATAATTGCCAGCAATAATAACACCTATTATCATTGAATTATTTAAAGACGTGACATGAAAAACGTTGCAGTGAAACGATGGATCGTCAATACTCAATTAAATTAAATAAATAACAACAAACTGATATTATGACACGAGATAGATAGGTCCTCGAAACATAAAAATATAGAAAATGGAATACTTCTTTTAATAGTAAGTTTATTCTTATAAATATCATTTATTTGTTGCCATCACTCATTAAATAAAAAATATCTAATCTCTTTTAAAATTAAGTAAATAAAGAGTTCATTATTGCAAAAACGCCTTGTTTGGCTCCAATGGGCCAGTGATACAAAAAAAAAAGGAATCGAGTGATTGATAAATCAAAAAATCAAAAAATAATACAAAAATACTTAATACGTTTGTAAATAAACGATAAATTAAATGGAAAATAATGTGCAATTGCTTAAATTTTAGTGCTAAATGTCTTTTAACATTAGAGTGGAATGCTTGTAAGCATATTTGTTCCCAAATTGGAATGTCGACATTTTGTTGTCCTTAACTAAAAGTGCTACAAAAGCTGCATTCATCAAACTATCAAAACGATATTTATAAACAGACACCCTTTTTATATAAATGACTAAAAATGAGGACAATACATTTCTCAACAAGTATAAGGGGAAAAAATCAGTAATTTGTTTGCCGTAATAAAAAAAACTTTGCAATTACAAATTGCGCATGGCAGTGTTGTCATAGCGAACACTTGATTTTGAAGTTACATTATAAAAGCGGCTGGCAATTACTCTAAAAACTAATTACATTTAATCACCCGCTCTTTCACTTTTCGACAATTATTTAGCGTGAAATTAAATAAATTTGAATATAAAGAAAAAACTTTTAACGATCATAGAACTAATTTTGCCAATTTGGATCATTTTCATCAAGTCGATCTTGACAAAAACGCAAATTCGCAAAAATCGTTCGCAAAATAAGAAAAAAGCTAATGCGTAAAGCTAATCAATCGATTTAAGGCAGTCTATTTGCTAACAGGACTGAACGTGTACGAATTCGGTTCAAATACCAAACTTCATCGACACAAAATGGCGTTAACTCAGTCCTGTTACAGGCAATCCATTTCACGAAGAACGTTTAACCTTGGATGTAGTAGTAACGTATACAGACACGCACGTTTGTGTGTGTGACTGAGCGACATCCAATCAACGGATCACCGCAGTTACGCACACTAATATAATTTCTTAACACGCACGGATTGCACTCACACAATCAAAGTTAAACGGTCGTGTTGTAATAGAAAGCCCCTTAATAGACGGCCTTGTGGTGTAAAGAGCGGGTTATATCGTGGGGTACGTGGGGCGGGGGGTGTTCACATGTTCTGGATGTCGTGCAGGGTTGCCTCCATTTCCTCTTGAAGGAGTTTGCTCTTTTCGCGCTCGGAAACCAGATCGTCTGCAAGGACGCCCCCCGGTCAATTCACACACAACGATATTTAGCGATTCTAATATTATAGTACCGTGACAGTGGCTATCGAAAACCATTTTTTTTGGATGCATGATTACACCAAAGCGCAAACAGCTAAAACTGTTAGTATCAACTTGTTTTTGTCTCAATTCTATATTTCCAATTTTAAGAACAAAATTCTTTGTCCATTTCTAAGTTTTAACAAATTTTCAGTTAGGTACCGAAATGGTTTTAATTTATTTATGTAATATTGATATGAAAAGAAAGTCGTCTATAAACCAAAATTGTCATAAAGGTAACAACAACAAAACTTCTTGTGAAAAAATTGCAATTTCAGCTATTTGCACTCTGCAAAATCGTTGGGTGGTAACACGGATAGTATTTGAATCGCTAAGTATAGGAAAAATCAAAATTAATACAAAAAAAACATGCCAAAGAAAAAAACATTGAAAAACCACATTTATGGATCGAGCATCTAGTTGGACACGACATTTATAAAAATACATGCCAACAACAATTATAAACTCGGTTCACAGAATTCTTTAAAAAAGATTACCACGTTTTAATCGAAAACTTACAAGAAACTTATAATTTTTTGCCTTTTCAACAATTTGAAGACACACAAAAATAAATATACACGAATTCAAAAACAATTTGCATTTTAGAAAATTCTGTAAACCTTCTACTTATAAAAGAAAAAGATCGAATATATAAAAAAAAACTAGAAAACTGTTACTATGAAAATAAAGAAAATTAAGCTTTGAATTATAGCAAATAAAAAACGAGAAAAAAGCTTCGAAATCTAATGTACAGCACTCAAAGCCAGTTCTAATGACGGCTTCACGAAACTTCATGAAATTAATGAAAGTGCGTTATGTTTGCTTTAAGCTTTGGTTATTGTTCAAACTGTTATTTTTATACTTGACTTCAGAGATTGGATAAAACCAGACTGCTGTACGACGAACTAAATACAGGACCTTGAAATCTATCATAATAAAATTACATTATAACATCACTATAATTTGACTCCTTTTTTTCGTTAAGGCCCTATCTTTATAAATTGTAATTGAATACATCTTAAGATTTTCAAATAGATATAAATTGGGATATTACCTTCAAGCCTGTCGACCTCTTTCTGGAGTTTCTGCACAGAGCGCTCGGCAAATTCGGCGCGGGCTTCAGCCTGTAAATTATCGATAACACTTTTTAATTTCTGTTGTTTTTAGAAACAGCCCATTTTCTGCTTAAAACTGATTATGAATTTGTTGATATTTTATTACATTAAATAAAAACTTGATAATATATCATTAACTCCTAATATTAGAGTTAACATTTAGAAATTTAAAGTACATTCATCAGAAAATAGGCTGTTTCTTTGTAATATAAATCCATGCAATTTGACTCTATTTGTAACTTTATTATGTCCTTTTGAAAAAAAAAACTAGGTATTATAAACACAGGTAAAATCAAATTGGACGTTAATATTCAATTCAAAATCAAAACTATTAGTTTTTAATAAAACTTTAAGGCGCTGTATTAAGCAAATACTTAGTGTTTCTCGACACCGCGAAAGTAAACCATCGCGAGTGATCAGTTTTTTTAAATAAATTGAAAATAATTTAAAAAATGTAATGACTTAAATAAAACTATATTAAGTAGGTCAATAGATATCACAATAACATAGTTTTATGTTTGTAATTATAGTCTAAACAATGTTAACATTTGAATTTGTAAATGAATATTTTCAACAACAAAAAAAATTGAGATAATTTTGTGCATCACCTGGCACTGCTCTATGATTCGAAAATAGATTTTACTTAGAATCTAGCGTTGCATCTTTGGCAAGAGTTAGCTCAACTTAACCTCCTCCTATATACCTCATTACTTATTACAGCGCCTTAACAAAAACATTAAAGAGAACAAACAGTTTAGGAAGATATTAAAACAATATATTCTAAGTCAGACATAAAGCGTCACAATTCGTGCATTTTACCTTCACCAAAAGCCGCAGTGCTGTGTGTAGACACTACAACTCTAATTAACAAATACCGTTACCCGAATCACAGAACTAATTATGATAAAATAATATAATGATTATGAAATTTCTCGGACGTTTTGGTCGTTAAAAAATATTAACTGTGAAATAATATTTGGTAGGTACCTAACAAGTTGAATTTGGGGTTGCAGAAAAGATATCTTTTGTATTTTTGTGTAGAATAAATTATTTCCCTATGCCCCACCAAGGGTGCCCCATTGGAAAAAATAGTAAAATTTTGCTGTAGCATCTAACCCTTTTCGCTTGAGTGGGGCAGATTACACTAGCCTTTTTTTTGGTGGATCCAGGCCCACTAGGGTTGGCGCCTTAAAAATAATATTGTTTTTAATTGACTTATTTTTATTTTAGTTTATTAACTTAGTTGGCTAACTTTCTAGCTAAGTAGATTTGATTTGATTGGTAAATTAATTAGAAAAAAAGACTAATAGATGCTTATAAAGGTATTTAAGCTAACATTTTTGAATCAGACCAAAACGCCCCAGTAAAGGAGTATGGGCAACTTACCTGCGTCAATTTCTGCGATAGAGAGTGGATCTTATCCTCGACGTGCTCACGGGTCGCCATCGCCTATTATAGCCACACATGACCGATTACACACGGCAAGCGTACATGCCGCATACGCTACCGTTGTGATTGTACGCCTTAATGTACGCTGGGGTACGAGGGAGATATTCTGAGTGTACAGTTAGGGACTCTAGAAGTACGCTAAGATACGCTAGAGGTATTATTGTACTTAATAGATACGCTTAGATCCGTAGATATCTGTAATGTTACGCCGCTAAGGCACAACAGAAGTATTATGATGATCATACAATAGGTACGCAAGTTTTATTTAGGTTCAGTTTTGTAAAATTGAAATTAACTTTGATAAACTGAATATGCGCTGAGGTTCGATAGAAGTTTACTAGTTTTATTCTAAAACAAGAACAGATGTACGCTGCAAGCGTAGAAAACTAGAAATAAACTAATCGTAGGAAAGTGACACGGTCCACTCATTTACATGAAGTTTCTTTTGCCTTTAAAACACTGGATAATTAATATTGTAATTTATGGCAGTACCGATCAAAAGAGAGTTGATTGCTTGTAAAAGAACGAAAGTAAATGGGAGAAAAGGTTTTTAAGTCGTTAATTTACATTTAAAGATTGACTTAATATGTATTAATGAAACGATGGTGTTGTAGGGAAATTACACTAGAAGAATCAATCATGGGGTAGGTAACAAACACTACATGAACTAAAATAAAAGCGTAAATTTTAAAGCATACAGTCACAACAATGGCGCTAATATACATAAAGGAAACAATTAAAACACAGTAGAAAGAACAGACAATAAATACATAGATGAAGCACCAACCGCCTCCAGCCGGACGCTAAAGGAACCTACACCAACGGATACTGCACCCGAATCGATTCAATAATCGTAAACGAATATTTACAAACGATATGGAATCGATATGATGGTACAACACATGTAATGGCGATGACATGAAACTACACCGTAACCAAATGTCTATCTACTTCTGTACTTCTGGATCAGCTGGGTTTTACTCGTACCTCTTTGAGTTGAGCGTCCAGCAGTTTTACTCGGGTCTCAATTGTTTCTTCTCTTTGTGTCGCCTGTGATTATTTTGTTAACGTAATAAGAAACACAACAGCGAAAACGTAAAATCATGCAGGCTGTCTAGTCTATGTTACAGAACTAAACATTACAAAACAGCCAAGATAAAAACAACGAAATGAAGAGAAAACGTTGCGAGTTATAGTCGAACCAAGTAATTGAAAATGCTCCCACTGGGGAAAGCCCTTGATAAGGTTCCCGAGGGAAAAGTGCCATAGACTCATAGATTCAAAAATATTGGGTCACTTTGATACAGATCAAACCTGAGTTGTGTATGGTTTTGGAATGCGCATTCTGATGAAAATGTCTTTTAGTTTGTTGTCATGAGCAGTCGCTTTATTTGCTTCCGACGCTTGATATACAAGCATCATAAGATAAAGGTACAACAATCAATCTCAGGATAAATCGTATTTGGATTTTTGGTAAGAAAATTGAAATTCCTTAGGCCGTAAATGTATTCAATCAAAGTAAGTAAGTAAAGAATTTTAGTAATATTCGGTATTCCAATAGAATTATTTGTTGTTTTCTTTAGGAAGAGCAGTACATGAAATATTATCTTGACAATTTGGATACTTGTTTGCATCGAAACTGGTTCAAATCTATCTCCCTGAGCGATGGAGCATTTTCAATAACATGATTCGTTCAAGAACACACTACCCCCGGCCGTTTTTACCGTAGTAAATCGGGCAAAGAAGTTTACAAGTGTGCAGTAATGCGGTTAGGCAAGCGAACTCGCTAGTCATTCTCGACAATTCACACCTCCTTTAGGCGAGTCGTGAGGGTTTTGATTTGGTTTTTGTACTCCTCTTCACGTTGGTTGGCCTGTGTACATCAGATATACTGTTACTTTATGATTCTTTATACCTAGCTCTAAAATTAAGATTATCTATCACAAAATCTAACACATCTAAATCTCTCCATTGATTTTCTATGGTTGGTGCATCATTCTTCAAAATATCACTAAAATTATTATGAGATTCAATTTAAACTTCTTCTTAATCATCATCCATCATTAATAACAATATCATTAAATTTCACATCAACAATGTCTTGGGAATTTTGATCTTTTTATTCGTTAAAATAATATCCCTTGACATTACTGATGTGTATATTCATAAATTTGGGTAAATATAGTAAAGATTTCTCCATACCTTCTCCTCAGAGACTTCGAGGGACTTCAGGTTGTTACCGACAACGCGGAGCTCCTCCTCAAGCTCGACAATTTTGCTGGAAAATTGGGAAAAAGGCACACTCAATTTCTACTGAATCACATTTTCATATTTGCCTAGGTATTTCAAATCAACACATTTCCTAATTTCTAAGCTAATATTTTTATTTCTATTATCAGATTTTGACTAGACTATATAAGTCTTCAGGACTGGAATGCAGGTGTATTTTTTAAGAAAGCATGCTATATCCTAGACTTCGCCGTTGCTACTCATCAGGTAAGAAGAGATCAAATGCAAGCGTATCTCACATAAAAGACACTTCTTTATACAGGCCAGCGTTTGACAACGACCTTGTGAATTAGAGGTGATGTGACCCAAATACAAATTTTCAAAAACTATCTGGTTTAATATATTCAGATGAGTAACTTATAAAACCATACAACTGGCATAACACCTTTTCGAAACATCTTGTTGATAAGTCAAAGAATTTTAATCAATATCAATTATATTCAATAGGGAATCGTAACAACCAAATTCCTGACTAATAAAGCTATTTGGGACAAACGAATTGTTTGGTTTGGTAACCTTATGTAGTAAAGGTGCAGAGTGCTTGATTACGTGAAAGAGTTAAAAAATTAGCTCAATCAATACCAATGATAAAATATCAATAATGGGCATGCACTGTACGACAAGATTTAATAAATTAAGCAACAAAAAATGACCCTTGAGAGGTTTTAAGACCTGTCTTTTGGGTCCAAGGAAAAACCAACATACTTATAAGTGTTATAATAAATCTTGGCGCACCAATTAATACTTAATAATAAACATCGACATATACCAGTGAACAAGGTAAAAATAAAATTGCAATTACGTCAAAAACGAACTTTCTCGTTTTCACTGGTACATGAATAGTGGTAGCATGATGTTATGCTTTGATGAATTTACCAGTCATATTGATAAAAACACCATCGAATACATTATACATGAGCTAGTTTAATAAGAAAATAAAATAGCTCTAGGTAGATCGGAACGAGAGACTGACAACATTAATAAATTTAATAGTAATATTGAACATTGAGGAAAATAAAATTAAAAATCACAATGAATTAGCAATCACTTAAAGGCATAAATTTATCCACACTATATATAGCGTTATTCGTGTATATAGCGTTATTATTTTCCTGGATAATTATTCAAAACAATCATTTTTTGTTTGGTTTTCACAAATGTCCCGAAAATTAAAAAAAATCAAAAATGAAAATAGAAAGTAAATTATAGGGACATATGTAAGCAAATATAATTAATTATGAATGAATGAAACTGTCTTTTCTAGACACGAGAGTAAAATTCTTATTAAACAGTATCTACAGTCTAGCTATAGTCTAATCTAAAGGCTTCCAAAGGCTAGAGTCTAAAAGTTTCAGAATGGCAATAAGAGAATACACTTGTACAGAAATCGCGGATACTATATCCGCCCTAAAGTCATTGCTAACAACCGTAACATCGTCAGTACCTCGTGTGTGTTAGTGCAACTCACCAGTCACTCTGCTCGGAACGTTCCTCGGCCCGCTCGAGGTCCTGCTCCATGAGAACCAGCTTCCGCGCCACCTACCGCCGGTTGACCACCGAGCGTTAGTACACGCCCACACACACAACACACACTCACACACAACATTATACAACTACGGTTAGAGACTCTCACGACGCTCTCGACTGCAGGATGGTTCCACTGCGGTGCTCTACTCGTATACAATACATGAGGTAAACAGATTGATGGTACTTGCTTGGATAGTAGTGGCGTTAATGATGGAAGAATAGGTAGTAATTAATCTGATGATGGAATCGTTTTGTAAATTCAAATTGTGAATGGAAAACAGGCAGAGGTTCAAAATTGATGAGCAAGGAAGACAGTGAAAGGAACAAAATCTGATTGTGCATTTACGATATTATAAAGGTGCACAATTTTGTATCTGTACTAATGTGTATAAAGCAAAGCTGAGCAGTATCATACCTCGTCAGGAACACAAGCGGGCAGTCGAGAGCGGTGTCAGAACTCACGTCAGCTAAAGTAAAACGAGGGTTGTCCCAAAACATTTTAGTTTCATTAAACTACTTTTCAATAAAATTATTATCTAAGTGCTATCTAGTGGTTTATCGCGGTCGTTATGTGATGTGTGCATATGTGTGGCACGCATACGGCCAGTAATTCTGGTGTAATGCGGCGCATATCTGAAAACGAAAATTGCCCTATACCACACATATTTCCTGAGAGCCTAGCCTAACCACAGGTACGTCACACACTCGGGACACAAGTTTAGTCGACACGTGGACATAATACGTTAACATTTGCTTAAGAAAATATCCATGAGATGGGGCAACCCTTGTTTTAGTCTGACCAGGACACCGTCACTTACTTAGAACGTAAGTGACGCCGCCCTAAAAGAACTTAAAAAATAAAAATGTTTTGCCGATTCAAAAAAAAGTTGAACTGGCAAAGGATAGTAAGTACTACAGCAAATGAAAAAAATAATGTTCTGATGTTCCACGTCACGTTCACGACCTAAAAACGATCATGCAAAAAAAACGGCTTAAAATGTTAGGAATTCCTACGGAGGTAAATCGGGTTACTGTGCAGCAATGTTAAGAATGCAAATGAACAACCATGCAGAACGGTAGCAGAAACTTGTAAAATGACGCCTCGGGACCGCCGCTCTAAAGGTCGTTATCGTCCACCGGCCACCTCGCTTTCACAAGCTAAGTTAATGTCATTTGGTAGGCCAGGGGTGATGACGATGGTTAAGAGCGTCGATTCCTCGGCAGACGGCATTGGAACCTACGATTCGCCGGATTCGGCGCGCTCCTCCGCACGCTCCAAGTCAGCTTCGACCATGGCGAGCTTACGAGCAACCTGGACACATCAACACTGCATTACTCGACGGAACCCCACCGACCGTAACCCCGCGTATATGGCGCTGCACTTATGTAACGACATATGCGAAGGAGACCGGCTCTGCCGTATAAGGGATGGCCCGAGATCCGACAAGATACGGCTCCTTCTACGGACGAGAGCTTTTATGATTGCCTTCACCGCACGGTCATATGTCAGGGGAATTGGGACAATATTGTCGACTTGACCATATGGTGAGCCAACTAGTTGTATTTGTTGAAATAACGACTGTCGATGACGACTAGTCCCCTGTAAAAAATCGGTATCTAATCTAGAGATAACGCTAGAGTATTCGAAAATCAGGAAAGATTAAAGATAGTACAATTTTCGTACCACAGCAACATCAAAGAAATCAATCGGTTGTGAAGCTCACACGGTTATATCGGGAGCAGTTAGGGGTTAGTTGGAATGTAGAACTTAAACATTTTTGGTTAGAACAAAAACCTTTGGCGAATTATTGTAGGGTACACGTTTAGGGGCATTCCGGGGTAAGTTTAGATGTCAACAGGGAAAACAGGGGAAACAGAAAATACAACAATCTCCAGTAGTCAACAACTGAATCAGAACACAAGAAGGTACTGTACAACACACGTCGATAACTAAATGTGATATGAATCATATACTTGTATATAATTTAACAATATCTCCTTATAAAAAAGAACCGTGATAAGAAGTAACGAAGGGTATATCACGGGCAATCGAGATATGAACGATTTGTGCAACTCAACGTGACTTTAATGAAAATACGAGGTGTGTTGTACTGTTGAAGCGTTGTGATCGCAAACCAAACGACATGAACACGCCGTAGTTATAAAGACCTCATCGTATTTCTTGTCTGCTTCCTCAGCGAGGAATCTGGCTTCCTTGAGCTGGTTCTCGAGGGCGTCCATGCGCTCCTCATCGGCCAGCGACCTGTTCTCCAACACCTTGCGGGCACTACGTCAACACAATCACGAGGTTAAAGCTGGAACTACATCCAACCATCGTACGGCAAAAATGACTGATCTATACACGAGCCCAGGCATTTGAGAAGCGTGAATAGATCACATGTAGTTCCTGTTTAACTCGGTAAAATAACCCTAGATCGTCAAATACCTAACCTCCTAGTCTAATCAAGGGTAGCCCAGAAACGACATGCAAAAACCAATGGAAGGAACACACAAAGCGACATCTCCGATCTCTGAAAATAATAACCGAGACCGACAATTCTAAGTTAAAAGTATAAATTTAGAATTACCGGTTTCGGACACAAATGGAACAAAAGTCGAACTAAACGGTTTCCGCCTTTTAATTCGCTTTTGCATAGTGTGGCAATTTGTATGCGTTAACGAACGTTGCACAACTTTAAACGGGATATGTTGCATCGCCTTTGTGAATCAAGAGTTGGAAACTTTAGGGTGATCACAATCTAGAAATAAAACTAGTGAACATCCTTAGGTATTTTACTCAAAACTAAAAAGGCAATAATCAACCGCATTGTGCAACTTTGCCAACATAATAAATAATCCAGACATTTATCTATCACATTCTAAAGTTCAAAAACCGCACAAAATTAAATAAAATGTAACTGGATTATCTTGTTTTTTTTAGTCTTAAAACTAAATGCATAGTTACTACGTGGACTCGTCTGGTGAAGTTTATATTTTTTATTTAATTCTAATGAGCAACCATCTGAATACAATACAGAAGAATTGGCTCGCTAACATTTGGAAACAATCGAGGCTTCTTGCGTGTACGGATATCTATTGATATATGATAGTGTACGTACGCATTGTCGAATCCACATAATAGCACGTTATTAATTGAATGTTTTCTACAAAGATATTTAATGTTGGGTAGAAAAGAGAGAATATGTGAACTCATTTGACAGGTTCTAATAATCGAAATCTAATAATTTCGTCTACCTTCAATGTCATCATCTCAAGCCATGACTTAGGTATAAAAGCGTATATACCTAGATTGATCGCGGAACTTGTAGATACCACGATAATCGTATTTAGTTTCTAAAATTAATTTTGACTGTGATTGACATAACTCAGTTAGAGAATCGTTACGATAATATTTTTCCAGTTTCTAGGCAGATACTCCAGTAGGGTTTCAAGATACGAGCTCTCAATAGCAGAACCTAAACTGCACTGCTTAAAACGTCCTGCTTATTCTGACTGAACAACATTTAACAAGGATTGGCTTGTCAAATTCTTCATATATTCTCTTTTTAGCCCTGTTTGATGTCTTTATGTATTGTGTCGTGTATGTGTTCACCTCTTCGTATTTCTTGTCCGACTCCTCGGCGATGAGTTTGGCCTGCGACAGCTGAGCCTCCAAGATGGCGACGCGATCGTCCTCCATGTTGGTTCGGTTCTCCAACGCCTTGCGTATTCTGGTTAGTGCGGGGTCAAACACATGCGTGTTATAACATCGAACAACACTAGACTATCGATAACTGAATCATAATTGAAACGTTGCCTGGTTAAGATTTTCGCTTTATATTCTTTATGCCTCGATATATCTCGCTATGGTCTAGGAAGACTGAATTATATGGTAAGTAGTAAACAATGTTTGAACTTTTGAAATCAATTTATTCCATCAAGCCCATTTAAATTTGATTGTGACGATATATCAATATGGAAATCTCTTGATCTGAGATAATCTGGTGTTGTAAATCTCAAACCCGTCTATCAAGCAATTCTGAACTAAGACCCCACTAGAAAAAAGGGTTTTAAGTAAAAATAGGTTTAAAAAATTCGTTTCAAATATTTTCAGTTACAAAACATGACCTTGCCAGTTTAAATATCAATCGATACTGCAATGTCACGTCTTCTTACCGAGGAATACTTAGAAATCAAAACAAGAAGCTTTGAATTGGTTTGTAAAGAACGTAAAAGTCTGCTAAGTGAAGATACGTGAAAACATTTAAGAAGTCATGACTGGCAGTATCGTTTGATAAATTAATAATATGACTGTATTCAAATGAAAACTATGGACCTTAAAAATAATCTTTCACTTGTCAAAATAATAAATTAAAAAATCCGTTATGTTCGTTGGTATTTCTAAATATTATTTTGTGTAAAAGATTTATAGTTAATATGGAATCGACTTCGTATCGCAGTCGAGTAAAGAATAGTCACTCCAAATAAGAAGAATTTAGAAAATCTCAAGTTTTAGGCCTTCGAAATATGGTGGTTAGGGCATAATAAAGACAACACACATGCATAATTATAATATAAAATCAAAATAAGTCTTTTGGTAAAAGAAAACTAATAAAATATATGTACAGTATATACTTAATTAAACCATGGAATTTGTAAAAGGCCATTGGATATCGTATAATGATCAAATAATATAATAATTCATAATGATGACACCTATCATATTCGAACGGACCTTTTCAAATTCCATAATTGTACGACCTCCAAATTTGAAAGATGAATTGATCAAGAAAAAATCGTGTTCAGTAGTTTAAAAGAAAAAGTAAATGAGTTCTTATTATTTTATAATTACAAAAAAAACTTTTAAAGGACCTAGAAAATCGTATTCAGTAATTTGAAAGATTTTTTAAATCTATTTCTCCAAGATTACGTAGATATATTAAAAAATATTTCACTTGTACAAATGGTTTAAACTACAACATTGTTGCAGTCTCTAAATTGGTAAGGACTCACCGTTCGGACTCATCGGCAGCTTGGCTAGCCTCTGACAGCTTGGCGGTGGCGGTGGCGAGACGCTCTTCGGACCTCTCGAGGTCTTCCTCCAACAGTTGGATACGACGGTTGAGTGCAGCCACTTCGGACTCGGCCTGCAATACCATCGAACTTTGATAAACGAACGAGATATACAACTTGTATGGACTACATATAACAATTGCAGTAAGAAATATATTTAAAACGAAAACAACACATTCAGAACTTATGCAGCAAAATGAGGAGATAAGTCAGAAACTTAGACATCAGATTTTAAAGGAATACCAAGATCAAAAGTAGTCAAGATGTATTAATTTAGGTCTCCGGCTAGTGCTACCAACATAAATTTCATCGCAATTGTTTCACATACGTAAGTCTGATTTTATCAGTATTTGAATTCATCAAACTCCAAATTTTTATGACCGGACGTATTGGAAATTTCAGACAGAACAATACATCCAATAAGTGAACTTTAAGGTCAAAGTTCAATAGACACTTTATTCAATTTAGTTTTACTAGCTTTAGATAGCTTTAGTCGATTTTCGACGGATTCGCTGAATCATCAACATTCCTAACAATTTTTTTAACATAAAAATCAACATAGTTAATAAACTAATGCTAATTTACGCAGCTTATAACTTTATTAATGACCAAAGAAAGATATTTGACGTACAAGAATCTTAGCTTAGTTAAACTTAGTTAGTAAGTGCCACTGAGCGTGAACATAAAAGTCAATCGTAAATCCACTAATACGGAAACAAATCCCATGTAGTTACGTAAACGAGGAAGAAACCGATGAGATGAACACACTTAAATGTTAATATAAACAGTAATTGCACCGACCAATAGACTAGAACCGAATGGGGAGATCATTGAACGTTAAAAAAATATATAAAATACGTAAATTATACAGTTGGAAGTCAACTGAACAGGTGGGTGATATACTGGCTTAGCACTTCGAAAAATTAGTGATGTGATCAATGCTTTCTCGTACCGTTATTCATATCGATATACTTATTGACTTTATACGGTAAAACGTTAGTCAAAGATCGTTATTTCTAATGTAAATTCTATATGCATACGTGTGATGGATTAACTGAGTCGTTAGGAACATTCTGCATTGATCTATTTATATTCAACGTGTTATGTTATGACATCACGCGTCCTTGCCGCGGGTAGCAGGCGCGAGTCCCCGTTTCTGTTCCTTTAAATCTCGCGTAGTCACCTGTGAGGATGCTATTAATAGTCGTGATCGAACTAGCGATTCTAGACTACATTACATCAAATTAAGATGCATATTCGAGTAATGAAAATAGCGCTGTTAAATAAAGAGCCTCATTGCTGAATGCTTGTTAAATACCAACTTTTTGTCGTAAGAACTTGTTCTACATATTGATTAGAGTGTCCGTATCACCTTGAACTCTGTGGATACGTAATTTAAATCGGTCTCAGCTATTCTATGAGTTAAGCCTCTTTGGTCGGGTCAAAGACCTCGAGGACATCAATGTTCTGACAAGAGTAGAGAGGCTAATTTCTCAGTTGGATTCCCCATTCGATTTAATTGTTACATTTACCTGTACCTTCGCCGATGGCGGAATTTGAGCTTATTGTTTAATTTTTGTGGGATCGGCTAGGGCACGAGTATTGTGTTCGAATGAATGGACGAATACAAAAGCAGACCCTCCAATAAACTGTAGTTTAATGTAATCAGGTAAATGCAGAATCAGTTTTGATAGTCGAATTTGAGAAAGATTTATTTGTAATATTTACTCAATAATTGTGTCAATAGGTACATTTTAATAATCATTCCTTCTTACAGTCATATATTTAAGAATACATATGTTGAATAAACTGTAATGCCATAATGTAATCAGGTCAGTTCAGTCACAAATAATGCCTGAAATAGGTAATCATTTTTGCAATATATTACATACAAAACATAGTAGGTATAATATCATGTTTGAAGGTAGGTACTTTTAATATAAATATTGAACCAAATTTCCATTCACATGTAAACAAAATGGTGTTCAGATGCTTATGAGTGTATAACTGTTTTCTTTAACAATAAACGACCCGTTTAAAGTTGACCTCAACAATCACTGTTCAAATACATTTAGTTAGCGTCCGATGCTGACACAAACGCCTACTATCCGACCAAAATAATGTCAATATTACATTCAGTAGGTACCTACATAGCCAGCCAGTGATCGCATCTTCAACAGCTTTAATGCATAGTATATTAGATACCACGGTCAATACGAAGGGGAACAAATAATTACGATTCTATCCACTACAGCATTATCATCACTCCACCTTCAACATACCAAAATGGAAGTTGTTATCATTAACGCGATTAAGGTGGGAAGATAACGTATACTGTTCTTGATATCGCAAACACAGATCGTTCTTATGCCACTCATTAGCAAGAAAATGAATCAACCTTTTTTTATAGAGGTGATGTTAGTAATACTTGTAACTATTGACAAAAATCGTGTTGTAAAGTTGGTGTTTGTGGAGTGTACGACCATGGTGTGCATGGCAGAGTCGGAGTAGTGAAGTTACGTCATATGACGATAACGGATAAGTAGATGTGCGGACACGCCTTGCGGCGCGCCGGTGTCCTTCTAGGACGTCTCCACAACAGGAATGCACTGAAAGGGTGCTGCCTGAGTACCACTATCCTGCCGGCTCACTCTACATGTGCCACAAAAGACCGGTATACGACCTCCAACGCAACAAAACCTGTTACGTGTAACTCAAAACGGGCATGAACTTAAGACACGACTATTATTATTCTCTCTATTACAATCTTCATATATTTCCCGGGCCGTTGATTAATTCAATGATTTTAATTAATAACACCTTTTTGTAAAATTACCGAATTCACCTAAAAATCATTTACACGATGAAAAGAATGATTGTTCGCTATCTCTTTCTTAGAGATTGGGTCGAGATGAATCCGAAAGAGAGGTAAATATGCGTACGTTGCTTGCACACCTAAGTATGGCCGGACATTACTCACTATAGGTAGATAGGTACGAGACTGATAACTCCCTAATTTTGTACTTGAAATATCTGAGACACGTTCACATCATGACTTAGGTTTAACGGTACACACAACACTAAACCATAACACGTTTTCTTACTTCTTCTCTCCGCATTATTTCCACTTGTAATCGTTTGTGATACTCCTCACATTCGTCCTTATATTTCTCCATTTCCTCTTTAGTCTGTCGCATTTTCTTCTTCAGAACATCGAGAATCGTTCCTTGCTGCATGTTTGTCGTCATTTTGATGCACTTTTGTGTTTAAATAGACTTCCTAAACTTTAAAAACTAGAGACACCTTCGCCGTACTCGCGAAAATGCCAACTGAGTGCCCCGCTCGCGCTCGTTACTGTACTGCTCCGTATAGTCGAGATGGGCTCGGCACGAATGAACACAGCCGGTGAATAAAATGGCCGCCGCACAAACTGAACGTTAACACAATGCTACTACAACACTAATTGATATCGATTGTTTTATTCAATGAATCACTAGCGAATAGCTAATATTATCGATAATGAATTATTATAATTCTAGTGAGCTGCAGTAGCGCACGTTCTCGTACTGACTTTGACAGCGGAACACTATTTAAACGTCACACGTAGTTTGCGATAAGCGCCCTCGCGTACAATACAGCGAGCCGGTGCCGCCACCTGCCGGCATTCGACGTAAACTACATCCTGTCGGGTCCACCGACACGACGACGAGGAAAGAAACCCAAAAAATGGGTTGGGCGAAACGGTAGAATGGCGTTACACAAAGGAAAACTGCGGAAACAGAGTTAGAATTTAGTGAAGGGCCATTGATAAGCATTGTAAACAACGTGCATGGGAATTTATTCTAAAATCTCATTCAGGTAAAATGTGACATCAATGAACAGAACAGTCATAAAAGTTTATACAATAGCTCTTTATTTAACAATTTTTCGTGGCAATTATTTATAGCTATAAAAAACAAAAAACTAATATAAACAAGCAAATACTTTTATGAATGAAGTTGCAATTTAGTTGTATAAAACGACATCTAGTGTATATAGACTGCAACTGAATTCAAGTCGGTAATGACAAGTTACCGAGGCGACGACGAACACAAATAACAAGAAGACCCGAATTCATTATGACGTCATTTGGAAAGTATGCGGCGTGTACCTGTTTAAAATTCCGCTAAACATACAGCAAGAACAAAAAAAATCCATGTCATGTCGGTGAAACAGACTTCTAGAATTAATAATAAAATTAAGCAATATGAATTAGGTACCTACTTATATGCAATGTATTAACAATACTTATTACAGTTGATATATGAATAACCCAATTAACAAATTGCTGGTATAAGTACCTATCAATATTTATTGTTGACGTGTATGAAAGACTTACGTAACTTTGAATTCAACATTTGCATACTTACTTATAAACAGTAACTAAGTTTATGTGACGTTTGTCTCTGTTAACTTTCAAACTTCAATTCACAGTAAAAGACAAACGATAAATTGTTTATGCAGTTGTTTATAAGTAAGGGGGTGAATCTAATATAAATCGAGTTTTTAATGTATAAGAATCAAAATTGAGAAATGACAAATGAGAAAAACAACAAATTAGCCCATTTTATTACAATACAATACTTACACAAAAACTATAATGCAACAACATTAGGTTAAATGAAAAAAGCCTAATTGGAATTTTTCGTGTTCTTGCGTGAGCCTAATCTGTAGCATCGTAATTAAAAGTCGAACAGGCTAATTGCAAGATTAACAGCCGAATACAGAAACGTCACTTAATATTTGAGGCGTACTTAAATAATTGGGCAGCTTCTATCGAAGTGATTTCGAAAAGTAGGTATACTTGTAATCGCAATAATATTATTATGTCCAGTTTGAAATTGACTGAACTATGAAGACAATAGATAAAATAAAACCAATATTAAAGTCCTCGAAAATAATAGAACAGGATAATAAATAAGTATCCCTAAGATAAACTTTAAACAAATATGGTCATATTCACTACTATTAAAAATCCAGTAAATTACATATCGGAACTGAGATATGAGGCGTGTAATTTCAAATATAATATATTAAAATATATGCACCTTTATATAATTATACATATATTAGAATTTAACGGAGCTCGATATTGCAAAATTATTTCAAATTTCTTGTATACGACACTAGTTTGAAAATATCAATTCCTCATTTTAGTGAGCAATGAAATAATGAAACGATAGAAGTGAAAATAAGAAATGAACTCACGTAGCTAGTTCACCAGAGAGTTGTAGATGTTTCCACAAAAACACTAACCAATCACCTTGCTACGGTTGAGTCATTTCGCATCCGAACAAAACGGACAAATTCTAACGACCTTGGTGTCTGTATTCGGTCAGGACATTGACAAAAGGTGTAATTTCGAGATCATGACTTACAATTTACAGATAATATTATCAGAGGAATGAGGGATACCTACTTTCATTCACACAACTATTGTGAATTTATAAACTTTTTTAAGTGACACGATTGGAACTCATAATTTCTAAGCTGCACCTCCTAGTCTCCCAAAAACCAATGTAACATGGTTGAAATGTCGAGGTGAGAAAAGTAAAAATGACACGATTAAGACCCAGGAAAATACAAAATTATTGTCAATGTAATTGATATATCAAAATGATTCACTTGAAACGTCAAAGTTTAAAACATCTGTTTCTAATTAAGAAAACCACCATGTGGTCGTGTGCAAAGTCTAGATACAGAAATGGAAATGTCTTGTAATTCGCACGGTGATGTTATTACAAATCAATACCGTAGGGAATCTTTTAATGCCAATTACAATTTTATTCATAAAGAAGTCGTATATGGACACCTATTCTTTAACTCTGATTATTGAGTTATATTTTAAACTTAATGCTTATTTGGAATAATTTCGTAATCAATTCATACAGTAAAACCCGTTATATTATGACATCAAAACGAAGAAATAAAAACATCAAACTAAGCGAAAGTCTTACAAAGCATATTCTAAGAAAAAGACGTAAGTATTTTATTCACAAATCAATAACAATTTTCAAAAAAAAAGGTATAATAATAAAAATATAATGCACATATATCAGACTTTTTGAAATTAAGAACGGTTGGTTAAAATAGGCGGAGTCGGATAATTCCATAGGTAACTTAAACTTATAGTACTAAAGACTGTTTGTAATGCGCTTGTAATAAATAATATATACCTAAGACATGAGAACCTTTTCTTGAAGTCGGTTAAAAATACACAATCCGGAAGAAATTCTATAAATTTATTGATATTAAAAAGCGTATCAATATCCGTTGCGTGGTTTTGAAGTTAGCGAAGTACAAACGAAACAGCGACTTTGCGATATAATATTTAAAGATGAAATTCCTATGTATACAATATTGTATGATTTAGTATTATATTGTGGAATCTATCGTTTTTCAGCCAATTTATATTTTTATATGATTGCAGTTGATTTACAATCGACGGAACCAATATCGAGTTTGCATTTAGAACGGCAAATTATAATAGAGCATTGTTCGATGAATGTTTACGTGTAATCGTTTGTATTTGTATCATATACAAAGACTTGCACACATCAGAATTGGTAAATTATTTATTATTGGATCTTACACAAGTACCCGGATGGGCTTTCCTACCAGAAGTATTTTGTTAGTTGGTTGTACATGGTAAGTATATCTCAGGCGTATCGCCATTTTAAAATGTTCTATATAAGTTCTACGTTAGGCCAGCTTGTCGTAATCGTGTTCTGAGAATTTCTATAAAATAAAATTCCTCATCTAGTACTACACCAAAAATTGATGAGTACCTACCTATTTATGTTTGGTTTGAACTTCTTCGGACAAAGGATTTTATTTCATAATTTTTGTGTTTATCAAGTTCAAAGTCATACATTTCCACTATTTTAATTTGATAGTTTCGTAGAGAAAAAGACCTACACTAAATTGTCTTATTAAATACCAACTATACCTGCATAAAACAACAAACACTTGTGTTAATTATGTTACGAAAATGATAAAACTAAACAATGATCTTCCATTAAGAAATTAAAAACGTCCCAAACACAAACGAGACATCCTCATCAACTTAATTTTAGAGTGAAAGTGCCTAATTGTCATAATTGTAATGAGTTTTAATTAGAATGAATTAGCAGTAAAAGTAATAAAGGTAAACTATAATAGTTAAAACGTAAATTTTAGAAAGCTATGCGACCCAAGAGGAACTAAATAAATTATGGAATCTGCCACTGTTGCAATGTTTTGTAACTACGAGGTCATTATACAGTATAGGTACGCCTATACAATTCATTGTGTAGTCGAGACGTGCGTGATACTTGAATATCTCGTCTGTCCTTATCAATAGGTTCGTGTACTTGTGCATATTGGTATCGTCTGTAGGTACGCTCTGTATGACTACAAAAAGACATTCCTGAGATAACTCTTAGACCGTATTGCGAGATAAAATTATGTAGATAGTAGATACCTATCTCCCTATTAGTTACTTGTGCAATAAACACGAATATGAAATGGAATGCATGTAATGTATTGCGTGCAGCATAATGTTGTTTATTGGCTACGTTTTAAGTTTATTTGTTTCCACAGCAATGTTCAATTTAATTAGCTCGATAGAAATCTAATAGCTGTATATTATTAAAGAAAGGGCAAAGGGCCACGTGCACACAGAGGGCGGTAGCGACATCTATCGAAACTGATTGCAGTCATACGAGTAAACATGTCAAAGTATGCGTAGTGGCTCAGCTGATCGGAACGCGCGGGACTCGACCACCACCGAGAAACATTCCCGACGAATGTGATTAAAAATAGTTTCTGTGCGCATTTGGCCCATCACGCCAGGCACCTTCACACACACTATTGAATATGAATAACAGAGGACATTACCCTTCTTAACGCCGTGTTCTTGATATTCTGCAGCTCGTTCTTTATTAAAGCGAACTTCATCATCGTATCCGAGGAGAATATGGAACTGCCGAAAGCTAGGCCAGGATAGTCGGCACATCTCCGCCTTCTCCTGCTTTCCTTTTCGGCTAGAACTTCTGTACAAACGCTCGTACACCTGAGTTTAGCTAACTCCGCAGTTTCCGGATCATAATCATCTGGTAACGTTTCAGAAGGAAGGATCGTGAATTCGGCTCCATCGCCGGCCGATCTCTCCTCTCTAAACGAGAAATCATCATCGGAATCTATCGAGTCCTCGTCTTTAAAACTATTATTTTGTTCGATTTCTTTTGAGTCTTCAGCGTTTCGTTTCGAAAGTGCATCGTCACTATTCGTCCTTGTCACTTCTTGAGATTCACTAACACTATTGACACAAGGCACAACATCGTTTGTTTGAGTTTGTAAGGTCACTTGTTTGGAGGGGTCTGTGTGCGCGGGGGGTGGGTGGCGGTCGCCCCGAAGCCGCGGGTGGTGTTGGTGCCCCCTGCGCCGCACGGGGTTGCGCCCGTGGCCGTGGGGCGCGGGCGCGGACATCACTACACTCCGCGAGACCCGTCCGGCTGCAAGGCGCCGGCGGCCATATTGCTTAGCTGTCACTGCAACTCAGCGCAGGTGGCGCTCGAGTCACTGCTCACGCCGTCATCTTTGTTGTCTTCGTCTGTTTGACCGACACGGACCGCGCTGTCATTGTTTACATTACCAGCGGTAGATTCAAACGTAGAATTTCACGGAACGGAAACGTTTTAAATTCATTTGTTTCGATTAATTTCAGTTATTTATTATTTAACTGTCTTCACTTGAGCACAAAATCAACCCCCAATTTTTACATTTATTAAGACTACGCCAAATTAATTGTAATTATTAAAACGTAAGATGCCGGTGCGGTGGTACGGCCGGGCGCGTGCCGATGACGCTCAAGTCCCGGTGGATCTATTTCAGGCGAAGACCGGGCGGTGGCGCCCATATTAGGTCTCGGGGTACGGAAATAGACGACTGAACAACGACGCCCCCCGCGGCGGAAACTACCACTGTGACGTCACACGTAAACAATCGACATACGTTGATTCAATCATCGACATTTATTAAATCTCTGTTTTGCGAGTTTTTGCGTCATAAGTAGGTAGGACCGAACACGATTTTATTTTCAGTAGGTAGGTATACATAGTAATTTTGCCAGACTTGAGTTATTGCTGCTAGACAGAAATATTACGATAAAAAAACATTGTTCTACATTTTTTGTTAAGTCACTAAAAAAACTATGGACCTACATTTTATTTTTAATTACTCGATTTATAATCGAAAATATTATTAAAATGATAAAACGATGAAAAATGGTCGATGATTCATCATAAAAAATAGTTCAATCAGTTTCAGATTTAGATGACACAACAGTAAAAAGATTTGCCAGTTGCCAATAGGCCAAGGTTTCTATTTGACAGAAGAATTCCTTCAATGTTGGCACAAACATCTAACTAACTTTAAAACAACAGCAAATTAGCAAGTAAAATATTGCACTTGTACACTTGCACAAAAGAGAATTTACAAGTTAGAAATTACACTTGTACTGTACCGAGTAGAATCTGCAAGTTACAATCACGCAACATATATGATAGTAATACGGCTTTCATTATCAATATATCATTTACAATTTTTTTTCGATCCTGGTATTCCCGTTGAAAACTTGGATGAGACTGCAGTAAAATTGCTAATAGAAAATAATATGCCAAAAAAGAATGAAATCAATTGCCTAAGTCCTGACCTACACAAATTCAGTATTTTTAACACTCGGGAAAGTACTACAAGCGTCAGGTTTTTGAAGCGTCAGATGTACTTACGTTTTGAAGAGCCTTTTCCTTCTCCTCGAGCTTGGCGTTGACCTGCATGAGAGCCTCCTGGGTCTGGTCGAGGTCGTTCTCAATGGTCTGGATCTTCTTCTGGAGCTGGCGAGCCTCCTCTTCCGCCTGTCACACCAAACATAAATACATAGTCAGAACTGTATTGTTATTGAAAGATTTTGAAGATTGTATTTAGGATGCATTTAAGGATTTTTTTGTATAAAGTATTTTAGCTGAGGGGCGTAGGTAATTATGTTATTTAAAACCATTGAGTTATTATGTTTAGAACACATAATCTCTAATATTTTTATCTGTGTGTTTATTAGAGATTAGCTGGAAGGAATCGCTTTGAGCAATAAGGCCGCCTATTTAAGTTTCTAGTGAAGTTACATTACGTTTTTACGTTTGATGAATCCCGAGGGAATATCGGGAAAGCTTATGTTAATCCTCGATAAAGTTACAATCGGAATCGGTCCAGTAGTTTCAGAGCCTATTCATTACAAATAAGCAAAACAATCTTTCCTCTTTAATAAAATTAGTAAAGATACAGATATAGATAATTAAGAACATCTAATAAAACTCTTAATTCGAGTTTATTACAAACTGATAAGATAACGCGAATAAAACATAATCTTTGAATTTAAATGTTAATTGGTTAAACCATTACTCTAAAACTTAGTTTTTACTTTTCTACACCGCTTCATAAATGTAACAAATTGCCTTATAAAGGGTTATTTTCATTTCAATTTAAAGACAAGTTTACATACATTTAAACCTTTTAATAACTTAATTATACAATCTAAGATAAGGTTTCCATGATAATGCAGTTTCAGTATTATCTTACGTTCGTGCTCTGATTAGAAGAGAAGTAATTTGTTTTCATTAGAGAAACAATTTACATTTAATATTAATAATAAGTGCGTAAAGGGAAAATAATCTTATACATATGAATACTTTCTCTTTTAAAAGAATAACTAAATAAATCAAAATTAGGGTTAATAAGCATAATATGACGAAGCAGTTTTGAAATACGCAGAGATAGCATAAATATTGAAGTATAAAATTTAATAATAATTAAAAAAAACTCGATGCAAACAAAAATAAAATTAAAATTGAATTTATCCTTTTTTTTACAGAGAACAATAAAATCATTTTTTTTCTACACACAATTTTTAAACAATTTCTGGCTGGCAAAAAACGATTTAACAAAACTATTTCCGGTCTGAATAAAAAGCATATCCGTCTTAAATTTTCACGGAAATTGATCCTATTGTACAAGACTTAAGTCTCGAGCAACGGGAAAGCCTTGACATGGCGTCGAGGTCAAGGCTGAGCCTCTGGAGCAAAACGAAACTATATTTGTTTAGGAAGATATATTGCATAGAAATATATTACAGAAAACTATTATGCACGGATGCAGCCCATAGCATAGAGAACAATACTAAATAAATAGAACTGGACTGGTCTCTATTAGAGACCAGAAGAAGAAAGATCGCCTGATAGTGATCCATTTCAAACTCTTCACTAGTTCCACCTTTAAAAACGTGAATCGAAATTCGAACGTCGTTGTTAGAACACCCACCATCTATACTTCGTTTTTAAATTGTAGACTATGATTTGACACATCTTCCTGAAGAAAAAACTGACAAATACAAAGAACCAAAACGTCAGATCGTAGTCTGGAATTAAAAAACGAAATATAGGTAGTGTGACAGTAGGTATATATATTACCTTCTCGGCGCGAAGGTTGGCATCCTTGGCCTGCTGCTCGCACATGGCGGCGCGGTCCAGCGCGTTGTCCTTCTCCAGCTTCATCGCCTGCATCTTCTTCTTGATCGCGTCCATTTTGGTTGGGTTTTGTTTTCTACGTGCCTAGGTGAAAACTGAAACACCACATTCAATAAATAAGTATGCAGGTACCGATAAATTCAGATAGTCTCGCTAGGGGGTTCCATACTGCAGAAATTGTCGTGTTATAAAGTGTTTACTAACGTTCATAATTTTAATTGTCTTACCACGACGTTTTGACCATGATACAACGGTCTTGGTTGCGAGGCGCGAGGGGGCTAAACAAGTTAATTTATTAACGTTATTTAACTGCAGTATGGATGCAACAAGGAGGTCTAAAAGAACTCAAAAAGAAAAAAAAACTTTTGAAAAAGGAACAATTTCGAATCTCGTTTTTTTCTTTTTTAGTTACATACATAATGGTTTCGCATTTATGTCCAGTGTTAAGAAAATAAAGTAGGTGCATGTGATATTTGCAATAAACATTTAAGATTTTTAAGAAGTAAAAAAATTCAATACATTTATTTTAAGCTAAGAAAAATGTGCCCGCGTTGATGTCTTTTACATGGAAAATTTAACAACTCAAAAATAGTAGTTTTCTATGTAATAGAAAAAATGTTAAAGAGGAATCAACTTTTTAGTTTATTTCGTGAAATTTTAATTTCAAGAGTCATTTGTATATTTTTATTACTGCTTTAAAAATATATGCATTGAACTTAAAATTCTTTCTGTTAAAAATCAGTGTCTAAAACAACGAAAATATTTAGTTGTAAATGTCTAATGTAATTTAAAGCCTTTAAATATTTCTAGACATTAGTATATCTGTGGAACTTGAGAAGGTGCATTGATCTCGAAAAATTCGTAAAGAACCACTAAAATACCAAGTAAGTACATACCTACTTAGTAAGTTTTTAGTTACTTAATAGCATTAAAGGAATATAAGTACCACCGAAAAGTACCTACCATTTTATGAATAAGCATATATTTATTATTATTTATTTAATTAATTAATTGCATACATTAGTTTTTATAGACATTTCTTCCATTAATGTTTTTGTTACATAATTATACCTATAGCACGTTATTTTTTCATTTCAGACTATAATCTGACGTTTTGGTTGTTTGTTTTTGAAGTTTTTTTTTTTTCAGAAAGATGTGTTAAATTGTAGTCTACAAATTAAAAAAGGAGTAAATTAAAAAAAAATCCGCACTTTCCACTTAGTTAAATAACTAGTCTTGTAATTTGGTGCAATTGAAAATTACAAATCGAACAATTGCTAGCAAATCTTATACACCAGCATCTGTACTTATGGACATCACAAAAACAATAATAAAATTCTACTTACTACAGGAATGGAACCCTCAATCATCGCGCCATTTTTTCGTAAGAAAAGAATCAGTTTGGATCTAGGTCATATAAAGAGAGCGGCCTTATCGCTCAGAGAATCCTAGTAAAGATGAAATACAGAAAACTTGACCTTATTAATTTATTCTCAGAACGGATAAGTAATTTACAAAGATAGGGCTTTTATAATTTAATGAATTAACTGTAATTCCATTAACTATGATTACAAGGCAGGTTTAACCGATCGAATAAAACCGATTACCTTTTTCCACATGACCGCGATCGGGTAAGAAGCTCGTATTTAAACCAGAACAGTAAAACCGTTGGATTTTTACATTTTGTTTCTATTTATCGATTTAGGAGTTTTTATAGCATGTCATATTTTATTTTTCTAAATAAATTTACCAAAAAAATACGTTTAGAGTAGTATTGAATGTAACAAATTTCGAGAAATACCAGAGCGTCTCGTCTTTAGAAGTTCATCTACCTCGTTATTTAATAAGACGGCCTCTATGGCGCATCGGCCGAACTCTGCTGTGATGCAGATAGACGGTTGCGGGTTCGAATCCCGCCGGAGACAAGTGTTTATGCTGACCATAAATGCTTTAAACAAGCTATAGGAATGTCTGTAACTGCAGGGTGTCAGTATGTATGCCAGAAACTAAACTTCGTTTTTTATTAATTTTATACTACGATTTAGCACATCTTCGGTCTTCTACAAAGAACCAAAACGTCAGATTTTAGTCTAAAATTAAAAAAACGTAAGTACAATAGGTAGATAGAGTAACACTTTATTGCACCAAAAACAAATAATTTAAATTATACAAAGAATAACTATAAAGTGGCACAATGGGCGGCCTTATCGCCTATGGGCGATCTCTTCCAGGCAACCGCGTATACCGCGTTATAGCAGCGTTGATACTAGTTACTGGTCTGTTTTACTATTATGTGCATTACTATTGATTTAATATTACGTAATGTAGGTACTGACTGATCTCTTATGATGTAAAGTACTGACATATATACAGTGGAATTCATCTTTTTATGTGAGTTCCCACTATTAACAATAAGGAACATGAAATCCGATGTCATTGTTAGGTTGAAAAGAAAAATCATCATAACAATTAATGTGTATCTATTCTGTAGTGACCCATTCTAGGTCATTGGACTTTTAACATCGAAAACCACTTGAAAAGGATTTACTTCGAAACAGATCCTGTCGCGAACTAGTAGCTAGAGCAGTCTTTCCCAACGTGGGCGATAACGCCCCCTTGGAGGCGCTGCAGGCCTAAATGGGGGCGGTAAGAGACCCAGAAAAAAAAAGGGGGCGTTGTGTAGGGCTTTGGGATCGATTTATAATTTCATCTACCTAGCTAGGAAGACTCTTAGACACCGACTGAGCTCTCGACTCTCGACTACATCTTGTGAACATCAACTAATATTAATTAAGATATAGCTCAAACTCGGTTCGATATAATAGACCGCGGACAATCATGTTTTAACAAGTTTTTGTTAAATAATCCGATTTGTACATTCCTGTATCAAACGGCTGGTTCTATAATACTTGTTCTTGCTTGTCAAGTACGATTGGGCGTCGAATGAGATAAACGAGTTAATGCACGTTTGTCTTATTCCTGTTGGTGCGTGCTGCTTATGCAATCCTATATAAACGACGTAAATTTATTTTATTTTCATTTGCGGTTTCGCGCATAATAGATAAGCAGTACTTGATTTCAACACTTACGTATTTCTCAAAACAAATGTCGGAAGTAAAAAAGCCTACTGCCAACATTTGGAAAACCTCCACATTGACTTCACCGAACGATACCAGGACATTTTAAACTTGGAAATACCAGACTGGGTGTTGGATCCGTTTTCAAATGTCAACACAGCAATGTCACCTCAGCTGGAAGAAGAACTTATAGAATTGACAACAAACGAAGAAATAAAAATCAAGTTCAAAAATGGATATCAAGAATTTTGGCTACAAAAACCGATCCCGCAATTGTACCCTGGATTGTGGTCAATTGTTCAACGATTCTTGATAGCATTCCCATCGTCATATTTGTATGAACGTGGATTTAGTGCTGTGGCAACGCTGCTTACTAAAAAGAGAAATCGTTTGCGTGTTACCGAACGTGGCGACTTGCGGCTGTTTTTGAGTAAATTGGAACCTGATATCAACAAACTTATTGAAAAGCATCAGATTCAACCTTCACATTAGTTTTTATATAAGAATTGATTATGTTTGTTTTATTTTCAATAAAAGATACTCTGTCCGAATACTATAAAGTTGCGTTTCAATAATCAGTTATAAGTACTTAGCGGTTTTTAAGTATGTTTAAAAAGGGGGGCGTTAAAAAATAATTTATTCTTAAAGTGGGCAGTAGACAAAAAAAGGTTGGGAACCCCTGAGCTAGAGTAATTAACTATGTTTGTTAAAATTAAACTATTTTTTTCCGGTTTCAATTGCGTTGCTTTTATGATATTAGGCTTTTTATTAATGTCCAGTATAGGTATTATTATTATTAAGATTGGTCAACAGTTATTGTTACACCATTTAGATAAAAAATGCAATAATGGTGTCTGGCTCTTTGACAAATCTGGTCAAACAAACCCCTTTCTCAGGAGTAGATACTGATAAAATGCTTAATATAATAAACGCAATTAAGACCAGAAAAAAGTTTAATTTAAATTCAACATCGCGAAAATAGAAAAAAAAACTAATGATTAACTGTTGCTTAGTTATTTGACGACCTCTGTGGCGCGTTGGGCGAATACCCGAATGGAATGTAGAAGGTTGGTTGAGACGCTGAAACTCAAATTTGGGCCCTATAGCCCGGGTCTAAAAGAACATGGCTACGCGTACGGTACCATCTGCCCGTCGTAAAAGGCGACCAAAAGGGGTTTCTTGGGGATTGTTACAAGCTTCAGCCGCGGATTGTTACCACCCACCGGCGGACTCGTCCGTGTTCCGATACGTTGGCCGGTGCAGCCACTAAGGAAGACGTGTCGGATCTTGTTCCATTACCATCTACGTTTTTTTTCTACAAGAGCATATGTTATCTTAGACCATATCATCACTTACCATTACCAACAGGTGAGACAGTGGTCAAACGCTCATCAATTGTATGTAAAAAAAATGTTACAATGCGAAATATCGATTCTCGAATCAATCGGGCAACCGAAAGTTTCCATCCTTAGTGGGCCTTATTATGAGTCACAAAGGCCATAATACGTGCTTTTCTTTTGATTCACTCCGCAAACTATATCCTGTGGTACTGGTTTACCTCTTTTATTTGCATATTTTACGTCTTTATTTTCTTCCTTTTAAGGTCATTTTGCTTTGAATTCGTCATCAAGGCAAGCTAGCCCATTGGTAAGCTTGTGTTATGGTGATTAGAATATGGATATAATACTTATATTACATTTTAACGGTGATGGCGTTCTTGGTGTTTTTACATATCATTTGTATGTAATGAATTAATTAATGAGGTATCTGTTTATACCTAGTATTAGTTAGGTATACCTACCTATCAGCACCTTTATTATTGTTTGCTTATATATAATTGAACATCTGTTAGATTTCCGAATGACGATAAAATTAAATAAACTTTTATTTTATCCAAATTCAAGAACCACATTTTCTATTTTATAAATTGACCAGATTTGTCAAAAAGCCAGACACCATTATTGCATTATTTATCTAAATGGTGTAATCAATAACCGTTTATTAATAATAATACCTATACTTACCTACCTATTAGTTCCTACACTTATCTATAATACAAAGTAGTAGGCATGTCTGTCCGTTCATCCGATACCTAACTGCTTCTAAGCAACCGATTTTGATGTGGTTTTCACAATTAATCAATCACCATCAGATAATTTATCCCAAAAGGTTTATAATAATACTAGCTGCACCTGCAGTTTCACCCGCGTAAGTCCCGATCCCGTGGGAATATCGGGATCAAAAGTAGCCTATGTTACTCAGGGTGAATGTAGCTTTCTAATGGTGAATTCGGTCCAGTAGTTTTAGAGTTTATTCACAACAAACATACAGACGGACACACACACACACACACAAATACAAATCTTTCCTCTTTTTAATATCAGTAAAGATATAATAAACAGTATACAGTAGAATAGGTACCTACTTAACAACTTATCTTTTTGATTCAGGTTCCCGCACTAAGCAGCATAGGAGTTAATCCAAATCGCCGGTTATCTGCAAACCAAGTTTCATCGCAATCGATTCAGTTGTTTTTGCGTGAAGGAATAACAAACATACTTACACATTAACGTTTACATATAAAACATAAGTAGCTTACGTTTACGTACGAAGCTGGGGCGGGTTGTATTGTAAGTGGTAATAAATCTTATAATCTCGTAACTTTGGGAATGTCTCGAATGTTGGCACGTTGACCCTAACATTGCTGAGGTCCTGCATGACCCCTACAGATTAACAACTTTTTATAGACCGATCAATTGCTTGCCGACTAAATAAAAGCCCGTTCAGAAAATATTCATCATACGTGTAGTTAAATTAAGTAAAGTACCTATGTTTGTTACTGCTTCACGCAATAACTACGAAACCGATGAAACTCGGTATGCAGAAGTTGAAGATCTGGACTAACACATAGGCTAGTTTATATCCTTTTATTTCCACGGGATCGGGACTTACGCGGATGGAACCGCGGGGCGCAGCTATAGTCTTCAAATAATAAAGTATATCTAAGTAGGTAGGTACTAGGTATAGATTGTTTTGGCTTCAAATATTAACCCTATATAATACCTACTCCTGAGGAATATAGAATACTACTGAGTAACTTGATTCCCACAAAAAAACCCCCCTCGATTCGTCTCAACGGAGAGGAAGCGCGTTTTCCTAAACTACACCCTAATTTATTTGTTGTGTACCAACCCTAACCCTAAATGAATTTGATAACTTAGTAGATCTATGCAAAACTTAAGTTAAGATATGTTTTGGTTATATGTACTCCGTTTTTTTAATTGCAGACTATGATTTGACACATCTTTCTGAAGAAAAAATGTCAAATACAATGAACCAAAACGTCATATCGTAGTCAGAAATTAATAAAATGACATCCCTTATGAGACGTCAGGGAAAGATACAGCGCGTTGCTTAGCTAAGTTATCAAGTATGATATATCTGAGTCCCTACGGCCATATTTACAGAACTTTCTAATTTTCATTTCAGGTAGGTACATTAGGACGAAGTGATCTATCAACAAGTGAATCGTCAAGTCTTGTCTGTTCGTTTGGCAATCATATTGGCAAAAAAATCGTTAACTTTGCCAATAACAATGAAATCGGAGTGCCATCAATAGTATTTTAGTCTGAAAGTACTTAATTGAAAAAACATAATATGAATTACAAAACAGGTGGCTTATTAAATTCGTACTGTTTCAACCTTGGCTTTCTTAACAATCAGCCGATTTCAAGGTGGACCTCAATTTCCAGGTTTTCTTACTGGTGTCATTTAAAATAAATTTACTTTTTAATATACTAGGTACGTATGTAGCAACCATCTTGTTACCTAAATCTAAATTAAATATCATAAAACAAAATTAAAGACATAAAAAGTCCGGTGTTAAAGTTAACTAGAACACCAGCTGGCTGAAAATTATATCTCGTCTAAATATAACGTTGCCTGCTGAAAAAAAAAAGTTATGCCAGAGTCCGCGCGTGCGCGTTATCCGCCCCCACATCCCGCGCTTACGTCCTATTGGTCAAACGCTGGCAACCTGCCAAAAACGCGGCAAAACTTTGGAATAGAGCTGCCCTATTGGACGAACAAATTGTAACCGAGCACCGCGATATTCAAAAATAGAAACGAGACTTGATTCAAGATTTTCAACATTCTTGAACGATAACATATTTTCTTAATACAATTTTACCATTATAATATCTAGTTTATACCTTCAAACTGTACCTTAATTACTATATATTAACCGTGTATTAAATTGTAATATAAACACGCTTTTATTTAGACAATTAACAACCAAAATCAAACATCATTTTTATAAATTGTACCAATCGATAAAATAATTAAAAAATCCCAATAATCGCATACCGCTGCACTATCACTGCACCCACTTACCGAGATCAATGCACCTTTTTAAAAAAAATAACACTATTTTTCTTTTTAATTTTTCACTGGTTTTAAGACACGGCACAGGGTTACTTACATGTCGAGTCGACGCGTGCTGTGGTGCGACTGAGGCGAGTCGCGGGAGTTCTCTCGGTGTCGCCTTACCGCCGCGAAAGGAGATGGTTGCCTACCGGCTTACCGCTTTACAAAGCTATGGGGAAAATCCTTCAGAACACATAGGACCTTTAAAAAATATCTAGGTTACTTAGCTACTTCAATTAATTAAGAAATTCAAGAGTAAATAATAGATACGATATGTAGTGACTACTTTGCTACGGTCCTAGCACTTCCAATACGATTTCAAGGTCTTGAAAATGTATTTATTTATACAGGTGGAAAAACTTGACGAAGGTTTTCTCTTGACTCAATGGAGACTAGTCACTACGAACCTGGATTTAAAATGTTAGAAAAAAAAAATGGGACAGGGCAAAGAGGAATAAAACAATAAGTAAATTGAATAATAAAATTCAGATAGTGTAAAGTTTTTCAAAACAAAAGCACGGTCTGCATTTCTTAAATATATTTTATAACAATTATTATGGTTGCTCCGCCATTAGGTCAACATTAGATACCTATTATCATTATGTTCAATAGGATATCGTCCACTTACTTGTAATTTGACTCAAGCGTGCGTAAAATAAGCGTGAAAACCGCAGACCTCGACATTTGTCACGCTTAAAATTCTTTGCAGAAGCATTTCCAACTATATTTTATTCCAATTCAAAATAAAAAGAAGATTACTAAGTATTCAATCGACGTAGGTACTATATTATTGGTACAAACAGTTAGTTAGTATAGTAAGAAGGTAGATATATGATAAAAGTCGTTAGGTCAAGTTCTTAGGGCGACCTGAATACCCCAACTCTAGGTGAGACATAGGTACGTGCCCAGTTACCCACTGTATGAAAAGAGGAAGAAGTAAGAAAGTAGCCACTACTAAGATAAATCTAAGTTTTAGATACATATGTAGATTTGTTTTTTTTTTCTTAAAGACTCCTCAGCATTGTTAGTTTTTTCTCAAGAATGGTTCAAAAGCTTTGGAAATTTTGCAATTTCATTAATAAGGGAGTTACGTACGAGTAGATATAAATGTAAGTTGTATGTCTGTGGCTTCGAAGCTCCGGTTGATTTCTACAGTTGACTCCGAAACTCATTGTCGTAAAGATGCAAAATTTCGAAATATTTCACTACGGCTGATGATTCAACAGTGCGTGTCACTTAAGTAAACACATGACCCAGATGGATCTGTTAAGGTGTTGCTCTTTTACTAGTAGGAATGAGAATTATCCATACATATGGCTTCTTTTATGGCTCCAAGTTTGACAATACCTACATTACCTATTGTAATTACTGCTGCAATTGTTAAAATAACGGGCTTTTTTCCATACAAGGAAACGTTAAGTTACAAACTTGTGAGGCTGAATAAATAGGAAAATTATTGCAGTACCTACCTATTTGCAGTGTCGTCGGTCGGGTAAACTGTTAAACATTTCCGGTTTTGGGGAAGTAATTTAATCGTCAATTCAAAAGAACCTACAGACTTAAGAAATTAAGGAGTATACCTACCTATACGAGCTCCACTCAAAATCCTTGTCAAGTTCACCGAAAATTATTGATTATTTCATAACGGAATGGTGTTGTATTTATTCCAACGTTTTAGTGGTTTCCAGACAATTATGTCGAAGGGTATTCACATTTTTTTGTCTAAAATGAATATAGGCTTTGAAACAATATAAAATTTTTGTCTTAACACTACATCCAGCATAGCAAAGCATCTGAGTGTTAAGCTTTGGCACAAGTTGGGTACTCGTCGTATCTAATAATTAGTGAGTAGTGTATGTGGTGAAGTGTAGCCCTGGCATAGAATAAGGCTACCCCATCTCTTTCCCATCTTTTCCTAAGGTCCCTTAGTCGACACCCAACGGTGTCGACTAAGGGACCTTAGGGAACTAGAAATCCTAATCCTTATAAGACCTAATTATCCATTATCCCAATTATCCAAACAAGGATAAGAGTATGTGGTAGGTATCCAAATATTAATACTTAATTATACATTGCACCTACAAATAAATAACTATCGGTAACATTCTGTAACTTTTTCCTCATGTCTGAAAACAATTAATTAAATTAATGTATAGGTACCTACTTATGTTGTTATCAGACTTTAAAATTAAACTTAATTTGAAAGTTAAATAGGTCATGGTTTGTTTGTCACATCGGCAAGTGATTTATGATGAAGTCTTATGACGTTTTAGTTCTCAGAAAAACCCTGATGTCTTTAGTACATATACCTGCTTTCTCAGCGCCTACCAACTTCGACCGTACTGTGTCTACAAGTATTAGTTATAGTAATCTATTGCATCCCTGTCATAGAAACAAGGGTTTCTTAGTGGAGGATTTCAGTGCGAACTCCTTCGTGCTTCGGAAGGCACGTTTTAAGCAGTTGGTCCCGGTTGTTATCTCAGATAGCGGTCGTTAGGTAAAGTTAGAGGCCTTAGGGCTACCTGAAAACTCTAACACTAGGTAAGCCACACCACTATACGAAAAGAAGAAGAATCAACTCGTCGGCCCTTCGATCATATATAAACTATAGACACACGGTCCCATACAAAATCGAAATCAAAAATCGGCACTACTTCAACGCTTACTTATACGGACATAGTACAGTTTAATGTAAACCTTAATCACTGGGCAATAAGGTTGTAAAACACTTATGCACGACTGACAGCGAAACAAGGCATATCGGCTGAAGTATGCCTTGTTTTGACGGCTCCATTTCTAGAGCGGCGACCGTGCATCTATAGTTTATAAAATATATGATCGAAACGTCGGCCTAAGCCTAAGACAAACGATAGATATGCGTTTCACCACTATCTCTCCTGATGGTAAGTGATGATATGATTTAAGATGAAACATGCTCAACTAGAAGAAAGAACAAGATCCGACCCGACTTCATTAGTGGCTGCACCGGTCAACATATCGGAACACGGACGAGTCCGAGACGACTTGACTGATCGTAGCGCCAAGCAGGCTCTTCCACATTCCGAATAATTCCGATACGCAAGCCGGTTCAGCCACTAAACAGCGTCCCATTAAAATACGTATTGTTAAGTCAAATAACAACCACATAAAAGGTTAAAGAAAGATATCTAAAAATATCATCCAAATATGACGCATCTTGCATACCGGAGATCGAATTTGCTAATTTTCTCATTTGAAAGCGTATTATAATGTTATTCACCGCTTATACAAAGAAACATGACTGTAATACAGGGAAATAAGTCTCCCTGTCGGGTCACGTATGTTTTACTTCATATCTCAGGTGCTATGTCTATACTTATAAACTAATATTATTAGGAGGAAAGATTTGTTTGTTTGTAATGAATAGGCTCCGAAAATACTGAACTGATTTCGAAAATTATTTCACCAAAAGATAGCTGCTTTATCGAGGAGTAACATAGGCTACTTTTGGTCCCGATATTCCTGCGGGATCGGAACTTGTCAGGGTGAAACCGCGGGACGCAGCTAGTTCTATATAACTAACTTATCAAACAAATACCTAGGTAGTTTCTCAAATAATCACGTACGAATGTGATAAGCTTAAATATTCTAAATTGTCAAGTTATTTTGTTAAACTCTTATTGATAACTATAATTAGTAGGTATAATTTAAAATCTATTTATTTGATTTGAAAAATCGTCTGTGGCTCAATGGACGAACACTGCCAATAATGCTGAAGGTTACGGGATCGGACGCCGCCATGAAACAGTTTTTTTTATTTGTTAGGCCATTCATTTGTCTCACTGTAGGCCGCTGGTCTCCTCTTACCCCGCACTCAGAGACGTTTAGTGGTAACTTAAACTATTACTAAATACAGATTTTAAAAAGAAAATCTTTACTGATAATTTAAGTAAACGTTAGAGGAATAAGGCAGTAGACGCTACAGGAGCTACTCCGGATATTGGCGAATATCCCATGTTTTTGTATGTATTTGTGTCTACAATCTTAGTAATTTAAAATATCTACCTACATAGTTACTAAAAAGATCAATTTAAACTCATTTCATTAGGTATACAAGAAATTCTTGCAGTTTTCAAGACCATGTTTTTAAGATAGGTGTCTTAATAAAATGTTGTTATCGTAACAATTTTATGCGAGTCCTTTCTTCCAAGGCTGGTAACCGGTTCCTTACGACCTTTACGGATAAATAACGAAATAAAAACATCCTCCATATATTTTTGGTAACTTTCACTCCTAAGTGAACTATATTATGGTGAAGATGGAAGTCCCCGAGTCCCACTTTAAGCGTTCCGCATCTTCATTCCTCAGTCGCACTACAAAAGATTGAAATCAGATGTCTGAGATTAAAATTAATGGCGAGTTAATTTGGGGGGGTCTTCAAATCGCTAATGAACAGGTAGGTTGGCCTGCTTCATGTGCGACCGCATTAACACGTAGGTACCTACCATCAGGTGTGATATTGGCTAAACTCTCGCGCTGGCCGTACGCTATAAAAGCTAGCTACAGTTAAATGACTAAATGACAGATGACTTATTAAATACTTAATTGTTATTTAATTTTTGCTATTTTGCCAAATTTTGTATTCCTGGGATCAGCGGTTTGGAGCCTACGTCGATATAAAGTTCAGACATTCAGTCAGTTCATCAATCTATTAGCCAGGACTTTGAATTTTATATCTATGTATTTTTTATCTTGTATTTCTTGCAATAATATAATACCTACCTACATTGAATACACTGAATGCGGGTCTCTGGGTTACTATGGATGAATCACGACACTACATAATAATACAGTAGCCTAAAGAAACTAGTTTAGCTAACATAATTCAAACAACAATCGCCCTGAAAGAGTTACTGCATGACGAAAGCAAGTTATTTCAGACGCGCGAGCGCAGACTGCGGCCAGAAATAGCCCACGATGCAATAACTATCGGACATCATACCGGCCATCGTTTCAATGAAGATTCTATAGTCTTTCTCGTTTTTTGTGGCGACCTTTTATGCTTTTTGCATTCTTACGGTACGACGCATGTTTGGTGAGATATTATCTTGCCGTAGCTAATTCCTCTTAGGAAGGTATACACCACAGACATATATATAGTAGACGTCGCTTGTACCTCGATTTGTATTGAAATCTAGCGTGCTGACTTTTTAATACCTACTGTGTCGTCAGAGCCACAGAAAATGTGTTACTGCGTGGAGTGCTCGAAATTTTCGGAATTTCGCAGTTAGGTACTAATCACGCAACGAGGCACGCAACGAGGCACGTAACGAGGCACGCAACGAGGCATTTTATTAGTTTTTACGGACGTCTGGCAACTATAGACGCGCTGCCAGTTAGCGCCGACTATCGCGACGATTTGTCAAGGTTTTTCACGTTTTTCTGACACGCGAAGGGCATGAATTCGCGTGGTCTAGCTAAATGTATGTCTGTGATATACACCTATCTATATCAGAGTGCCTGGGTACTTTCTCGATTCTGTGATGGTGTCCCGATTTCAAATAAAACAGCGTCGGGTTAGTCAGTTATACCATTTATTACTCAAAAAGGCTGGACCAATTACGATGAAATTTGCTCTGTTGTGCACAATAACTTCTATAAACTTAACATAAACACTTGCTCCACCCAGAATTAGTTTTAGAGCATTGACAATAATGTCAAGAATGTTATCTATTAATAAAAGGCTTTGTCCATGACTGACTGACTGACTGAATGATAATTGTACAGCTTAAACCGCTGGTAGAAGAGAGCTGGAATTTGGAGTGTGTTCTTCATATGATGTAGGCATCCGATAAGGATAAAGGTTTTTCAAAAATCCATTGGGATCAGGACTTATGCGTGTAAAACCATGGGACCCATAGCTAATTCAATATAATCCCGTGGGGTTCTGACGCTAAGAGGTTGATTTTTGAGATGGGGCGACGCCTCCGTGAGAAGGGCCATGACCCTCAGTCTGGCGTATATTTGGCGCAAAATCTTTCTTTGGCCATTCAGAGGGGAAACGCAGCCAGCGTAATGGGCACTTTTGGCCGTAATGGACTTGGTCAGTAGAATTTTTTCTTTAGTTTAATTTTTGTATTGTGTAGTGTTCGTTATATTAAACTTAACAATATTTAGTTTGATGTTTTTAAAATGCATACATACCTAGATTCAATATATTATAAAATTGAAAGTCCTGACTGATCTTTATAAAGCTTAAACTGCTGGACCTAGAAACATGAAATTTGGAGAGTACCTATGTTCTTCGTGGTCTTGGAAAATCCTTTGGGATCCAGACCCACGCGGGTGAAACCGTGGGACCCAGCTAGTATTCTACTAAAATCGCGTTAGAAAACCTTGACAGTTTAATTTTAACCTAACCCACCTCAGAAAAGGTAAAAACCATATCTAACCATACCTACGTAGCCATACCCCAACCCTACCTGACTATTAAGTAAAATCTTTCTCACTTAGAACACCATAAGCTAACCATAAGTTGTAATAAACCATGCTTATCTCAGGCCACAATAACTGGATGTCGTAATCGCGTCGTGGCGTCGCCGTTGCCAACCTCACTGCCACCGTATAAGGTATAACCAACCAGCCCTGGTTCTTACCTCTTGACCAATGCCAACACACAATTAAAAACAATAAGTATACATAAACAATGTAACCTAGCACCTATAATTATGATATCTATAAAGTGAGATATATATCTATAAATCAATTCTGTGGACATCACACAGCGCCATCTAGCCTTGTGGTAATTTAAGCTACTAAGTTTGTGTTAGACAACGGTTAAAATAGGTACCTACTTGTATTTATTTTTCTTTTGTAAATAAATAGATACTTACATAATAAATAGAGACTTGCTCCCGGCGGGAATCGAACCCGCAACCTTCTGCATTGCAGTCGTGCATTGTACACGCCACAGGGGTCGTCTAATTGACCATATTTTTGTGCTCATAATATCATTGATCTCAACCTTAACAGTAGACATGACATTAGAAAGAAGAGAAGTGGTAACGTTACCACAAATTCAATGTTGTGGTAACGCTTTTGGCACTGTAATCGTCATCCATCGACTTTATTTTAGCGGCCGCAGCGATACTCATTTCATTTATACGATCTTCTTCTTCGCCTGGCCTTATTCCCATTTTGAATTGTAGTCGGCTGTCCTAATTATGTCTCTCCTGAGTTGTCGGTACTGGGTCGTCCTAGGGTCAATGTTATTCATTTTCAAGTAATTCTGAATTGTCCTCATCCATGTGAGGCGGGGACTTCCACGTTTCCTCGGGGCTTTTGGTATTGCCAGGACTTTCATTTTTACGGTAGGTACATTACGATATTGTTCAGAGCTGCAGCGGCTTTTTATGTATATTTAATTGGCGTAAAAGGAACATGGAATATCTTTCAAACATCCATCACCTCTAGTAGTTACTAATACATAATATCTCAATCCTATTAATATTATAAATGTGATAGTTTGTGTGTATGTAAGTAAACGAGTATGCTTGTGACTCCTTCACGTAAAACTACAGAACTTGTGTATAAAAATCCTGCCAAGTGCGAGTGAGACTCGCGCACGAAGGATTCCGTACTATTAACACCTGTGAAAATTTCAACTGTCTAGCTATCATGGTACGTGAGATACAGTCTAGTGACAGGCAACCCATTCCTCTCAAACCTATGCATATATGTTATAGCGTCCCCAGCTATGACCAGCAAGGGTATGAAGAGAGGGGTCCGCTGTACCGTCAGGCCACCCCGGAGGGGCAACCGTCAGGGATCAGTTATACTAGTTATAGACAGATCGTGTCCCCAAACGCTAGATTCGGTTCTCTTAAAGGAGAGCTACCCCGTACCAAAGTGGTACTACCAGATTGTCCAGACTGGTACCGGAGTAATGAAGCCCACTCCACTCGTTACAGTCTAGTGACAGACTGACATACAGTCAGCGGAGTCTCAATAATAGGGTTCCGTTTATATCTTTCGGGTGCGGAACTCTAAAAACAAGCGGACTGGCGCCTTTCGAGGTAACCATGTGGTACAGGACCTTGTTCGGCCATATCATACTCAATTTGGTATTCTACGACTCACAATTGTATCGGTTATGAAGACCTGTCAACTCTAATCATTGATTTCATTTATCACCCGTGCAATATGTGTGCAATTCGGGTACTGCATCATATACAAATAAATATTTTATCTACGTCTTAGCACGCAACTCAATTAAACGCCTGCGTTTTCACGTAGGTCTGAAACCGAAAAAAAATTCAACACATAGCTTTTTATTAGAGATGGGCCGACTAGTCGCTGACTAGTCGGGAAAGCCGACTAGTCGGCAGTTCAACCGACTAGTCGGCAAATCATGCCGACTAGTCGTCAACTAACAATTATGCAATAAAACTAATATTTAATTGAATTAATAGTACCTACAGTAAGAAGGTGGATAGTCAGAAAAACGTATACAAAACACGTTATAGCCTACATACAGCATCTTAACATCAAACATCTAAAATGGCATAACTATGCCTCAGCTCCATGAATATTTTTTTTCCAACTTTTATTTTTTTTTTCAACATTTTTTGGAAGTTTCGTTACAGCTATCGAAGTGCAAATTTATCCAAAAATACCAACACTCGCCGAGTGGTCATGATTAACCCAAATATCTGGGAATTATAATGATCTGCATTGCCGACTAGTCGGCAATTTTGGAACCGACTAGTCGGCTAGTCTGCTAGTCGGCAGAACCCCTAATCGGCCCATCTCTACTTTTTATACAAGCCCACGCATTAGCGTTTTTTTCTGTGCCTGATTTTGCGTGTTGTTGTCCGCTTGCGTTTAATCGCAGTGAGTTCTAAGCCTATAGGTACCTAACTATATATGTCTTCATCTGTTTTGTTTAAAAAATTCACGGAACTATGTTAACAAATCGTGTGAATTTAAAACGTTATAAATCCGCGTCAATTAAGACAATAGCCTATTTCTTCTCTAAGGTCTTAACTATCTCTAGACAAAAAAATAATACCTTCTTAGTTGATCGGTTAATTAAAACCAGGTTAAAACGTAACAAACAGACAAAACTTTCGGTTTACCTAGAAATATATTATTCTCTACTCACATAAGTTTCAAAGTCCTGACTAATTGATTGATTGCCTATGTATCAACGCAGAGACCAAACCGCTGGTCCTAGAGACATGAAAATGGGATCTTTGTCGGCCTCTGTGGCGCGCGCATCGGGCGAAGGCCCGACTGCAATGCAGAAGGTTGCGGGTTCAATTCTCGCCTGGTGCAAGTATATGTGTTATGCTTCTGGTCTGGGTGTTTTCTATGTAATCCTATGTCAGTATTTAAAAAAACCGGTGTCTATAGTACCCATACTACAAGCCTAGTGCTTAGTATGGGGCATATAGATTGAGCTGTGGGCAGCGTCGTGTAATATTTATTTTAATTTATTTAATGTGGTGAATAGGATATGTTTTTTGGAAAATCCCGCGGGATCTGAACTTACGCGGGTGAAACCGAAGACTTACCTAGTTATATATAATACACGAGGACCATAGTAGGACCTAAGTAACATCCACGGTCAACAACTCTATGGGGCAGTCAAGTTTTTCTCATCAATGCGTACGCGCATGACTCATTGCAATAACTGTGTCAGGATGTCAGCCACATTACTTGCTTCTCTGACATTTGTAATTAAAATCTGGTCAAGTGCGAGTCGGATACGCGAACTGAGAGTTCTGTGCACGGAAATTCAAAAGTGTTAACTTGTTGAAAGGCTTACGGTGATTGCAGAGAGGAAAATAATGTATGTGGCGTAAAATCATTCGGTTAAATCAAAATGTTTTTTTGTCACATGCATTTTCGGTCCCTCATCTAAGTAATGACCGCGCCGGGCTTTGCTTAACCCGGACGACTACAGAAGTTCGGCGATCAAATGTTCCCGACGGGATTTGAACCCACTCCGCTTTACGCTTTTCCGTACCAACAATGAAGGGGCAAATCAAAGTACGACTTTTTCTACGAATAAGCCTCGTAGTCCACAGGTAAACCTTTACTGGTAGTCATCGTAAGGAACCCTAAAAACTACCATTTGAAGGGTCAACCAAGGTGTAACTAACCTCGAGCTGGCTATTTATTTGTGTAAAAATATGGTGCTAGTTAAAAAGATTAAACTATCAACTCTAGGAGGTATTAAGAGGAAAGGATCGTTCTCCATACAAACGTAGTCGACTGTTTCCTCCCTGGATAAAGTCATTAAGAGGACAGTCTCCATTCTCTTTCTCCATACAAACGTAGTCGACGTTTTCCTCCCTGGATAAAGACATTAGAGCAAATATGTTTATGCCATAAAACCTATATTTGTCATGCATGACTATGCATCATTGTACACGTTAATTTGGAAATAAATTTATTTATTATCTACCTTTTGATTTTTTTCATTTTCTAATTAGAATAAAAAAAAAGGGAGATGCATAGACATGACAAATATAGGTTTTATGGCATAAACATGTTTGCTCTAATGTCTTTATCCAGGGAGGAAAACGTCGACTACGTTTGTATGGAGAAAGAGAATGGAGACTGTCCTCGCCATAAAATCTATATCTACTATGACCATATTGACAAAATAACATAACATAGGGGCATGGTCAATTGGTCATGGCAGATATGCGTTTTAGAGAGAGAACTACCTAGTAGGTGTATCCTTTCTCCTTAGAGACGATTTTTTCTCTATTTCTTCGGCATACAAGTAGATGAATTTAGTTTGTGCAGTACTGTCCGGTCTATTTTCTGTTTATAGTTTAAGTCTTTATAACCAGCTGACGTATAATTTAATATCTTTGGTTGTTACCTACTGGACCCGCCTTGATTTACTAAAAATATCTCCGCGCGTTACAAAACAGACTGCTATGACTCATATTCGTGCATTTAATCTCAAATGCTACTCATAATATAAATGTGAAAGTTTTTGTGTACCCTTTGACTGCTGAAAACACACATGGTGTTTTTGCGATTTTGATTCAGTGCTTTGCGATTTTTCTTTTTTTTTTGGAAATATTTTGATATACTTGAGCATTAAAAAATCGAATTACGTTTTTTTTTAATACGATATCACTTAATACGTGACATTACGTGATGATATGATCTTAGATGTGACACACTCATCTTGAAGAAGAAAGACGGCAATTGAAAAGATCAGACACGACTTTATTAGTGGCTACACCGGTCGACGTATCAGAACACGGACGAATCCGCTAGGCGCTACGACTTAGACAATGGGTGGTAACAGCCGCGGCCGAAGCCTCTTAAGAAACCCAGGAGATACCCTGCCCGTCGTAAAACGCAACCAAAACGGGTTACCGTAATACCGTAGCCATATGATTTTAGACCCAGCCCGGGTCTAGTCTAGGACTAAAAAAATTGAGTTTGATTTTGCGATTTTAACGTTAGCAGTCAAAGAGGTTGTAAGTGAATAAACACGAGTATATTTGGAACTCCTTCACGCAAAAACTACTGCACCGATTGCGATGAAACTCGGTCTGTAGATAGTTAGAGACCTGGAAAAACACATAGGCTACTTTTTATCCACACATTCAGATGAAACTTGGTATGCAGAGAGTTTGAGATCTGAATTAACACACATGCTACTTTTTATCCCGAAATTCCCACGGGATCGGGACTTACGCAGGTGACGCCGCGGGGCGGAGCTAGTGTTCAATAAAACCAGCTTTAAAATGCAGAAACTCATGAAATTTATTTAGGCACTATAAAAACAGTATAACTTAAAACTATAGGGCTATTTGTGAACAATTGTAATCCAGCATGTCCTAACTACATTATAATGTAAAAATATGTCTGTTATCTTCGTTTTTTAGTTGTAGACTACGATTTGACACATCTTTCTAAAGAAAAAATTACAAAAACAAAGAAGCAAAACTAAGACTATTGTCTGAAATTAAAAAAAATATACAGCTACCGGCAAACTTCTAGAAATAAAATGGCGGATGTGCAGAAGACGATTTTTCATAGAAGTCGCCTGTAAAATGTGTAAATTTTACCCTTCTACGTCAAAATTTTTCAACTTGTTTGCCGGGTACTGTACTATGTTTTTTTCATTATTTCACTAAGAGATACCATGATCGTATTTTGGAAAATAAAGTACCTATGCCAACGTTTTAACTAAGGTGCAACAGTCGTGGTCATACGTAAAATGTTGTAGTTGAAAATATTCTACTATGAAGGTGAAAGTTTGTGTGTGTATCTTAAAAATTATGATAAAAAGCTTAGATTAATTTATTTTAAACTAGCTGACCCGGCGAACGCTAAGAGCCAAAAAAATCCTATGTCCGTCTGTCTCCTGGTTCTAAGCTTCTAAGCCCACCATTTTTCAGTCAAATCGGTTCAGCCGTCTTTGAATTATTAATAGTGTAATTATTAATGTAACAAGAATTTATTTTATGCAAATACATAAAAGAAATTCGTGTTACATGTTGTTACATGGGGCGCTGGTAGTTTAAATTCAATCTAAATAGATTTAATTTAAACTACCAGCGCCCTGCGATTTCCCAGGCGTAAGTCCCGATTCGGTCAGAATGTCGGGATAAAAAGTAACCTTACACATAGGTTACTTTTTATCCCGACATTCCGACCGACATTCCAGGTCTCAAAATATATACTTACCGAGTTTCATGGGAAATCGGTTCAACGATATTTGCGTTAAGGGGCAACAAATATACACTCACAAACTTACACCTTTATAATATTAGTAGGCTGAGTTGTAAACAGCGAAAATCTTAAATAATAAACAACATTACTTTAAAAATATAACTACTGATCTTGTAAATCATTGGAAAGTGGTTCCTGGCCCCTGATTAGTAACTATGTTGCTAACAAATTTCGATTGAAACAATTGAAATATATTGCTAACGATGTTCGATTGAAACAATTGAAATTGTTGATTTTTGCGTTTATGGATAATTATTTTGACAGTTACAGTCGCTAGTTTTAATGCAATGACAATTTGTTACTAAAGCAAATTGCTACGTAAAGTTATTAACTACATAATATATAGGGGTCCATATTGGGTTGCATAAATTTAAGAGGCATAATGTAAGGTTGCATAACGTTTTTTGGCATACTCTTCTTTTCGCATAACGTTCATTTAGAATAAATCATTAGGCATAATTTAATTTCGCATAACTTCGTTTATAATAATGATATATTAGCATAAAATGTTCTTGCATAAATGTTTTTAGAATGACGATTACTAATCATAACATTTATTGGCATCTCACCTTATGGCATAAAGATTACATGTTAACAAATGTAAAATGAGTTAAAATTAATATCATATTAAAATTTAGAATATCATTTCATATTATGTAGTAGTTCACAAACTTTGCTATGAATTGCATATAAAATTCAATTTTGATACACCAAACCTTGTTTATTTATAATATTAGGCGCTTTGGCGACCGCTGCCGCGGCACGCTTGCTTCGCTCGCTCGCCAAAGCGCTGTGCGTAATCATGTTCTAATATGAACCTAACCTATCCTAGTCGGGGTGCTCTGTATAGTTTTCTGCGTACTCCTAGTTTGGGTAAAACGCCCGTTAATATGACAGAATTCAGTGAATGAAGCTCTTTAAAACTTTTACTTTTCATTGATTGTTACAGACGATATAGCGACGTGGTTTGGTCAGTATTACGTATGGGGAAACGTAACTTCGCCACCAATCTTCTCACCTAAAGTTTGATTAAAGATGACTATTACCATTGTGTCTTTTCATTTGTTAAATAGACTTAGTCCAATTTATTATCATGTATGTTTATGATTTTAGCGGTTATGGATACCTCCATTATGCGTTTTGTGTTTTATGATAAATCATCTTTAGGCGTATAACAATTATGTCCTATACATTTATGCTGTTCAAAATTATAATAAAGAAGATTAGAGAAAGTTAACGTTATGCCAATGAAACCATTCTGCGATTATAACATTATGCCGATCACTATTTATGCGAGAAAACTTTATGCTGAAACTTTTATGCCAAACAACATTATGAAAAAAAAAATTATGCGATCGAAAGGGCACCCAACATATAGTATCTGTCAAGCTAAACAACCTGATTCTTATGTTTAGAACCATGCATAACTTTATGATACAAACTGGCGGCTGTGAAGAGTTACCCCCTTACTTATAAACGATGATTAACAACTGCATAAACTATGTATTGTTTGTCTTTTACTCTCATATGACATTTCAAAGTTAATAGACAGAGACAAAAATTAACTTAGTTATCTGTTAATTATCTATATTAATATTATAAAGTGGAAATATTTGTATTTTTGTGTGTGTGTGTCGTAAGTCGTATGTTTGTAATGAATAAACTCAAAAACAACTGGACCGATTTCAAAAATTCACCATTAGAAAGCTACATTCACCTTGAGTAACATAGGCTACTATTGATCCCGATATTCACGGCATCGGGACTTACGCGTGTGAAACCGAGGGACGCAGCTATCGTTTTTAAATAAGGTGGTAAGTATTTTTCCTTGAAAATATAGCTACTGAACTTTCCTATGATATTCAGGCGTAGCATTGCCATAATCCTGCAAATTGAAAAGCGTCGATCTATTCGTCACCATATACTTCAAGAAGTCCTGTATATGTGTGAGTACATGCTGGAGAGACTTCTCGTCTAAGGCCGTATACGCCAACATGGGCCCCATTTTAGCAAACAATCGCAGTAGGTGGATGGAGCCGTATGTCTGGGACATCGGCGCGTCGGGGTAGTCTTGCAGTATCTCGCTGTATTGTGGCCGCTCGAACTTGTATAGTAGTTGGGATCCTAGGGTTGCGTTGAAATATTCTTTTATACCTAAAAAAAAATGTTATTTTTAGGGTTCCATAAGAGCGGTGTTGGTCTAGTGGTAGATATCGCGACTTTCATTCCAAAGGTCGTGGTTTCGAATCCAGGCCGACCAATGTCTTTTTCCTTAAGAAAAATTTAAGTGCGCTATTAACATCGCTCTTACGGTGAAGGAAAACATCGTGAGGAAACCGACATGTCCTAGGACTCACCACGGTCCGAAGGCATGGGATATTCGCCAATGCGGGGTAGGCTCCCGTGGCGTCTTAAGCCCTCTAAGAAATCACGTACAATGGCCCAATTGTGAGGCTAAGTGCGGAAAAGGCTCAGCGAAACTAACTAACTAACTAGGGTTCCATACCTCAAACGGTAAAAAAGAAACGGAATTTTCTAGTTTTAAAACGCAGATGCGAATTTTGAATGGTGCGGGTTGAGCAATGCCTGCCGCGGTCGTTACTTGAATGGGAGACCGATACATAAGTTGTGTGGCAAAAAATCACTTTCTCAAGCTGTTCCGTGCTTCGGCGCGGCAGGTTAATCAGGTAATCGCGGTTATTATCTCTGATAGCAGTCGTTAGGTCAAATTAGAAGCCTTAGGGCGACCTGACAACACTAAGTGAACCATACCACTACAGAAAAAAAAGAATGCTCAACGTTTCGAGACCTTTACAGGTCTCTTCTTGAGGATACGTTTTTCGGTTTTAAAATTCGGGAAATGGTAAGATCAAAGGTATCAAGGTCAACATGTTACCTTTGACCTTCCTTTGAGATCGACAGTCCTTGGTGTAAAATTTTGATCTAAGATTATTAAATAGAGTATAGTAAATTTATTTACCTTCTGTAATATCTATTAACACAGATTCCTTAGCTTGATTATGTGATTTACTAGACTTCTTCAACGCTAAGTAGTTATCAACAATCTGCCCGACCGTCAACTTGGCCGGCAGTAATACCAGCTTCTGTTGTCTGGTGATCACATCCCAATCGTCCACCAACCATACTTTCAACTCCTCGGGTATTTTGATCTTTACTTCTACTTTAGCTAGGTATTGTTCCTCAGATTCGATTGATAGGTCTAAGCGGCCTCGTTTCTTTCTGTGGATTTTGGAAAAGTGTGATATTGTTATAGTAATCTATACTAATGTTATAAAGAGATATAGTTTGTATGTCTGATTGGATCAATGGATGTAAAGCGCTAATCTACGGAACTAATTAACTAATTTTGAATATACATTTACTTAGTTATAAAATATGAAAACTAAACAAAAAAAACATATTTAATATAAACTTAAAACACTCACAGTACTTGGTATAATAAAAAATACTAAGCCATACTATATCGGGTCTCCATAGGAATTTTGTTTGCAAAATGTGAGGACTTGTATTGATTTTGTTATTCATTATTTACATTTTCGGTGCAGCGAGCAGCTAATACGCGAATAAGCACAGGGCAAAAAATGTAAATACATAAAAGGTGCTCATATTGTTGTGTTAGTTAAAAAGTTTATTGATTTTGTTATTTTGTTTCGTTTATGAATTATCTTATGATAAAATCGGCAGGTCTGATTTAAGTGATGTGTAGGTAATCAATAAGAAAGGGTTTACGAAACTCATGGGGGTTTGTTTGCAGTGATCATGCGATTCATATTAGAACTATAATGGAACCGGAGCAATAATCTTTACTATAATCCTTACTAACATTTTAAAAGTAACTACGTGCGTCTGTCTGTTCCAACAAGTTGGTAAAAGAACCCGCAGAACAGCGCGCAGCAATGCTCATTTCATTTTTACGATAGACGTTACAATTTTTTAAGCGCTGTAGCGGCTTTTTATATTAATTTCGCGTAAAAGGGACATGGAATATTTTTAAGACATTATTTCTAGTACTGGTATATAATATCTCACTCAATGGTTAGACAACATCATTTATAAACAACTTACTTGGGCTGGTCTGAGCCGGAATCCGTAGGGACTTCTTTGTTCTGCTTCGTTTTAGGGTCCTTCACGGGGGCCGGAGTCGTTTCAATCTCTTTGCCTTAAAATTATATAAGTTTATATTAACCACATGGTTTTAACCAACTTACTTTGGAAATAGGATTCAGATATTAAGAGATTAAAAGCAACTTTACAGGCACATTGATGAGATTTCGCCATGTCGATTATCATCCGAGCGTTGTTCCCGGTTGCATCTCTCTCGAGAGCCCGGGGTCCGCTTGATGAGATTTCTCCATGTAACGAGGGTAAAATGAAAAAAGCTCATTTTTTTAAGGGGTCTTAAATAGATGTTGAGAAACCGAGGTTTAGTCTATATTCGTAAACCACCATTTACTCAAAGGTGTGTAACTTACCAGCAGGTGTGGAAGCCCTGGACTCTTCTCGTGCAGGTGTGGTAGCTGTAGCTGTTGCAGCTGTTTCAGACTTGCGACCCTTAGCAGGAGCTGAAATCAATGTCTTTTGCTGTTCACTTAGTGTACATTGTGTTGTACACCATGTTGCTAACATTTATGCATGTATTTTCCAGGTAATCTCTGAAACTACTGAACCAATTTCAAAAATTCTTGCACTAATAGAAAGGGACATTATCGAGGAGTAATATAGGCTACTCTTGGTCCCAATATTCCAACAGGATTGGGACTTTCGTGGGCCTCTGCTATAACATTCTACTCTCTGTTAGACAAAAATGTAAGTGGTTATATTTTCAAATACAGATCTTATGGGATTACATTGGATATCTTTTGATGCAAAGATGGGTCTGTTGCTACGAGTAACAAATAGAAATGGAGATCTAACTCTCATAGTAAACCCGGTAAAAATGTGTTCCAAAGTCAACCATTGCGCAGACATTCCGCGCACTGGATTGTATTATTGATGACATGACTGACAATAAGTACGGACATAGTGGATAGTGTTAAACAGTGGGGGATCAGTCATTTAATGTGAACTTAATAGTTGGGTTTTAACTTCGTCTAGGCAAATATTAATTTAAAAAATCTGAGGGTGTTAATGGAAACAGAAAACATGTTTATTGTTCTGGTTGGTGCTGGAAACAATATCCAAAACATTAAAATTGACAACCCTTTTGCATAGGTTATATTTTCTTCAACTAGCCTTGGTTTCCATACTGTTCCTTATTTGTACTGTGGTTTGGCGATCAAGTCGTCAATTTCCAAAAGTCTGCAATATCCGTGGAACATGTTTTGAAACAAATGCGAGTTCCATATATATTCTGAGTTCGTTGGTCTGTTGCGATACTCTTCAATAAGTTAAAGCAAAACAAAGGCCAAATGAAGCCTGAGTGGCGTAACATAGCCCTAAATAGACCCGAATGGAATAGTTGGAAGGAGGCCTTTGCCCACCAGTGACCCAATTCCGGCTAGTAAAATGATATACAGTAAAAGAAACTTGTTTACTAAAACAAATCACTGAGTAAAAGGCTTAATGTTATTGTTACTTACTCTTTTTGGTCTTGGTCGGTTGAGCAGTGTGCGCTCTCTGGACTTCTTTCTGTCGCTGAACGTTAGCCTCATTGTATTTTAGCACGCGACTCTCTGGTACCCATTCGTCCCAACTAAAATCGTAGAAATTACAGGAATTTAACTCAATGTTTTGAGAGGTAGGTTATGTTTAGTGATATCAATTTTTTTAAGTTTCTTTAATTAAATGCACTAGAAAACTCACTTTTTATTCCATCCTGCGTAGTGAATTAAATAGCGAACATGTTTATCTTTGGTTACCGAACTTTTGAGACATTTTGCCTCGTAAATTAGCGGCCCATGAAAACATAGCACTTTTTCACCTGAAAAAGCAAAATGTGTGTTATGAAACTGAACTAAAATAGAGGAAATCGTTAATACTACTATTATATAAGCAGAAAAATATGTTTTTATTGGTTTTTACAAGAGAATTTCTAAAAATAACAACCTTCAGCAAACTTTAACTTGGGTGCCATTTTTTGTTTACATTCGAAAACAAAATGGCTGCCGTAATATCCACAGAACCAAAAACCATTTTTTTCTTATTCTAGTCGATTATTGTTAACAATTTTTGTCACATCACTATTTTTTTATCTGTGGCTATCATTTCATCAGTGTTGCCAAATTTTGCCATTTGTACCTTTTTTGAAAATCAAAAAGGTACAGAAGCTTTCTTACAAAGTGAATAAGGCTCAAATAATTTACGACAATTCTACCAGTGTAATGTTAAAAAATTAACTTAGCCATTAAAAATAAATAACATATATAAACTTAGTAAAACCATAAAATCCTTACAACAGTATTTATTTTCCCAAGTTACGTGACTTTTGACTTCAATATTATGGCAACACTGTGAATTTGTTTGTTGGCGTTTTCAGCAAATTTCTAATTGAAATCGGAATTTCGTTTTAAAACTGCTTTTCTGCTACATTTCTTTTAAATTGGATTGAAATTTCCAAATATGAATCGCAGAAGAGCCCATGATGACGAAGATGGATATGGTAAGCAAGTATTCTAATATTTATTTTAAGGTTAGTTTGTCCCTGCTTATTACGAATTCTAACCATATTCCTATATGTTTTTAGAACGTTTACACCGAAAACGACGTCGTGTATCTGAGAACCAAGAGATCGAAGACAGATTGGAGTCTCTAATTCTAAGAGTTGGTGAGAAAAGCAGCTCCAGTTTGGAGAGCAACCTCGAAGGTCTGGCCAGTGTTTTGGAAGCTGACTTGAGCACATTCCGCGTTAAAATCCTACGAATTCTCACAGAATGTGCTATACGCATGCCAGAGAAGTGTACAATATACGCCACACTGGTCGGTTTACTAAACGCTAAGAACTACAACTTTGGAGGTGAATTTGTGGAGTATATTGTGAAAACGTTTAAAGATAACTTGAAAGTGGGGAAGTGGAACGCTGCTCGGTACTGCTTGAGGTTCATATCCGACTTGGTGAACTGCCACGTACTTGCAGCTTCATCTTTACTTACCCTACTTGAAACATTAGTTGATTGTGCTAATGAAGATGTGGTTCCCCAAGTTAGGAGGGACTGGTTTGTGTTTGCCGTGCTATCCACACTCCCATGGGTCGGCCGAGAGTTATATGAGAAGAAAGAATCTCAGTTAGACCATTTACTGGTCACAATCGAGGTATTCCTAAACAAGCGGAGTAAGAAACACTGGCCTGCTCTAAAAGTGTGGTCAGCAGACACCCCTCATTTACAAGAGGAGTATTTAGACTGCCTCTGGGCTCAGATAAAGAAGTTGAAGCAAGATAACTGGTCTGAGAAACATATACCTCGACCATATCTAGCATTTGATTCGATTCTTTGTGAGGCTTTGCAACATACACTGCCTGCAATACAGGTGGGTAAAATAATGTTAGGTACAATAAATTTTTCTTCTTATAAGATTCCATTTCAGAGATCTTTGATGTATAAATTACTTAATTTTTAAACAATATTTTCCAGCCTCCGCCCCACAATGACAGCGACATATACCCGATGCCTCGTGTCATTTTTCGCATGTTTGACTACACTGACTGTCCTGACGGCCCGGTGCTACCTGGAGCTCATTCCATTGAAAGATTCCTCATTGAAGAACATCTACATAACATTCTTGAAGCCTCACATTTGGAACGGAAGGAATGTGCCACACAACTTCTCTGCTTTCCTTACAAAGCTAAGATCCCCTTAGAATACTGCATAGTAGAGGTCATATTTGCCGAGTTGTTTAATCTACCGAGGCCGAGGTATTTGGAGATATGTTACGGATCGATTTTGATTGAGCTGTGCAAGTTGCAGCCTTCAACCATGCCTCAGGTGTTGGCTCAGGCAACAGAGATATTGTTTATGAGGATTGATACGATGAATGTGGCTTGTTTTGATAGGTAAGAATTTTAATATTAGTAATTTTATGATGCAAATTTTGCCTACTGTATTTCTGGCTTTTATTTATTTATTTCTGGTAAGCTTTCCCACATTTTTATGTATAGAGAATTCCCTATTCTACTTAGAGGATAGGGAATTTTAAACTGAATACTACTATAACTATAATACTACACTCTATGGTAAAATAATAATAGTAGACAAGACTCTAATTTCAATATCTCCCTAAATATGATTCTAAATAATTCTTAGTAATATGTTAATAGTCCTGTTAACTATTAATTCAGAATTAAAGGTTTATTTAATTAATGTTTACCTATTTTCCAGGTTTGTGAATTGGTTCTCATACCATTTGAGCAACTTTCAATATCGGTGGTCATGGGAGGACTGGGAATCATGCACTCAGCTGGACCCCGACCATCCCAAGCCTAGGTTTATCAGAGAAGTACTCGGGAAATGTCTCAGGCAAGTCACTTTATACATTTACTGGCTGCGTCCAGCGGTTTCACCCGCGTAAGTCCCGATTCCCTGGGAATTTTGGGATCAAAAGGGCCTGTGTTACTTCTTGATAATGTAGTTTTTTATGGTGGAAGAATTTTTGAAATCGGTCCAGTAGTTTCGGAGCCTATTTGTTACAAACAAAGAAATAAATCTTTCCTCTTTATAAAATTAGTATAGAATTTTAACTTTTTTTCATTTGATGAAAACAAAAGACAAGCATTGAGTCTTATTGATCAAAGATAAGATATAAAATCCGTTGAATGTTATTGGTAGGTGAGAGGTAAGGGATAATATGCCATATCTGCAATGAGTAAAGTTTTAAGCATGATTTCCTTTTTGACTGGTCATGGTCTTGAATGAATGTAACAATATCTTTACAGGTTGTCATATCACCAAAGAATAAAAGACATAACTCCAGAAACATTTGCATCATTCGTGCCACTGAAACCGGAGCCAATCTACAAATACTCCATGGAAGGAGCAGGTAACACAAACCAAGTTTCTTATAAATAAAAATAATTTATTTTATTTTACAATCAACTCTCTTAAACTAACCTACATAGGAATATTTACACGTAAATCGAAAAAAGATGATGTGAATTACAGTGTCAACCCTGGATTCTAAATGCCATTTTGTATGAGATGTCACTCTCCAAAATCCTCTCCCGATAAGGCGAGATCAAAAAATTGAATTACATATTAAAAAATTGAGTATTATTTTCAAGTATAAACAGTAGGAGAAATGTCAGTCTATTCCATGGCCATTAGTTCTAGAAAGCTGAAGGGGCGTTCGCGTACTTCGCGGTGTTCAGGAATGTCCTCATGCCTTAGTGTTCGACTCTCTTGTTCGCTGTTATTCGAGTAATCATCACTCATATCGTCATTGTCATCGTAAGCTTCCTGTTCTTGTCTATGGGTGCTCAGAGATTCGAGAAATGTTTCTAAGTCGTCGTCAGGGTGAACATAGACCTCGTGTTGCTCACTGCCCTCGTGTATCGGCTCTCCGTGTGTCCGATTAGGTCTCACGTCCTCCGCAGTGAACCCAAATATTTCATCAAAAATATCAGAGACTGTCGGTGCTTCGGTGGTAGAAGTTACTTCGTCCAAGTCGTTAGATGAAGGCGTTGCTTCGTCAGTTAGAGTGCTGTTATTCTTCTTCTTTTTACATTTAGTCTTGTTTTTACCAGTGGAGTAGGTTACTGAGATTTCTGTGACTGTAAGCTGTTCGGGATCGCCGAGGTCTTGACCGTTTGACGCCTCGGTTGTCACGCTGAATATGTACTCGCTGTGGTCTTCGGTATCTTCCGTATTTGCTTGCTGTTCTTTCATATCGTTGTACTGTTCCTCGTCTGAATTACGAGGTGGGGATTCGACGTTTGTTGCGTGTTCAGCTGTATTTCCCTGGCTGGGAGTTTGAGTCGATTCCAGTGGTTTAACAGCAATCTCGTTAAAATACGAGTCTGGTACCCGATCCCTGTGATCATCTTTGTTCCGTTCTTCTTCCACGGTCTTCTGTGTCGATGAAACGTATCCATGGAAATTGGATGCTTTTCTCCTAGCTTGTTGATACTTACTGCCTAAAGGAATAACCATTTTTGTTCTGTCTGTGTTTGGAATGTTACTTGTCGTACTCCATTTGTCGTGTTTAACTGAAGTACCTTTATGCATGAGCATTGTTTGTCTGAAACGATTCTTGTTTCTGTCTGTAGTCGGAACTGTGATTGTTGTCGTTGGTGCTGGAGTGCTGGTTGTTGTTGTTGTTGTTCTGGTGGTAAATCTTGTGGTTGTTGGCCGAGGGGTTGTAGCTATTACTGTTGTGGTGGGGTCTGTAAGATCTACAGTTGTTGATGTCGTCGTGAAAGTATCATTTTGTGTGTTAGGTTCCAAGTCTTTATTACTAGTGGGTGCAGAGCTCGCCTGTGGCGTTAAATCTGGCAGCGGTCTCTTCGAGATCGGTCGGGGTCTGACCGTTGTCGTCGTAGTGCTGGTCGTTGTTGAGCTTGTCGTTGTAGATGTGATACGTTTGTGTTTCTTGATTTTCTTGATAGGATTGGTTGCATTTTCTTTAAGTTCGGTAAACTTTGGCGGTGGGCGCGTTCTCTTTTTGGTCTTCGGAATGAACTCGGTAGTAGTTGAGGGCTCCGTCGTCGTCGATACTACTTCCTCAGTTGTTGTGGTTTGCCAAGTCATGGGTTCAGTAGGAACTGCTACTGTCGTCGTTATCGCTTCCGTCAATAAATCGTCTATGTTGATATTGCTGAAATTTAATCTTTCAGAAACCATTGGCGTGGTTTTTTGCTGAGAAAAAATGTTATTTGCGCCTAAAATACTATTTGCCCATTGCATGGATTCCAAAGTGATTTTATCCATAGGCGACAGGTTGGACTGGGCGGTGATTATGTCGGGCGTGCTCGTAGTGGTTCGATGCGTTTTTTTTAATTCGTGTTTTTTCGGCGGTTTTGCTTTCGTGCGATTTTTGTTTAGATAACTTGCTTGATCACTATACTCTGTTGTGTTGCGGTTTCCGTAGTTCATTGAGATCGGTCTGAATGAGTCAGTGAGCGGCTCCGGATCCGAGAACTGTGCGTCGAGGACCTGCGGACTCGGCCTGAAATCGATCGGCGGCGGCTTGGGCCTTAGGAGCTTAGTGTGATAGTGTGGAAGCTTCAACGGCGGCATCGGCTTGAAAGGCTTCTTCTCCATCGTCACAAAAACGCCAGGTGGCGCGTTAAACACTGGCGGCCTTACGTGCTCCGGAAAGTAGCTGACTTTGGTCGGCGGTTGTTTTTGCTTCGTATAAACCTTGTACGTTTCGGTTTCCTTGGTCGTGGACTCCGCTGTAGTCGGTTGATTTGTGGTTTGGACTGTGGAATTCGTTTGTATAAACGATGGGGTTGGCAGGACTGCCGGTTTTGTCGTCTTTACTACGTTAGATGATAGATATTTGGTGTCCGGTGGATAAGGATATTTTGTATCAATCGGTGGTTGTGGTATTGGGCCCGGTGCAAAGTTCTGAGTATGGGGAGGTCGGTGAGGATACTTGAACGACTGAGGCTTGTAACGATATGGTGGTACTTTCTTTTTGTGATATTGATCTGCGGGCCCCGCGTGCCCTACCTTTGACTGTTGCGCGGTTTGAGGCTGGTATGGTGCCTTATATCTCGGTTGATAATTGTCATTAGCATCATCGTCGGAGAACAACGAGAAAAACAGTCTATCTAAACCTGAAGTCTGGTAGGCCTTTCTACTCTGATAAGTCGGTACTGGATTTATATTTTTGTGGAACCAAATCGCTCTTTGTGGCCTCGGAACGTATTTCGGCAGTTCTGGTTGTCGGAATTTTGGTTCCTCAGTCGGGTTGGTCTCTCGCACCGTGAACGTTCTCACTGGATTATCGAACGGCTTCTTAATCTGTTTTTGAGCCTGCGATGTTACCGAAAAAGTGAGTTCATAGTGATACTTTCCCGGTGAAGTTTCGGCGTCTCTTTGCCTAACGCGTCTTACTGACCAAAATGCTTTGACTCCTTCCATACATATAGCGTTGCCACACTTTGGCGTAGACGACTCATCTTCAGCGAACAGAAAGCCGTCCTTATTCTCCAAAAGACGGCCCTTGGCCAGGATCGTGATATCACCTAAAGCTGGTGCTACCTCGGGGTTCAGCCTTTCGAACGGAGCTGCTTTAATCTTCTCCCATAAATTGTGATCGTCGACTTCTTTAGAGGCAGTGAATTCAGTTTTAGAGTCGGGTGATATGACTGCTCCTTTCGCGATGAGTTGGTCGATCTTGTCACGGACGAGAGTGAGGTAGACGCTATGCCGCAACGCATCCTCCCAGTAGTGTGCGGGAACAAGGGCTAGAGTGGCTGGCGGGTTGGTTGCCATCACCTCATGTAACGGCCCGGCATGGCTCTCGCCTGACGATCCCTTCCATTCGTTCAGCGGTATCGGAGTTGGCCTGAAGTCCTCATAGTTTGCCGCCCGGCTTCCTTCCCTGTGCCCCTGTAATGAGAGACAGACAAACATTCAAGAATCCATTAGCGACCAGTGCCGATAAAAAATGTGGATGTATCAGTATGCGTTTGAAAGTAAAACGGTGGTAGCGGGAAAGTGCGGCGGCGCGCGGCGACGTTTCGTGCGGGCATCGCGTGCCTCGCGCTCCAACCCTCCCGACCGTACAATTTCCAATCGAATAATTTCAATATAATTCACATTCGCAAACCATCTCCTCTTTCACTACGTACGGAAAAAACTAAAGAGAGTGCATGGCAATGTGGTGACAATTCTACAACAGATATTATTGAGAGACCAGATGGAAGACTATATTCAAAATGTAAACTTGTTGATTTGACGGACGATGTTTTAAACTTTAAATTAGGATAATTTCCCAATGCACTTATTACTCTATTGTGTTATACAATTTTAATAACTTATTATCTTGAAATCTTGAGCAATTTCTTTGTTTCTCTAACAATAATAGGCTAGTTGTTGGATTACGTTTATCTCTATTAATCCGTATTGTTTGATCTAGACACATTTGTTCATGTAGCGTGGTATCGTTAAATTACGATTTTAGACTTCATCGATTAAAGAATTTCAGCTGTAGAAATCTTAGTGTGAAAATATTCTAAACTTTCCGTTGTTATCTTACAATATTATAAAGCTGAAGAGTTTGTTTGGTTGTTTGTTTGAACGCGCTAATCTCAGGAACCGCTGGTCCAATATGAAAAATTATTTCAGTGTTGGATAGTCCATTTATTGAGGAAGTCTAGGCTATATTATATTTTCAATAAAATTAGTCGGACGAAGTCGCGGGCACTACTAGTATTAAATATATGTTATAAATCCGTGTACAATAACTTAATATTGATTATAAAAATCTTTATAATATGCAATAAAATAAGAAAACAATGAGAATTATTTTATAAATAAAAGCCCCATGTTATATGCACAGTGTCCCAGACCTTGACACTCACGAGGCGAAATACTTTCTTTGAACGCCTGAACTAAAAATAATTTATTTGAAAGTCTAAAAATGCAACCCCGAATAGAACTTTTAATTTTAATGGTTCACAATAGCCTTAGACCAAGACAAATAGAGGGACTTTGCCCTGCAGTGGGACCGTTTAGGCTCTGAAGGGGACAGTACCTACTCTTTTCTCCACACAAACTTTACAAACGACTGTTTCCTCCCGGGATAAAGACATTACAGAAAATATGTTTATGCCATAAGTCCTATATGACTCGATCGACAGATCCCAGCGATGACCATGCCCCTACGTTTTGTTTTTTTTTTATATGCAAATTTTTCTGAATTTTATTTCTATTCTCATTAGAAAATGAAAATAAAACGTAAGGGCAAAGTCAGTCATGGCAGATATAGGTTTAATGGCATAAATATATTTGCTCTAATATCTTTATCCCGGGAGGAAACAGTCAACTTTTAAATTTCCAATGATGCGAACATCCCGTATGCATACTTGAATATGATGTAAAGCTTTTCACATGAGCTTGTTGATTGTTCGCTGTTATATTAGGTAAATAAGGTGCGTTAAGTTTATTAGCAGCGCACACGATCGCTCCACTTTGTCTAGCGATGAGAAAAGTCTCGTGAGTTGTTGGTAGTACAATGGTACAGTAAAACAAGGTCATTGTTTGATCTGATGATTGTTGTTTACTTGTAATTAGCTTGTTTAGATCACTATTGTGCCCCGGTGCCCGATTCATGTAATATTTTAAAGAATTTTGTTTATTCGTTGGGTTTTTTTTTTCGTTTAGGTAGGCCGGCGAAATTATTTTGAATATCAGTTTCATGTGCAACAAAGATGCATCAAGATCCATATTATTTACATTTTCTATCCATCTTGTTTTAGTTTTGAAAAATGCTTTAGAAATGTTTGCACCCGACGGGATTAAAACCTGGAACCCTTCCAATAACATCGTCAAAGCATAGTGCTGTTTGGAGAAAAAAAAACTGAATTCATACAGTTCAAAAATAAGTTAAGTAAACGATAAACTGGGTTCATAATGCTATAATCCGACATTTTTCAGTTATTTTATTATACCTATATTACTAAATAGAAAATATTTTAGATAAGAATTGTAACTGTTGAAAAGCATTTATTTTTATACAATCGTAAAATAGATCACCTAGAATTTCTTCCTATCATAAAAATAGAGAGTTTAAAGTTTATATACGCGCCTATATTTTAACCGCACTGCACGATCACCCAAGGATCGAACAAGGGCTTATTCCAATCTACATACATATTCGGCCAGTTCAGTTTCAGAGAACAATCATAAAAACTTTCTTCGTAATATGAATAGACGCGCACAAAGCATCACTTGGCCACATTTTCAAATTTTACAAAAACTGAATAAAACTTTTAGTAGTGTAGCCATGTTTTTTAGGTATATTAAATTTCAAAAATAAAATGAAATATTGTACATTAAATACATTTATTCTGCAATAAATTAATCAATTTTTGCATAAAATGATAGATTTCAGGGTTTCCAACACGATTGTTTTTTAAGTAGGAAAACTGTCGTTTTCTCTTTAGTATAGATTGTAGATATATAAATATATGAAGAAAATACTGTAAGTGTCGACTATTACAACATTACTAGACAATATTATGGTAAACAGATGTTGTCATTTAACAAAATATCGTATTGTTTACAAAATATTATTATTTTCTTTTTTATACAGAGAAAACATACCACCGAGGCACATGCACACAAACCAGAGATAATCTAAAATGAATCAAAATATTTGTAATACTATGATAAATAAGTTACTCACTATTATAAGGATACACAGGCTCAAGAATGTTGTTCTCATAGTCACTGATTCACAATTGATCCCACTGTTATTGTGTTTGTGGCACTGTTTGTTTGAACGCGTGCGTCTCTAATGCATTGTTGGTTAGACTGAAGTGCCGTGGCTTCGTGCAACACCCCTGCTCGGCGGATGGCAGCTAATGCTTGTAAAGGGGAGTTGGCAAGTTATTTCTTCCTAGAGAAATTAAAAGTTTCTGTGTAATCTTCGGTCAGTTCGGATGGATGACGGTTTCGTGGTTTAAACCTAGCGTTTCACCTATCAACCTTGCAAGTCTTCAAGTCTAGAGTCATCATCATCCGAGCATACCTCTCGTGTAGTGAGGTCATTGCATATCAGCCCTTACGATGACAAACCAGCACTTCTTAGGTCTTCCCAATCTGCCGCGGCCGGGCGGAAGCGCCCAAGTACGAAATTAACATTTTCATCTTCGAGTCTAGAGTGAATAGATTTATTCTAGGCTATCATGCTACATCGTCGACCTCATCATCGTTTCCGATATTTTAGCCATATTCTTTCAGACCCAGACTACAGGGCCCTTGCTCATCTAGGCTTAATAGAGCTTTTAAGCGTCTTCTTTCATCATAAATATACAAACATACATATGCTCATGAAAAAGATTTTCGTAAGAATCGAAAATATGATAAAATGTCCCGCGGTTCACGCGCTTCACTCGCGTAAGCCCGGATGAATCTCCCGTAAGAAACCCCATTCTCAACGGATGCTGATATAAAGAACACACTCTCCAAATTTCAGCTCTCTATCATCAGTGGTTAAGGCAGTCAGTCAGGAGTCAGGACACAGCATTTTATAGATATAGTGGATAGATTGTGAAATAAGATTAGTGTTTTTCAAGAATTGCTTAGACAATGATCGCATACAAAAAATGTTGTTATTAAATAATCAACTGACTGACTAAACGCTGACTTAATTACTAGTTTTCAATTGATATTGTCAAATAAATTACAACATATCAACAATGTGAAAGCAAGTTCGAATGTTTGTTCATCACGCTTAAACGATCGGGGAGAATTTTCATTAAATACTGAGCTGTATTATTTTACTGTGATTGACAGTTCCGCTTTAAATAGCGTTGAAATCGGAGAATACATGATTTGTGTTGTCGTCTGATGTGAAAATTGAAACTCTTTATTTATTAAGGGTGGTAAAGGTATAAAAGTTAAGTTTTTAAAATTGTCAATTAATCGGATTGTTTACAACTGAGATTTCGCTGGGTGCTTTCCATACGAAATCTCATAATTATTGGGTGACTGCACGGATATAAGACGCGGATTTATTCGCGTTATTATTTTCCTTCACCGTAAAAGCGATGTTAATAACGTAAACAATTAAAAATAAGCGTCTCTGAGCTAAACCGCGAGCAGACAGACATGACGGTTTCTTGTTGACTACAAATGGTACGCGGTTCGGCAGGAATGAAAATCGGAGTTTATACTACAACACCACCACTTTAATACTACTCAGCAGAACTTAGTTTAAAATCCTACAACTAAAGCAAGACTTTAAAAACATTCTAATAATCGCGATTTAAAAACTACGCTAAATTTTGCAGACTGTACATTATGCTTTCATAAAATAAAAGAGGATATTTTGTAACCATACATAACTTTAATTTCCTTCTATACCTTAGTACATAGTTATAAAAATTGCGTAGTTTCCGCCATTGTCCAGTAATCACTACGAAGCGTTGATCACCTGCATTCAGTCTTATCTTCCAGTTTTATCTTAACGATTGGTTGCATACGTACAGAGTAGAGTATAGTCAGGTAGGATCGGATACGGGGAAAGACCGTGCGACTCAAATCTATACTAATATTATATAGCTGAAGAGTTTGTTTGTTTGAACGCGCTAATCTCAGGAACCGCTGGTCCGATTCTTTCAGTGTTGGATAGTCCATTTACTGAGGAAGGCTATAGGCTACTTTTGATCCCGATATTCCCACGGGATCAGGACTTACGCGGGTGAAACCGCGGGACGCAGCTAGTATCTGTTAAAACAAGCAACATTGCAACTGCCGGGTACCACAGATCGGAGCGGGGTGTATTGCTCTTGTGAACATCGTGGCTAACACTTAAAAGAATATCACCTATTTTGGGAGATATTTGAGCCATACGGTCTTCCCCCGTATCCGATCTAACCTGACTATACTCTACTATACGAAGATTACCTATATTGCGTAAACTATATGTACGTACTTATAATACACGTATGGATAGTTTTTTTTACAGGAAAATAGTGAAGTTCAATAGCATGTAAATAATAATTGGCCATTATCCAATTATTATTGCATCGATGAAAAAATGTAAAATAAGTTATGTGATTAAATAATTACTTACTTACTTACTGTATTCGTTTCACAGAAGCGACTACTTTCCAATGTTTAAAGTTAAAAGTAGCAACCAACTAAGTGCCAGCTTGAATATTGACAAGATATGAATTTCTGTGTAAATTGAAACTGAGTTTTTTCGGTAGTTCTAGTTTCTTGATTTGGCAGGAAAGGTGTTATAGAACTATGCTTTTAACGCGCTTTTTCTGACTATGTAGGACGATGTACGATTGATCTTTATTCATTTGACATTGCGCTTTCATCTCTAATTAATATTTCCAGATCAAATTTGCTTAAAGTCCAAAAAAACTGATCGCAAATAAAACTATAACAAAACAATGCATGGCAAGAACTGGTAAAATATGGTGAATTTTATCACTATAACACCTGTTGGGACCATTTTTCGTGCAAATGACATTAATTCATTCGAATTGTTCTGACCACGCTTGTCTAAAGTTGCCCCCCATTAACACATAAACGTCTAATATTAGGTTAAGATGAAATAAATTGCTGAAATAACTCAAATATCGTCAATATTGGTGAAGTTTTCTTCCTAGCACTGCGCCCGCGCCGTCGTCGTCGGCGGATTTCCCCGATCGCGTGTCTACTTTCCATCTCGTGGGTAGTTTTTGTAGCGGACGTACGCGGAACGCGACTGTCGTGTGTGGTATGCTTTATTGTACCCTGAGAGGACACCGTCATAAAGGCTCTTCAACTAATATCATTAAGATAATATACCGGTAATATGAAGTTGTTGTTTGATTTAGATTATTAAAAAAAAAAGCTAAAAGCTGCCCTTCGAAAAGAAGAAGAGAGCTTTTTATGAGCTACTTCTTAATCTTTCTCATTATTTAGGTACCTTCGATAATGTATAAACAATAAACAGTTCGATAACATTACTTACCTTATATTAATACCGCTTAAATCTAAGAAAAAAATCTAACCCAAAAATTTACTAGTTTAAGCTCAAATTAGAAGGAGTTAGTTGATGCGGCAAACGTGGACATCGACTTTGTTTTATTCTGTAGTAGACATACGTTTGCGTTTGGTGCAGTGCCCTCTTCGACTAACTAGTATTCATTATATTATTATAACCAATACTTCCACCACAATAAACTCTATCCTACAGCAATAAAATTTGGATTGTATTACTTGGCGCATAGTGATTTATTGATGACAAATACGAACGTATCCTGCTTGTATTTCCAAATAGATTGGAAATTAATCCATTTCCATTTTGCATTCTGCTGTGTCACGAGATTATTCACAGACTTTTCAGCTTTCTCTGTTTATGCGTCCTTCTTCGCTGTTATTTTGATGATTTACTGATTTTAAAAACTGTAATGTGCAATCGTTTTCGAAAAAAAAGCATATACGTAAATTCGCTAGAACTTCGAACTTCAGATATATTTTGCATAAATACTTGTAAACCGTTTCCGAAAAAAAAACTTAGATAAATCTAAAATTATACTCATTTTTCGGTTTTAATCGCAATCCTTGTATTTATTTTTGCTGGAAAGTCTTCGAAACGTCGAGAGTTGGAAAAAAAGCAAAATAATTAAAGTATTAAAAGTGCGAATAGAACCGAAAAATAAGTTTAACATTAAAATCTTTCTAAATCTACCAAAAGGCTTTGGTTAAAAGGCAAAGGGTCCTGACTGATCAACGCACAGCCTAAACCGCTGATAGTAGAGGGCTGAAATTTGGATTTATGTTATATAGGCCCCCGATAAGAAAGGATTTTTGAAAATTTCCACGGGTTCTGGACTTAGGCGAGTAAAACTGCAGCTAGTCTTAAATAAACCCATTGATCCCAACCTAACCTTTGTACTTTTGTGTCTACACTATGAAAATTGCCTAATATGTACTCGACTCAAGATAAAGATTAAATAGTTGTTTAAATGTGGTAACATTGCGCAAGCTGTATTGTTCCAAACGGGCGCAGTCTACTATCATAGTCGGATCTAAATTAATTTCCACACTGATATATGATCGCTGTATGCTAATTGAGTTTTTCTCGAACCAAATATGTGGTTCTTATTGCAGTTTAGAAAATAAGAGGAATGTGATAATGAGCAGAACTGAACAACTAGTCTGCATTATGTTATGAATGAATGTCACGAAAATGATTGAAATTGTTGTTGTTGGTTTTTATTTCGGTTTTTGCGATGGTGTTTTAAAATAAAACTCATCGGCGACTACCCGTGAGCAAGATTTCTGGAAAGAACTCAAAACGTCTGGCGTTGAAAAACACCTCATATCATAGAAGCAACGTTTTAAAAACTGAAAAAAAGGAGTGTTATTTTTCAGTTTTAATATTTCAGTGTTACTCTAGTTTCAAGTCAATAACCTTTCAATAACCTAACCTGTCAATAAATTTTTATTAAATTATTCATATTATTTACCGACGAAAGTTTGATAGTACGGTCTATTTATGGAGACTTATGTAGTATGGTACGCCAAAACTACTGAAGTAACATCGTTACTATAGTTCTTTATCATTTCTTTAAACTTTACCCTCATCATCATCCGAGCGATGTAAATAAAACGCAAGGCCTTGCTCCTCGCCGTACCGTGTACACTGAAACTTTGAAAAGACCTTTATCAATACATATTATATCTCCCCTATTGCAGCAGCTCTCCCCGGCACGGAGGCGGCACATCAGCTGGTGGTCTGCGTCCGCAACAAATGCACCCCCGAGGAAGCCCTGAACGTGCTCCGAGAGCTGCCCAACCCGCTTCGTGAGGGTGAACAGGTGGGTAGACCATTGTCAAAATAATCTCCACAGAACCCACTTACTTGCCCACTGTGCCCTGCTAACTGCTCTAGGAGCGACCTGATAAAGGCCACTGATAGCGCGGTAGTTGTAGCTGTTTTTGGTCCTCAAAAATTTGACTTTCGGAGGAACAACAACAAGTGCCGTTGACATTATCTATCTACATTAATCATATTCCTCGACTGATTGTCCGCAGACGGCGCCTCACGCTGCGATCGCTGCCCCACACAACCCCCTCAAGATCGACGTGTTTGTGCAGACGTTGCTTAACCTCGGCAGTAAGAGCATATCCCACAGTTTCGCTGCCATATCCAAGTTCCACTATGTTTTTAAGGTGAGCTTCTTTTAAGAACTAGATAGACTACATATAGCTGACTAGGCTGAGATGATGGTACTTATATACGCCATAAATAGCATAAATTAAAAGTTGCTTGCACTGTATAAATCATTTTAGATAAAAATGGCCAATAACCCTAAGGGACCTTAACCTTCCAGATATTAGCAGAATCTGAGGAGGCTCAAATGTGCATTCTCCGCAATGTGTGGGAACTGTGGCAGCGCCATCCGCAAATGGTCTGCGTTCTAGTGGACAAGATGCTCAAGACACAAGTCGTGGAATGCAGCGCGGTGGCCACTTGGCTCTTCTCCAAGGAAATGGCCGGGTTCTTCACCCACGGGTACTTGTGGGAGTTACTGCATCTTACCATAGACAAGATGAACAAACATGTCTCGAAACTTAGTGGGGAATTACAAGAAGCGAGGGAGGCTTTGGCTCGTGCTGATTCAAGCAGTTCTGATTCTGAAGACGAGAATAATACCAAGAAAAAGAAGGATCAGGACAAACCTACTGAGGAGGTATGTCTTCGGTGTTTGTTTAACCCTCAATTTACGTCCTGAAGCTAAATTTTCTTTGTGAAGCGAACGCTAAGAAGGGATACAACAATCTCTTCCTAGTCCTCACTCACCCCTGTGCTTAATTTAAAGTTTAAAAGCTCAGCGCTGTCCCTTCCTCTTCAACCTTTTCCTTCTCATCCTCCCTAACAGTCTCTCTATCTCTTCAGTTCCAAGATCAGTTTCTCTCTAATTAATAGTGATATCTAGACTTAATTTCTTACAGTGTTTACTATAGTCATATCTTTTCAAATGGCAAACCATAATAAAACTTTTGTGTCGTCGACAGGCAGTAGAACGAATGGAAGAGCGCCTGGAAGCAGCCCACATGGACCAGAAGCGGCTGTTCCTGATCGTTTTCCAACGGTTCATAATGATCTTATCGGAGCACCTCGTGCGATGTGACACGGATGCACGGGATCCAGACACGCACTGGTACCGCGCCACTGTAGCCCGACTCCGGCACGTGTTTCTGGCGGTAAGTACTGAAACGTCCAGGAGATAAATTCTGACGACCCTTACAAATACATGACCGTCTCTGACCTAACATACTAGCAACCTCCTACCTCAAACGTTTACTATGAAGCTGCCTTTAAGACGACCCTCTCATAAGTTGCGGGTCTTATTTGCCCTTCGCTCCGGCTTATCAAGTCTCCCAACTAATTCACATTAGCTAGGAACAGACCATAACTGGATGCGGCATCCTAAAGCCTATCCAACAATGATAACATAATGTAATATTGTCTCCTATGATTGTTGCAGCACCACGAGCAGGTCCAGAAGTACAGCTCCACGCTGGAGACGTTGCTGTTCACGCAGGATCTGGACCCTCACATCCTGGACGTTTTCCACCAGTTTGTGGCTCTCACCGCCTAGACCCTTCATACACAGGGGAATATATGTTGTCAAAGTGTATTTGTATAGTGGTGGGGCTCACCTCGTGTTAGAGTTTTCAGGTCGCCCTAAGACCTCTAACTTGACCTAACGATTGTTATGGTCAATGGACTGTCAAGGTTTGTCTTGCAAACATTGCATTGCATCCGCGGACGAGACTTGAATCCTCGACTCCTGCTTGCCAGGAGATGCATTTTTTGCAATAAAACTTTAGAAATTGTTCGATAAAGCTATACCTGTCATATTGCACGAAGTATTAACTTCACTTTATGTATCTTCTTCTTACTAATTGCTAAAGTGACAGCGCGTTTTACGCAGAAGTTGTGGAAAGAGAAGAAGTTAATGTATAAAATTCTTCGTGCAAAGGGACAGAGTCATACCTACCCGAAATCTATATTTATTTCGTAGCTCGTGTTTCGTAAGCTAAATAAATATTTAGTCACCGAAAAGGTGACAATGCATTGATGAACAAATGCTTGACTTAAATTAATAAGAATGGTTAGCAAATAAGCAATAAATTTTATGTAAATAAAACGTCAATTACGTGTTTATTTCTTTCTTTTCATTTCTTCTTCTAGTGGCGTGACCTAGTGGTAGTTTTCAGGTCGCTCTAAGTCTCTAACTTGACCAAACGACTATCTCTGATGATAAAAACCTATACCAATTGCTTAACGCACCTTCCGAAGCACAGAGAAGCTCGAAGAAAAATTATTTACATTTCTGCATTGATTAAGACGTAAATAAAAAACACAATATCATAAGACTAGCTATCAGACTTTAATAAGCTTAAAATTAGTGAAAATCAGTGTAAATATTTCAACAATTCCTCTACATCCGCCTTTGATCCGAGGAAGCAGGGCGCGCGCTGGTGTATGGAGGTCGGCTGTATGTCCAGGATCGGGATCTTGCCGTTGGAAGCCAGCCCGCCTGCTTCCGTCACTATGAATGACATTGGGTTGCATTCGTAGAGTAGACGAAGCTGAAAGAAAAAAAAAGATTATTAATACAATCTGTATTAGTTAGGGTAACAAACAACCCTATTTCGGATTGATATAGGGTCAAACTTAAGCTTTAAAAAAATCGGATTAAAAAAATTGCACAACATTTTTTCATAGTGGAAAACTCAAGGCGAGCTCCCTTGATTTCTTATTGATAAGTGTGAGTTTGACCACAACATAGTAAGTGACTATAATAAGCTGATGCCGAAGATCGTGCGAAGTGGAGACGTAAAAGTAGGAAAGCGGAACCCGGGCTCTCGAGAGAGATGCAACCGGGAACAACGCTCGGATGATGATGATGGTAAGTGACTAAGTTGTAGCACGCTCAACTAAATGATAGGAAGACGACAGTGGAACCAGTCTCCTCCCGTCTCCCTTAACGTTGGCTGCTCCGGACAACGTTTCTAAACACTTCATATCATCTATGGATAGTGGCAGGCATCTATGGATAGTGGCAGGCAAGTAGACGTAGTTTATACTGATTATAGTAAATGCTTCGATAGGATAGATCATAAGCGGCTCCTTTATAAGCTCCAATTGATGGGAATTCGAGGTGACTTATTGAGGTGGTTTGGCTCTTATATTGACAACAGGTCTCAGGCAGTGGTGGTCAGCAACTATATATCCAGCTGGGTCCCAATACCCAGTGGAGTCCCACAAGGGTCCCTTTTAGGGCCCCTATTATTTCTCATATTTGTTAACGATATCAGTGAGTGTTTCCACCATAGTCAGCTGTTATGTTTCGCTGACGATATGAAAATTTTTGCTTCTATTGAGTCACCGTCTGACGTGGCTAAACTACAACATGACTTGGAACGTCTTGATAGCTACTGTCTGTTGAATAAACTTGACCTAAATCCATCAAAATGTTCTGTTGCCACATATACACGCAAACGAAAAATTGTATCATCGTCTTATACTCTAAAAGGTCAACCATTGCTTATAACAAACTCTGTAAGAGATTTAGGAGTTATACATGATACTAAGCTTATTTTTGACGACCATTTAGACAGCATAGTGGCCAGATCAATGAAGGCATTGGGTTTTATAATGCGAAATTCCAAGGATTTTAGACGCGCAAAAACGTACAAAATTCTTTATTGTACGTACGTTCGTAGTATTCTGGAATATGCTTCTCAAATCTGGAACCCCCGTTATGATATTTATATATCTCGGCTTGAAAATGTCCAGATGAAGTTTCTTAAATTTCTCTGTTTTCGATTGGGTGTACCGTATGACGCATATCAGTATGATGAATTATGTAGGAAGTTTCATTTCCTCCCACTATCTAAGCGGCGTGAGATTGCGGATACTGTATTTCTTCTTAGATTAACTACGAACAATATTGATTGTCCAGCTTTGCTGAGTATGATCAATTTTCGAACACCTGCACTAATGTCCACTAGATCAATTCAACCCCTTTACCTTTCTAAAGTAGGTACAAACTATAGGCAGAACACTTTCCTGTGGCGAGCTTGCAACAACTTTAACAACTTATGTCCTGATTTAGATTTGTTTGGAACTAGTGTCGCGACGGCACGGCGGCGTCTAACTAAACTTTACTTTGATGGTGAATGAAGCATTATGAACTTATTTCTTTTTTAATTTAACTTGGCTGGAAAAAGTTGGGTATAATATGTTTTTTTTTTTTAAGTCTTTTTGTTGGGCTTGTTGTTTTTTTCTTTTTATATAATATATATTGTAATTATCAAGCTTATTATTTAGCAAGTATGTATGTTTTTGTATTAGTATTTTAAGTTCGCTCCTTAATTTTAAACATTTTGTTTCTTAACAGTGAGATTCTGTAATTGGCTTTCTATTTCTTAAATTTGTTTCTATTCTTGTGTAACAGCTGTTGAATTTCCCAATAAATAAATAAATAAATAAATCATCAAAATTGTCCAGAAATTTTAGAGCCATAAACATATTTTTTTTTAATGAAACAAAAATATATAATTCACAGACGCTGTGAATCAGTGTTAGAGTTACCAAGTCCCTTGCTTAAAAAACTATCTGTGTCCCGCGTAAGTCCCGATCCCGTGGGAATTTAATAAAATCCTTTCTTATCTGATGCCTACATCACATAAAGAACACACTCTCCAAACAGCCCTCTACTATCAGCGGTTTAAGTTGCGTGTTGATCCATCAATCGGCCATCCAATCCATCAATCAATCAAAAGCTTTTATAGACAAAGATAAAAAAACTATTACATACCAAAACCTTTTGTAAAAAAATAACTATCAATGCACTGTTGTTTAAGCAGTTACTTTAACTGTAGGTGTCAAAGAGAATTTATAATTCCCACAATTTTAGTAGGTATGCGTTTTCTACAAACTACGTTTTGGTACTAAACAATTTATCTATTAAAGCCATGATGGTAGGATAACATGTTTTTTAAGCAATAGTCCAGTATCAGGTGATAACAGTTCTTTGACTTATTGGTCTTCTTATCTATAAAGTATCCATCGGTATTTAAAAGAAAACATTGTATAAAAGTACTTCTTTATCGCTTCACTTTATTTATATTGCGTCATAATTCGAAAGCCAAAATCTCAGTGGAATCGTTTTGTTATTAAACCGGCTAAGTGTGACTGTGAGTCGGATTCGTGCACGAAGTGTTCCGTACTATATCGCGATTGTTGTATGGGAGCCCACTTAAGTATTATTTTATTCAGTTTTTATTTGTTGTTATAGCGGCAACAACATATAAAATCTGAAATATCATCTCTAAAAATTTAAACCGCTAGCTATCGCGGTTCATGAGACTGGTGACGGACACGAGTCCAGCGAGTACACGGAGTCTTAGTAATAAAGTTCTCGTTTTTACCCTTTGGGTACGGAACCCCAAAAAGCAATAAATAGAAAAATAAATAAACAAGATAAATGAAGTGTAATTGTTGGATATAAAATTACATGTCAATAAACTATAATTTAATTGGTAATCAATAAGCTAGCAATAAATTGTCAAATAAACTTTAGTGGAATTATTTGATATTTAATGAGCTTTATGCAAATAAATGAACTGATAGATTTCTAATTAATTAGCTAACAATAATTAGTTTGTCACCATTTATTGAGTAGGTACGTTTAACTGCCTAAACAATAACTACGAGCAATAAAATAATGTCAGTGGAATAATCTGTAATATAAAATCATTTGATTTTGATACCAATAATTGGTAAATGGATATGGATGAGGTAATCATTAATTGAATTACTTAACTGTTATATTTAAGTTAAAAACAAATACCTATACTTTTAGGTATTTGGTTTTCACTTTAAATTTGTATTTGTAAATTTAAAATGATTCCAGAAGATCTTCACTTGCGGCGAGGCTTGAACTCGCGTCTTTGGGTCAGTACCCCAACGTCTATACCAACTAGACTACGCAAGTTCACGTCTCGTGCCGTGAAAACGGGTTCGTTCCGTTTCCCCCCAATTCCGTTTCCCCCTGTTTCGATTCCCCCCGAAAAATATTTATTATAGGTACCTACGTTGTGGTCATATAATTAAGAACGATTTGAAGTTCTAGAAGTTTTTTATATAAATCGTGCCACACACAGAGATGTGTACCTTCTGAGAAGCATCTAGTTATGTTATAAAATAGCCACATTAATAGAGCAACGTGGCTTAGGAATAAATAATGAAATCGCTAACTATTTTTTTCACATTATATTGATTTTACCAAAGTAACACATTCAAACAGTACTGAAGCTGGACAAATAATTAAGAACGATTTATTAAACTGCTCGGCAAATGTTTTGTATGACACTTACATTTAAAAAATTACAATATAATATGTAGCGCAGAAAATTTAAAAATCAATTTAATATATTTTTGACTAAAATAAATAGTTAATAGCATATCCACAGCTTTTAAGTACTGTTTTACACTGGCGAGGCATTAACTATATTAATTTTTGATATATTGCAAGAGAAATAGAGTTCCATTCTTCTACGAAAACGTCGTACAGCTCGATAGCTCTCATAAATTTTCACACTTTATATTGGAAACCTTTTTCTTTACTTCGAGCCACAGATTCTCTATTGAATTTAGATCTGGGCTGTTGGCTGGCCAATTTAAGTCAAAAACTGATTGCGCTGTAAGAAATTCCTTTACGGTGCGTGCAGTGTCCTTTGGATCATTGTGATGCTGGAATGTTCAAATAACCGGTAGAACGTCTTAAGCGTAAGATAACATTGTTTCTTCCAGTATATTTTTGTACTGGAACTGATCCATGTTACCTTCTATCAACTTTACAGGTCCAACACCATGTCCAAAAAACCATCCCCAAATTTTCACATTCCACCACCTTGCTATAATGTAACTTTCGTGTACTTAGGGTCGAATGCTGTATTCGCGGGACGTCGTACATATCATTTTCCATCGGAACATACTCTGTTTACTTTCGTATCGTCAGAAAAAAAGTACATTTTATCAATGTCGCACAGTTCAGTTTTCATACTTTCTCGCTAATGTCAGCTGGACTTGCCTGTGGCATAGTTTCAACATGGGTACATTTCTTGCTATCCTTCCGTGCAATATTTCTTTTATCAAACGTCTTCTAATAGTGCGTGCTGAGATTGCTGAAGGGTTGTTTTCACCTAAATATTATTTTCTCAGCTCATTGGACCCTTTAGAAGGATTTTGTTTTGCCATACGAACGATGTTTCGGTCATCTCGAGGAGTTGTTTTTCACTGTTTAGGTACACGCGGAACCTTCGAAGTAGTTTGATACGTAGCGAAATGCTTTACAGTGTGGAAAACCATCGTTTTTGCACATTGCAGATGGTCGGCTATCTTTTTGTTTGACCAAATTCTTCTGGCGAACTTTTATTACTACTTCCCTTGTAAATTTATCACAACTTTTATTTTTTCCATTGTCTTTTCATAAGAAGCAATAACTTTTACCTTTTACAGCACTAAATGGCTCCAAAATTATACAAACAGTAACAAATCGACTGATTTTTCTCTAATTAAATTTGAATAAACGTATAAACTATTGAGCGTTCTTAATTACGTGGCCAGCCAGTAAATAGGAGTACTATGTTTAGAAGTAGTGTAAAAAGTTTGTGTATTTATTTTTAGCTAATCATGTGTATCAATGAATACAGTGGTATTATGGAAAAGTTTTACGATACCGAGAACAATAAAAAATAATGCATGCAATTAGTTTTGCGTCTTAGTTAAAAAAAATCTTCCCTTTATATCAGCGTTCTTAATTATATGACCACCACTGTATGTATTTTGGTGATTTGTACAGTCAACAGTTAAAGTTCGAAGAGTGTCAACTGGTCAAGTCCTTTTTTTTTTTAATACAACAAAAGACGATCGGAGTAGAAACAAAAGACGATCGAAACGAAAACAAAAGACGATCGTGACGAAAACAAAAGACGATCGAAATGGAAAAAAAAGACGTACGAAATGGAAACAAAAGACGATCGAAACGAAAACAAAAGACGATCGAAATGAAAAAAAAAAGACGATCGAAATGGAATTAAAAGACGATCGAAATGGAAACAAAAGTCCTTTGGTCAAGTCCTTTTTTTTTTTAATACAACAAAAGACGATCGGAGTAGAAACAAAAGACGATCGAAACGAAAACAAAAGACGATCGTTACGAAAACAAAAGACGATCGAAATGAAAAAAAAAGACGATCGAAATGGAATTAAAAGACGATCGAAATGGAAACAAAAGACTATCAAAATGGAAACAAAAGACTATCGAAACGAAAACAAAAGACGATCGAAATGGAAACTAGAGACGATCGAAATGGAAAAAAAGACGATCGAAATGGAAACAAAAGACGATCGAAACGAAAACAAAAGACAATCGAAATGGAAACAAAAGACGATCGAAATTGAATTAAAAGACGATCGAAATGGAAACAAAAGTCCTTTGGTCAAGTCCTTTTTTTTTAATACAACAAAAGACGATCGGAGTAGAAACAAAAGACGATCGAAACGAAAACAAAAGACGATCGTTACGAAAACAAAAGACGATCGAAATGAAAAAAAAAGACGATCGAAATGGAATTAAAAGACGATCGAAATGGAAACAAAAGACAATCAAAATGGAAACAAAAGACTATCAAAATGGAAACAAAAGACTATCGAAATGGAATTAAAAGACGATCGAAATGGAAACAAAAGACTATCGAAATGGAAACAAAAGACGATCGAAACGAAAACAAAAGACGATCGAAATGGAAACTAGAGACGATCGAAATGGAAAAAAAGACGATCGAAATGGAAACAAAAGACGATCGAAATGGAAAAAAGACGATCGAAATGGAAACAAAAGACGATCGAAATGGAAAAAACGACGAATTCGAATCGGAATTGGGGGGAAACGGAACGAACCCGTTTGCACGAGACGTGAACTTGCGTAGTCTAGTTGGTATAGACCTTGGGGTACTGACCCAAAGACGCGAGTTCAAGCCTCGCCGCAAGTAAAGATTTTTGAATGCTATTTTTCCTTGAAAATAATTTTTCTAGAACTTTATTACTCTTTATCCATACAAACGTAGTCGACTGTTTCCTCCTTGGATGAAGACGTTAGAGCAAATATGTTTATGCCATAAAACCCATATCTGCCATGACCATGCCCCTACGTTTTGTTTTGTTTTTATTTTCTAATTAGAATAGAAATCAAATTCAGAAAAAATAGAAATTGAAAAAAATTCAAAACGTAGAGGCATGGCCAATGGCCATGGCTGATATAGGACTTATGGCATAAACATATTTTATCTAATATCTTTATCCAGGGAGGAAACAGTCGACTACGATTTTAAAATTTGTATGGAGAAAAGAGTAGGTAGCCTCTTAATACTAGATGGAACCACTTAGTATTAATATACTAATATTAATACTAACACTTAATATACTACATATTTACAAATATGTAGTATATCCGTTGTCTAGTACCCATAGTACAAGCCTAGTGCTTAGTTTGGGGCTAGATTGCGCTGTGTGTAACGTCGTGCAATATTTATTTATTTATTTTATTTACTTACTTTCCCATTAGGTGCAGATTTAGTAGCGGGGTACATGAATATGCCCCCGTACTTGATGGTCCTATGAACGTCGGCCACCATGGAGCCGACGTAGCGCGCGCCGTAAGCCTTGCCCGTTTTAGGACGCTTCTTGTCTTCGATGTACTGCTTTAGGCCTGCATCCCATTCCGCGGCGTAACCTGTTCAATAAAAAAAAAAATAATAGAATAAGTGTCAACACATACTCATAACAGCCTCTGTGGCGCATTCAACTCGGATGAAGGTTCGCCTGCTATGCAGAAGGTTGCGAGTTCGATTCCCGCCGGCGCCGGGCGCAAGTATTAATGCTTAAAAATAAATGGTCTGGTCTGGTGTTTTCTATGCATCATATGTATGTATTTACAATAGGAAATTGTCTAGTCTATCTAGGGCGTAATAAAGATCCTGCATTGTGAAGGAAGATCCATAAAAAGGGCATAATATTTACCTTCCCCTTTTTCAGTATCCTCATTTTGGGACCAGTGAGGATGAACTACCCAATAGAAGTGTCGTACATGAACCCATTGACACCCTTGCCATTCCATAAAATGAACACCATCATAGCAGCTTATATTTACCTTCATTAATTGAATAGATATTCCCCTTCTCCGGTATCCTCATATTGGGGTCAGTTAGGATGAACTCCCCGATGGAAGGATCGTACATGAACCCGTTGACGCCCTTGCCTTTCCCTAGAGACAGCACCATCATTGTGGCTGAGCCGTACAGCGCATACCCAGCGGCTACGAGCTGGTTGCCAGGTTGTAGCGCGTCTGTTTCGACTGGTTCTGTGTTGGCGTCCTTTCTAAAATATAGAGTTAAAGAAGATGTTTCATATCCGTATCTCACGAGTAAGAGACAGCTAATACACTAAGATCCGTATTTATAGATGAGGAACGGGTTACTATAGCTAGTAATTCATTAGTCAGCGCCAGCTTACTCCACTCGTGCCATTTACGTCTGAGCGTCAACGTGACAATGTTTCTTTAGGCTTGCATTTGATCTCACCTCCCCTGATGGAAAGGGATTATGAAGTCAACGGTGTAACATACTTGCCTAGAAGAAACCTCTACACTCTTGACTTGAACAATTCAGATTGTGATTTTATCACAAAGTAGGTACCTAGGTATACTTTACATTGTATTGTTATAAATTCAAAGATTTTACTTATCCAAAGTAATTAGGAGTCTTGACTAGTCTACAAATACGGGTTTTAATGATGCGATGTAATTTTAATGTTTCTACAAATAAATTTGTATTTTTTTAAATTAAGTGAATCAAAAACGAGATAGACGAGTTTGATATGTTGATTATCAACTTATAGATAGAATAGCAGTCTAAATTTAGTTGTAAGACAAGACCGACATGTTTTTTTATTAAATCGCGTAAGTTTCTGATCCCGTAAGAATATAAGAGACTACGAAGAAGGAGCTTATAAAAAACCCGCGCGGCTGAGTGGATAGCCATTCCAGCATCCTAACTGTCTGTATATTGATTTCTGTCGCAATCAGTTCAGGAGGCTCTGCTTGTGAATATGTCACAAAATATCATTCGTATTGGATATGTAACTTATGTACCTACATAATAAGGTACTCGTAGTAGTTAATTATTATTCTTAGATATTTATTTACCTGAATATCGCAAAAATAGAGCCGACTGATACTAAACAGTCAATGTTGGAAGATCCGTCAAGGGGGTCGAAACACACGATGTATTTACCTTGCTTCTCTGTTTCCACCTGAAATCATACACAAAATACGATCATTTACATTTTTAGCCAGGAGGCTTCGGTTATAGTTGAAAAAGGAGAACAGGCGTTGCTGTATGCCTTGTTGCCTTGCATACATAAAGAGGCTATCGTTACACGTCCGGATTTGTCGGGCCCGACAAACCACACCTACACACATCGAAACAAAATGTCGATGTGTACCTACACGTATTTCTTTATATTATCTGTGCTGTAGGTGTGGTTTGCAGGACGCGATTTGCAGGAACGTATAACGATAGCACCTCACTGCCACTCGTGTATAAGCTGTTGCTGTTTGTCAGTGTTCCGTTACCTAGGTTTGAGGTCCTAGATCACTCGTGATTACCACTATTTTAAAGCGCGTTACGTGATTTGATTAGGCACTATGCAGTAGGTACCAACATTGCTTTTTTGAGATAATCAGTGGTGATTACCAACGTTCCGTCAAAGCAACAATGCATAGTGCTACTCAGTTATCAACGAGATAGATAATACGTTCAGTGATAAAACGAATACCTCTCTGAAACCCCGTTCTTCCAAAGCTTGGGCCCAGCCCTTCTGCATTGCAATTAGATATTTTTTCTAAAACTTTGATTATAAATTGGAAAATAAATTAGCGTAGAAAACGTTGATAACTTGAATTACTTAATTGATCTCAATAGCATTACAAAAATAATAATTAATTAACTTTCCTTCGTCTGGACGATGTGTTAATTTTAGTGGCTTATAAGTTTGAATTAATCATTCTGATAATAAGTATTGTACATTTCAAGTGAAACGGATCTCATTATCTTGGGTCATTGTATTGATTTTGACCTCGAAATTATTAAATCACTAAGCGAGTTACCAATAAAATATTATTATGTTTATACTACCTATGAAATGAAATAACCTACCTATGTTATGATTTTGGCAAATATTTAAATTAATTGGTTTTGGTTAAATAAATCGCTATTCCAATATAGGTACAAGTCGTGTACGCAACTTGTACGCAAATGAAGTTGCATACAGTCTTGCATACTGGAATCGCAGTCTTTACGAAACTCAAAATGGAGGACAACCTACTTGTATAGCTGTAGGATTTTCTTCTGAGACGAGGAGGCATGTTGTGAAGGAAGATTTGAGCATGTTAATGAATAAATCATTGGAGAGAACATCCAGTTTCTTCACTTGCTCGCCTTGAACGTTCGTGTCGCCGGATATACCGTGTCTGTGGACAAACGAAAGGTAGAATAGAACCCCTTATCCATAATCAGAGCGGTGTTGGCCTAGTGATAGAGATACCTCGACTTTCATTTTGAAGGTCGTGCGTACCGATAACTTTTTCTTGCGTAAAGTTATGTTCGCTATTTACATCGTTCTTATAGTGAAGAAAAACATCGTGAGGTGAGGGTACCAACGGCTAGCTACAGACTTATTGTCCTTTCCACTAGCTTTCCTCTGACTAGCTGGCTGGCTAAGCTGGGAGGATGGTTTGGGAGTACCCACACCATCCTCCCAGCTTAGCCCCCCAGTAGGGGGGGGGGGGGGGCAGGGCCAGTCTATTACACATAATAAAAATTGTCTTTCGTTATTTATTTAAAATTTAAACATTACCACAGAATACATAAATAGTACAAGTAGTATAAGGTAAATTATGTTTCTTCCTAGTTCTATTTGTTTTGTTTTCAGTTTTATCACAAAAACACGAGCCAGCACGTATTTTATAATTAAAATGCCTAAACAATGCTCCAGTATTTTTAGATTTGTCTCGAAAACAGTTCAGCAAAATTATGGGTAAATTCGCAAAAAATTACTAACACTTCAAAAGCTTTAGCGAAACTCGCTAAATTTCCAAACAACCTTGAAGCATTTGAAAGAAATCTAACAATGTTGAGATTGTTTAGTTACAGAATACGTGCTCTTGTAATTAACGAATTCTATTTACCTCCCTACTTAATATTCTACGAATCAGCACAGAGAGATAAAAAATATTGAGATAAATATACTAACAGTTTGGCGATGCCGGCTTTCCTGACAGCGGACTGTATGGCCTTCACCGCTGTTTGTATGGAGTTCAGCAGCTGCGTCAGGTCACCAGTAGCAGTCGGGGCTGTTCTCTGCTGTCCCAACACCCACCGGGTGAGCGTCATGGCGTTCACGTCAAACGCGGGGCCTTGTTGAGTCATTTTACCGGTATATTTTAGTCTAATTTTATTTTAGAAGTAGTGTTGCCGAGTGAACGGCTTGCGTTAAACTGGTTGTGAATGTGATGTGTTACTGACTGGAGGTGTGTCTCGGTGGCTCGACGCGTCTCGCTCGAAGGTCATAGGCTAGTAGCTGGTATGTACCTACTTGAATGTTATCATTGTTTTTAACGTAGCGGTGATTGTGCGGTGATGATGCAACTTTTTTGGTACAAAATAATGTAAAAAATGTACTTCGGTATCTTTTTAGGGTTCCGTAACTTCCGTACCTCAAAATGTAAAAAAAGGAAACCTTATAAGATCACTCGCTTGTATGTCCGTCTGTAGATTCTTTGTTTAGCATACCTACCACAAATAAGACTATCGTAATACTCGATGATAAAACGACCGAAATACTAGGTTACATAATTCATTATTTTAATCGCAACGTAATTAAATATGCCTAATATGCACATCAAGTCGGCGGTTATCGCCCTGTCTACACTTTATATGCCAAAGGACAATACTGTCCTTTGGTTACCTATTATAACTTCTTATATCCACCGCACAGATAGAACTGTTGAATAATCTGGGCTACCGAATATCTACTGCGAAACCTATGGGGATTATGGCGGGCGCCAGCCGTGACAATGTTCAACAAACACGTAAAATGGCAGAAGACTAGTCAACTCACAAACTGGATCATTCTTACCAGCTGTGTCAAATTTACAGCAAGGGAGTAACAGGGACGTAAGAGGCTGAAGGATGGAGAGACCTCCCTGGACCCAGACATCACTAGGGTCCGTCAGATCGCTACTTCTGTTGAGCTGCTTGTTAACTAAAATATGAGAACATACACAAATCACGGTCAAAATCATTCACCCCTTTTTGCCGTAGTCGGGTAAAATAACAATACACTTGCCGCGCGATGCCATACCGTGCCGATTAGTCGATTAATCGACTAAACTAAACCCACCCAATGCACATGGGCTGCACTAAGCAATGGTATTTTATCTGTGGTCAGTTTGTGTCAAACTGTCACTGTCAATGTCATTTGGTACACTTTGTTGAGTTTCTTGGAAGAATTATTTTGTTTACTTCGAAATGCTTTTTACACATTTTTTTGAATGAAATGAGATATAAATATCCATGAATTGCGGTTAAATATGTCGTGTAATTATGCTGATGGCCTGTCTCCTTACGAACACAAAGGCGTGCTTGGTATACCAGAAGTAAGCTCAACATTTTGTACAGATTCATTATTTCGATTTATTTTACTAACAATTTATTAATTTTTAGAAATTTGAGCCGCTTGAGAAGTTGAATAAAAAAAGTGAACTTCTAGCTCAACTGATTAGTCAGAGTAAACATGTGGTGGTGCACACTGGAGCTGGCATTAGCACTTCAGCAGGAATACCCGACTTTAGGTATGTAACGGCTTCCTACTTCATTTATTGATTTCTGACAAGACTACAAGGGTTAACTTTGCGACACTTACAAATTAACTTTCACTTAAGGACATTTTATCTGTCTTAAAATGTATTAAAAGATTTGGTTTTTGTTTGATGATTGAATCCTTGTGAGAATCAAGGATACATAACTCACAGTATTTGCACAACATGCAGTTCAATATGCAATGGTGCTTAAGTTGTCTGGAACTAGGATTTTTCAGGCTCACAGCCAGTTACAAGGGATTTTAAATTTTAAAGTACTTATGTGATTTTAGTTTAATTTTTACATACAAATCATATTTATTTCAGAGGTCCAAATGGAGTATGGACACTGGAGAAGCAAGGCAAGAAGCCCTCCACCAACATCTCATTTGCAGATGCTATACCCACCAAAACACACATGATACTTAAAAAACTAGTTGAATGCAACAAGGTGAGACATAACTAACTGTATTACTTTGACAAAAAACATAAAATAGAAATATTGTAAAGAAAATACATGTATAACCCTTCTTTGCGTCGCGCAGTTGGGTAAAAAACACGGTGGGTGCATGGGTGACATTGAGCGGGATTCAAAACTATTTCTTTTCTCTATCCAGGAGGGTAATTTTTCTTTAAAATAGTTCTATGAATGCCCATGCTGGCTTAAGCACTTAAAATAAACAGAACAAGACATAAAATCGTGTTAAATTCAATGTGAATTTTGCGAATCGGTTAATAAGTTAAAATAAAGAAATATAAATTGAAAATGATAATTTCCTATAATTCAAGGTACAATACATTGTGAGTCAGAATATTGATGGACTGCATCTAAAGTCAGGCCTCTCTCGGAAACATTTAGCAGAACTACATGGGAACATGTTTGTTGATGAATGCAATTTGTGTAAAAGGTTAGTGGAAATCTATATAAACAAAATTCAATGTCCTGATTGATCTATACACGGTGCTTCGAGGTGGGGGTATTAAGCCGAAAGGGGGTTGTTCTAGAGGTCTAGGCGAACAACTTTTGTTCTACAAGTTTTGGAAATTCGAAGTAGTTTTCGAAAATTTTGAGTTTAAAGTTTGCATGAAAATCAGCTGGTTTTTTAGAGTTTGAGGTCATTGGCATTAGGGTGTCCTTTTATTTAGTTTGAACCATTACAATCTAAACATTAATTGACTTTTTTTTACAAAAACAGGTGTTTTTTTAGTGATAGAACTTTAAAATTTTCGAAAAACAGTTCGAATTTCCAAAAGTCGTAGAATAAAAGTTGTTCGCCTAGACCTCTTGAACCCCTTTAAGCTTAATACCCCCTCGTCGAAACACCCTGTATATAATAAATATTGCACGACTTTACACACAGCGCAATCTAGCCCCAAACTAAGCACTAGGCTTGTACTATGGGTACTAGACAACGGATATACTACATATAATACTTTTTTTTTTTTTTTTGTAAATACATACATATGATACATAGAAAACACTGAATATCCCATGTCTTCGGACCGTGGTGAGTCCTAGGACATGTTGGTTTCCTCACGATGTTTTTCCTTCACCGTAAGAGCGATGTTATTAGCGCACATACCTTTTTCTTAAAGAAAAAGACATTAGTGCGCGGTCGGTCTGGATTCGAACTCACGACTCTCAGAATTAAAGCCGGGGTATCTACCACTAGACCAACACCGCTCTTAAATATCAATGCATAGCCCAAATCGCTGGTTCTACAGACATGAAATTTGGAGAGTGTGTTCTTTGTGGTGTGTAGTAGTGGTCCACTTAGGGTTTTTGGAAAATCCCGCGGGATCGGGACTTACGCGGGTGAAACCGCGGCACTTTGCTAGTCAATTGACTCAAAAATGTATGGGAAATGGTATTCTCTATAAAAAAAGTCAAAAGTTATTTGGCAAACCTCAAAATTGAAATTTTTAAATAAATAACAAAAACAAAAGTCAAATATTGACTACAAATGAGATTTTAGATATTTGTCTAATACAAAAATAGGTCATCTGAGCAACAAAACTCTTATAAAATGAATATTCCTTATTTCCCAGGCAGTTTGTCCGCCACTCCCCCGTGGAGACGGTGGGCAAGAAGAACAGCGGAGTGCCGTGTGGCTCGGGTCACGTGACCGGGCGCCCGTGCCGCGGCCGGCTGTACGACGGAGTGCTGGACTGGGAGCACAGCTTGCCCGAGAACGACCTGCTCATGGCCGAGTGGCATTCTAGGTAACTACTGATACGCCCGCTGATTTGATGGCCTCAGAGCGGAAACCGCGTCTACAACGCAGAAGGTTGCGGGTTCGATTCCCGCCGGAGACAAATATTTATGCTGACCAGAGATGTTTGTTTCTGGTTCTGGGTGTTTTCTATGTAGGTATCATTTATGTATGTATTTACATGTAGTATATCCATTGTCTAGTACCCATAGTATAAGCCTAGTGCTTAGTTAGTGGCTAGCTTGCGTGGTGTGTAACGTTGTGCAATATTTATTTTAACTAATTGACAAACTACATATTTGTATAACGCGAAATCCCGTGTGGATATTGGGATAAAAAGTAGCCTATGTGTTGTGTGTTTGAAAGCAAATAAAGAAACTGAATCTGAATCCTGATCTCCAGCTATCAAAGCTGCATACTGCGTCGCAATCGGTTCAGCAGTATTTACTTGAACGAGTTACAAACACACTTGTTTCCTTACATGCACGATTTAAATATGTTTATTTACTTAATTATTTTTTATTTCCAGCATAGCTGACCTAAGCATATGTCTGGGCACAACACTTCAGATCATTCCAAGCGGCAACTTACCTCTAGAAACCGCTAAATATGGTGGGAAACTAGTCATTTGCAATCTACAACCTACAAAACACGTAAGTAATGATTGTATAGTAGGCGGCAGCTTAGTTAAAACAAAATGGCGGATGCACAAAAGTCGATTGTTCATAGAAAGCGCATGTAAAATGTACTGCGCGAACTTTCCCCTTCCACGACAAAATTTTTCAACTTTCGTGCCGGTCACTATATTGTTGAAATTAAAGACATTTTTCGGTTTGAATCGCGTGGTTTTTATTACTATTAGCATTGTTACAACGCTCAACGTTTCGAGACCTTTCCAGGTCTCTTCTTCAGGATTTGAAGGATTTCAATTTCAATACAACATCGCGAAAACAGAAGAAGAATCTACACTATATTGTTTTTAAACTTAATATTAAATCCATAAAAAATTGTTCTGCAACAGTTACTCATAGCAGCATAATATGCTATAAGAAAATTCTACTAGAATTTAAGGCGCAAAATTTTGTAAGTATGTTAATAAAACATGGAACGTGAAGCAACCTTACATCTCACAGAGAGTGGAATAGCGGTACACAGCTAGTTTTATTCATAAAAATAATAAAGATTGCAGGATCTATCACACGGCGCCATTAAGCCTTATGCTAAGCAACTATTCTTGTTCTATGACTAGAGTGCGTTTCATCTTTAAATTCCTATGCCGTCATGTTGGTAGCAAAACAACAAAGTGCAAATACAAAAAAAATAGCACATTATTTTTTTTGTACCTTGAATTTAGGGGGATTTGTAAATAAAGAATGAATGAACAAATCTTCCTGTATTCAAGGTTTAGGGTACAGCACATTCAAGATATTAAGGCAAGACTTTTTTGTTTTGCTACCAACATGACGGCATAGGTAATTAAAGATGAAACGCACTATACTGTCAGATAATGGTTTTTTTTTTAATTTTTAACGGATTTACAACAGTACATACTTATCTATGCTTTTCATATTATTTAATCAGTCTTTTTTAACGACCTCTGTAGCGCGTCGTGCGAACCTCAGGCTGCGTCACGGAAGGTGGCGGGTTTGATTGCCGCCGGGGATAAGTATTTATGCTGATCATAAATGTTTGTTTCTGGTTCTGGGTGTTTTCTGTTTCTCATCATTATGTATGTATTCGCTCCGTTGTCTAGTAGTGCAAGCTTAATTGCTTAGTTTGGGGCTAGATTACGCCCTGTGCAACGTCTTGCAATACTGATTTATTACTTATTTATTCTAATTTCCACAGGACAACAAATCAGATCTCATAATAAACTACTACGTCGACGATATTCTTGAAAAAGTGATGTCCATATTAAACCTAGACATACCTCAGTACGACCCAAACCAAGACCTGACAAAGACTGCCATAAACACTATAATAGACTGGACAATAAACAGGCAAGACGTTCTCACACTTGAGAAGATGTACAAAAGTAAATGCAAAGGTGTTAAGAAGAAAAGAAGCTTGATCAAAAATAAGCGAAATTGTAACGAAAATGTTGAACAAAAACCTAAGGTTATTAAGTTAGAGATTAAGAGTGAAAATTGTATTGATGATGTTAGTTGTGTAAGTGAAATTAAAACTGAAGTTGGGGAAAAACATTCATAGATATAATGTGGACTTTTGTTTAAGTAAGCTCACCTGAAAGGTTGCCTGGGAGAGGTCGCTTTTTAGCGATAAGGCCGCCCACTGGATTTTTAATATAATTAAATAAATAAATATTGCACGAATAAATTATAATTATTTGAATAATTAGCTGCAAGTTTAAGTTTATCTAATGTGTTTTGTAAATTTTGGTACGCTAAAGTTGAGAGGGGTAATCTCAGAAACCACTAGACCTATTTTGATGAAATTTAATATGAAGACACATTGCTTATTTATGAGTAACATGGGCAACGTTTTATCCTGATACTTTCAAGGCATGCGCGTGTGAAACCGCGAATTGCAGCTAGTCTAATCTCAGAAATGAAAACGGAAGAACAAGTTCCGATCCGTTTCCGATACGTAGTGGCTGCACCGGTCTAGGCGTCGGGACATGAATGAGTCTACTTGACGAATAACTTGAAGTCATTGGGAGTGAATCAACGAAGGAGTAGGAATTGCACTATGGAAATCAGTATCAAATCAAAAACTACAAAGTTTTTTTTAACAAAAATATTTCTTTAATTAACTATAGGTATTAACAACTTATTTTACAATCCTTTGGCATTTATTTGGAATGTATTTTGAACAAAACTTATTAAATAAATAACTATTTATAAAAGTATAAAAATATTTCACTATTTGTCACATAGTTGCGAGCTCCCCGCTCTCGCCCACCAAACCGATGCTAAATGCGTATAGCAAGGTTATATGAAACTGCCTTGCTATAACGTGAACGGTTATAGCAAGGCAGTTTAACTGTAATTTTGACTTTTAAAAAGTCTTTTTAAATTTCTGCAGGATTTGAACCTGCAAACCTTACAAGTCCGTTGTATTGTAATAATCAATATGTCTGTGGCGAAAGCGATTCTATACTCTATTTCAAAAACTTAGATCTAAAATGTAAACAAAAATCCCATACATTTATTTCAAAGTGACATCTTTTTGCTTTAAAATTGACAGTTCTTTGTTTACATTTTGATCTAAGTTTTTGAAATAAAGAAATAGATGTATTACAGAATATTGGTAAGCATATTTGTATTGTTAAGGTCATAGCCCACTTACACGACTTTGCTCCCACCCGGCAAAAATAATATAATTCAAATTTGGGCTTTAAATATTTCTCTTTAGATATATTTTACATTGACTGCTCGGGAGTTGACGGCTAATTTATGATGCCAATGTAAAATATATCTAAAGAGCAATATATAGTTCTCAATTCAACCCATATATTGTTTGTTTGTATGTGTGTACGTGGATATGTTTACACCATACTCCGGTATAATCCAAACTCGATAATTATTTTTTTATTTGGAAGGTGAGAATCCCGAATTGTTCCCATAATTTAACTTAAAAAGGGGTACCATTTGAATATAACACGGTCTAATAGAAATAGAACCTTTTAAAGGTTGTTTTAGCCTCATTCAAATGTTGAAAGTAGGAGATGTAATAATAAATAAATATCCCACGACGTTACACTTGAGCAATACTTATTGATTATAACACCTACTAATTTCACCAACAATCTATCCCCAAACGAAGCACTAGGCTTGTACTGTGGGTACTAGACAACGTATCACCAGAAGACGACCTTAAGGCCGCAGAGACAGACGCAAACACACGCTGCCCCCAGGCCGGCGGTGAGGTGGAAACTGAGCAACGTGACGAGGGGCAGCAGTAAGTTGTCTACTTGGTCCGTGTTGGCCTCTACCAGCGCGGAGATGGTGCTGGCGACCGCCGTGCGGATGACGGCGTTCTTTGACTCCAGTAGCTCTGTAATTAAATCATTTTACTCCGTAAATCACATGTAAATATAATAAACTAGCTGCGTCACGCGGTTTCACCCGCGTAAGTCCCGATCCCGTGGGAATATCGGGATCAAATAGGTATATGTTACTCAGGGTGAATGTAGCTTTCTAATGGTGAAAGATTTTTTTAATCGGTCCAGTAGTTTTTGAGTTTATTTGTTACAAACATACAGACACACATACATACACACAATAATACAAATATTTTCTCTTTATAATATTAGTTTAGACTGGTGATGCGCCGAGTACTTGTTTTACCGAGTAACCGAGTATTACTCGGTTCAAAATTTACCGAGTCGAGTACTCTGCCGAGTTACTCGGTTCATTAAAAAAGCATAAAAATAAGTTCCAAACGCGCTCCAGACGACAAAGCACGTGCCGCGAGCACGTGCTTTGTCGTCTGAAGGCATAAAACGTTACGCATAATATCCATAAACACATACTTACATAACGCATAAACGTCTCAAAAGAGAAATTGATAATGTTCGGGATTTGACTGAGCATATCTGTTAAAACTAGTTCTGACTAATATTTCTAAATTGCCAAAGTCTATGCCAAATTTCTATTAAGCGTAAAATATTTATGCCAAACATTTTTATGCGTTAAATGAGTGGAATGTAGAGATGGGCCGACTAGGGGTTCTGTCGACTAGCCGACTAGTCGGTTCCAAAATTGCTGACTAGTCGGCAATGCAGATCATTATAATTCCGAAATATTTGGGTTAATCATGATCACTCGCTGATTGTTGGTATTTTTGGATAAATTTGCACTTCAAAAGCTGTAGCGAAACAAAAAAATGTTGGAAATAAAAGTTGAAAAAAAAATTGATTAGAGTTGAGGCATAGTTTTTTTTTTATTTCGGTCTGAGACCGATATGGCCAATTTGGAATAGCCAGGGTCAAGTTTTAGAATATTTCAAGTTTCTTCAATTTAATTTTGGCGTCGTACATCTTGTACATCTTGCCAGTATCAAGTATTTTGCATGAAATTAGCCCGATCGGGCCTATAGTTCAAGTCAGGGGCTATGGTAAAGCGGTGGCAACTTTACTATAACCTTCAAGGATCTTCGGCGCGAACGACGGAAAGTTCATGTTTAACACTCAATTTTGTTTTCACTACACTTGTGCACATTCACGGAACTAAATTGAATAAGATTCCACCCAAATTACACAATTTAACCGAGTATACAACATAGTTTAACGAAAATAAAATTGGAGCACGACATGTTGTCTCCACTTTCCCGCCGAAAGTCCGAGGCATAGTTATGACATTTTAGATGTATGATGTTTAGATGATGGATGTAGGCTATGACGTGTTTTGTTTATGTTTTTCTGACTACCCACCTTCTAACTGAACTACTTATTCAAAAAATATTGGTTTTATTGCATGATTGTTAGTTGACGACTAGTCGGCAGTTTAACCGACTAGTCGGTAGATGCCGACTATTGCCGACTAGCCTCGGCCCATCTGTAATATAATGGCAAAAATGTTTATGCCAAATGTCGGTTCTACCTAAAATATTTATGTCATAAGTTTTTATGCGTAATGAATGAATGAGTATTATGGCAAAAATGTTTATGCTATAATCATTATGCCTTTTATGTAATTTCGCTTGTAATTAGTGCAACGGGTGTAGGTAGGTATTGGATAAAGTAAAGTAAAGATAATTGGATAAATATATAAAAGCATTGTTTTTGGTGTAGTTACCTATATAGTTGATTGTGTTCAGTGCTTACGTAGTTAGCAAAATGAGTTCACGCAAAAGATCACGAATTTGGCGTAAATCTTCTATGTACCTATATTTATAACCGAGTACTCGGCTCATGAACCGAGTACCGAGGCCGAGTACGAGTAGTAAAAAAATGCCGAGTATCCGAGTACTCGGCAGAGTACTCGGCGCATCTCTAGTTTAGACAAACATACAGACGCACACACACAGAAAAATTCAAATCTTTTCTCTTTATAATATTAGCTATAGATATAGCTATAGATTATACTTATTACTTTATTTTGTTTTTAGTATATTTGTTGTTATATCGGCTAACAGAAAAACATCATGTGTGAAAATTTCATTTGTCTTATAGCTATCACGGCTCATGAGATACCGCCTGGTAGACAGCTCCCTACTTTTTTAAAAGTGTTAACATACTAAGGCTGGCTCCCGCCAGACTGGGTTAAAATTTTATTATAACTCATACATCCATGTACATTTTTGCAAAAAAATACCACCCTACTTTTCACTCAGCAGCACTTTCTTTGATAAATCGGAAGAATAGAATTTTGTATAAAGTAGATTTTCAAGCAGTTTGTTTATAAAAGCAAGATTCATAGGTAGGAGTCTTACCAAATATCTGTAGAGCGTAAACAGTCCCAACTTGAGCTAAAATATTGAATGTGGTTCCTTCAATGGACTTGCTGCTGTCTGAAAAGTTTAATAATATAACTTTAGACCATTGAAATACCATCCTTCTCTTCTCTTTTATCATTTAAACGGACAAATACTGAAACACCACTTAGGCGTGGTTCGACCAAACTAGATTAGACAATTAATAAATAAAATAATTATGCAACAATTCTTCGCAAAAAAACAGCTCTCTCAAACAGGAGTCTCTCGAACAAAACAAAAAAAGAAATAAAATATGTTTAAAAAGACGATTTATGCGTAGAATTGCTATTCGTTTCTTATTCCAGTTTGGTGGAATCAAGCCTTCAGATTTGAAAGCTACCACCCTAAATAATTGAGCAGCTTCAAAATTTTAAATTATTATAACTAGATCTCAAAAAACAATGGCCAATCCCCATACGTAATTTTATTTGATTAAAAAAACATACATAAAGTTAAATAGTTTTTTACGTTCTTCTAAATATAGATTATAAGAAAAATATTAAAAAATAAACTGGTGCAAAAAAGATTTGGGAATTTCACTTTTTGTAGGATTTATAATTATTCCCACTATTTGTATACCTTTTTTTTTTTACTATAAATTAAGTCATGGCTATATAATTATTAAACAGTCCACAGTAAAATACATGCTTAGAAATAATGCCGAAAAAGCCAATTCACCCGTGATTAAAGGTGACCGGCAGATATACCGTAACTCAGCAAGCACGGCTATATGCCAATACTTACAGATTTTTATAAAATTACTATGCATGCTGTGAAGTTTGCTCTCTGTACCTAGTCCATTCTGCATCCCTCTCAGGAGCTGTTAAATCCCTCAAATTATTTGGGATCGGCACGTAACTCATCATCATCAATCATCATTGACCATACCTACTGAAAATATAGTTGACGATGTTTCTACGGCGGCCACTTGTCCGACACTAACCTTCCTTGGGAACAAGCAGTTTACCCGCCACCGGGCGGGGAGATCTCCAGATACGTTACCAAGTTACCACTAATATATTCAGATCCCCGAGTCCACGGTAAGAGATGGGGTAGCCCTATTCTATGCCGGCACAAGGCATACTGAGACAAGATGTATGGAGTAGAACTAACTAGGCCACTTGTTGAACCCGTACCGCGAGCCGAACCAGCTGGCGGCGGTGTCCCCCACGCCGACGGCCAGCACGCCGGCCAGCTGCTCCAGCCGCAGCAGGTGCGAGGGCACCAGCAGTAGCGGCGCCGCCAGCCCGCAGTACAGGTACAGCGGCGTCATCGCGAACTTACCGCAGTCCTGGAATATATGGGAAACTGGTCATCTTAGAAAAACCCGGCCAAGTGCGAAACTCGCGCACGAAGGGTTCCGTACCACTATCACAAATGGGTACGGAACCCTAAAATGGTTTACAACAACTTTGATTCAAAGAAAATCTGAAACTTATAAGAAACTCTTTGGTCAGTGAAGGCAGACTAGTATATTTGACAGATAGGGCAGCCATTTTGAATTGCATGACCAACTCGATTTGACTCGACCAATCAGAAGCGACCTCACATCGTACTAGAATTCCCTTGTAGTTTTTAAAACACGTTTGTTGTATGGGAGCCCCTTTTAAATAATTGTTTTATTTTGTTTTTAGTATTTGTTGTAGCGGCAACCGAAATATATCTTCTGTGAAAATTTGTACCTTCTAGCTATTACGGTTCATGAAATACAGCCTGGTGACAGACGGACAGACAGCGAAGTCTCAGTAATAGGGTCCCGTTTTTACCCTTTGGGTACGGAACCCTAAAAACAGAGGGGGTATTCAGAGAGCTTCGGTCCGATACCGGTAGCGTTGCCGATCTAATAATCGATAGGCCTATTGATAGTATCGACACTATCGATAGTTTTGCCCTATCGATAGCGCAAAACTATCGATAGATACTGTTACGCTATCGATAGGCCTATCGCTACTATTGATTTGCAACAATTATCGATAGGTTTTCGATAGTGAAATATCGAACGGCAACACTAGATACCAGAGATTGGAAGATCGGAAACGCTACTCAAAATTTGAGGGCTATTTAAACAATTAAGCAGCTGTTCAACTCAAAAACATCACAATAGGTCAATAAGGGAGAATTTCAGTGGCATAACGTGTTACGTAAAAAAAGGTAAATGGTGGTAACATTATTATTTACTAAAACATAAACGAATTTTTATTTTTAACCACCGGTTTTTTTAATATCTTTCCCATAATGGGTTCATGAGTTCGTAATGAACATTAAATTTTTCTTTTAATGTGAAACAACTTTTTTTGCTGTTGTTTTGAAAACGTTCCCCGACCTTTCCTTTCAACCTTTTTTTAGTCAAATAATTATTGTCCTATGTATATTTATGTGAAAGTCTTATTTTACATTTTTTAAAGTACCTATCAAGACTTTTAGTGCAAATAATTTATGGCCATTGTTCTTTCAGCTCGCTACTATCAGCGGTTTAGGCTGCGTGTTGATCCATCAGTCAGTACAAAGCCTTTTATAGATAAAGTTTACTTACTTTGTCATCACAATAAATTAAAAACGCAGATTGAAGTGCTGATGACATCGGTTCGATTTTTGATAATCTTAATGCCTGAAAATTATGCACAAATTATTAAAATAAGAAGTAAATTACAAGTTTAAAATAAGATGTTGATATTTAAACTACCTATATTCTATTGAACGAAACAAGCTAACACAGACTTCCAAGCTCTGCCACTAAGCCAGTAAAACTAGCATCTTGACAGACTTGCAGACATTTTCAATTGGTTTTTCCGCAAACAAAGGAACAGAAATGGCCTCCAATTTTCAGCCCTCTGCTAACAGCGGTTTAGGCTGTGTGATGGATGATCAGTCAATCAGGACAAAGCCGTTATAGATTATATTCAAATTGAAACACATGAAGTCTAATTTCAGTACAAAAAGTCACTCATTGCTATTTCAGTCCGTGATATAGCTCGTCCATTGATGTTCTTCCGTCTATGGGCTTATCTATCTATACTAATATTATAAAGCGGAAGAGTTTGTTTGTTTTTTTGTTTGTTTGTTTGTTTGTTTGTTTGTTTGAACGCGCTAATCTCAGGAACCACTGGTCCGATTTGAAAAATTCTTTCGGTGTTAGATAGTCCATTTATTGAGGATGGCTATAGGCTATATTATATTTTCAAAAAAAATAGGGATCCTTACTAAAAGTTCAATAATGTAACACAAGGTGTGAAAAAAATGACCAAAAAATTCCTTACGGCGCGTGCGCTGCGAAAACTATTGGATATAGAACAAAACTATGTACTACAACTTTGTAGAACATGTAATTGTCTACAAAATACATCGCGACACCATATGTCTAACTATTGTAGTTATCTCACAATAAGTGTTTTTGTAATTTTTGTAAATAATTAAAATGCCGTCGCTTTAATAACCTTTTATTTTGTACCTTGGTATTAATCCTTATCAAAATAAATTACTTCATATTCAAGACGAATTCAATACCTTTCTAGGACCTTTTGAATTATTTAATTCGGACATTTCATTCAAAAGATATCGCGATATTGAATGTAAGTATGTTGCAACCAAATAAGTATTAAGTATTGCGCGCGCACGTATGAGCGCGGTCGGCTCCTTGCAAAGCGGTTGTGCTCAGCGATACTTTTTAATACTTCTTTTTTAGGGTTCCGTACCCAAAGGGTAAAAACGAAACCCTATTACTGAGTCTTCGCTGTCTGTCTGTCTGTCCCTCTGTCCGTCTGTCACCAGGCTGTATCTCATGAACCGTTATAGCTAGACGGTTGACATTTTCACAGAAGATGTATTTCGGTAGCCGCTACAACAACAAATACGAAAAACAAAATGAAACAAAAATTTAAGAGGGGCTCCCATACAACAAACGTCTTTTTTAGTTATTGTTGTCAATTTCCGTATCTAATTGGATTTTGTATTATATAATTTTTGTACAGATGTTATAAGTACAAAATAATAAACAAACAAATCTAGCTGTGTAGCCCCGACATTAGCTGTGTAGCCCCGGCATAGAATAGGGTTACCCCATCTCATCCCGTGGGTGTCGTAAAGGCGACTAAGGGATCTGAGGGAGATTAGCTAACCTTAAGTACTCCCCGCGCGGTGGCGGATAAACTGCTTGATCCCTAAGAGGGTTGGTGTCAGGCAGGCGGCCGGCCGTAAAAACATTGCCAAATCTAATTGCAGCAGGTATGGTCAATGATGACTAACCGTCTGCGCCGACCCCAAATAAAAAAAAACAATTTGGGGTTTATCGGACCCCGGGCTCCCGAGAGGGATGCAACCGGGAACATCGCTCAGATAAGAAGAAATAAATAAACAAATCCTGAAAGTCACTTTTCTACGCGGACGAAGTCGCGGGCACTGCTAGTTACTATTATAAAGCGGAAGAATTTGTTTGTTTGTTTGAACGCGCTAATCTCAGGAACCACTGGTCCGATTTGAAAAATTCTTTCGGTGTTGGATAGTCCATTTATTGAGGAAGGCTATAGGCTACTTTTGATCCCTATATTCCCACGGGATCGGGACTTATGCGGGTGAAACCGCGGGGAGCTGCTAGTTTAATATATGCATACTTATTAATACAAAAAAATTACCTCAACAAAAATCATCAATCCAAGTCCAATCCCCGAGGCCAAGGTAATCAAGTATATATCAAACAGCACTCCCGTAAGGAACACAAGCGAGGCCAGTATGTGAAAGGTCTTGCGAGTGACCGTGTCGGCTTTGACAGCCAGGTGCGTTCGTAGCAGCAGCACAAGCACAGATATACCCACGAGGAATATCCAGAATGATAACAGTTGTATCTGAAAGTACCAAGTCAAATACATTTATGAGAGTATGAGAGCAATGCACAAATACATGATTATTTTAAAAAACATTGGCTTATGACTATGATTTTGGTGTGGTTTCAGAACGCGCCCTCTGATGAGAATAAACCAAAAGAAACTCATGGGGGTTTTTCTTTTTTGTGAACATGTGTTAAATTACGATTGTCATAATACAGATATCTGTAATTTGAACAGGAGCAGTTAACAATCATGTCCATGGATTCTTTTCATTGAAATATGACGACGTATTAGGGTACGCCTTATTTAATACACAATTTAAGTTTAATGTAATTTAATTCAATGCAGAATGATACTGTAGCGGGTGACTAGATGGCGCCACTGCATTTTGTGACATTTTGAATCGCGTATACGAAATTATGCACATGACACAATCGATACTAATAATATAAAGGTGAAAGTTTGTGAGTGTGCAGTGGTGTTTTTATTGCTCCTTTTCGCAAAGACCACTAAACGGATTGCGATAAAACTCGATATGTAGATAGCTGGAGACCATAGGCTAGTTTTGATCACGATATTCCCACGGGATTGGGACCTACGCGGATAAAACCCAGGGACGCTGCTAGTTATGGAATTATTACCTGTAGGTACTTACCCTCTGAAAACTGTTGAACACATAATTTATCACAATTATAGTACCACCAAAGCCGAGCAACAGCTGCACCATTATGAATGCAAACAAAGCTGCCCCGGTCAATATGTAATAGAAATTGTTTACGTTCTTCTTCTGTTCTTCGGTCATAAAGTACATGCCGGTAACAACCAGTCCAACTGTTGCTAATACTGTCTGGAAGAAAGGGACAATTTTTAAGACAGATAAGAGACTAAGTGAACTGAGGAAACTAGCGAGGCTGGAGTTCTCCCCTTGCGGTGGCAGGTAAACTGCTTGCTTGGAGCTTTCAGGTAGGTGGCCATAAAAATATTTCCATATCCATTTGCAGTAGGTGGCCAATGATGTTGATGACTTACTTAGCCAACATGACGTGCCAACCGCAAATAATTTAAGGTATGAGTGGACCCCGAACTCCCAGACTACAGGGCTCTGGGCTCCCAGGCTACAGGTCTCTGGGCTCCCAGGCTACAGGGCTCTGGACCTGTGAGGAAATCCAACTGAGAACATAACTTAGATGAGGATTCTCATAATTTCACAACAATCTATCATAGAGATAAATTAACTTACATTAACAATAGCAATCACTAAATCCATATCAGGATTTCCAAGAGATGTATCGAACATTTTAGCCACAGTCATGACGACATATAGAACCACTGCCTGTGACACTATCATAGCTTCGCCCAACGTGAATGTTCTAGGGAAGGCTATGATGCAGTTTCTTAGAAATACTGTGTATCCGTATATTGCTAGGGATGACAATAGGAACGAGTATATGAGATCTGAAATAAAGGATACAAACATTAATTTTAATCCTATATACTACTAATATAATAAAAGTGAAAGTTGGGTGTAACTTGCAAGTAAGTATGTTTGTTCCTCCTTCACGCAAGAGCTACTAAACCGATTGCAATGGAATTCGGTATGCAGATAGCTGGAGGCTACTTTTTATTTTATAGCTGAATAGTGCAGCTGGTAATATTACAAAGTTTCATCATCATGTCATGTATATTTGTCCGTCTTGTGTCTTTTGGATTCATAATATTAGTAAGTAAATAGAAATACATTAAATTTACCTTGATGTAAGAATGCATGCATCATCAGAGCAGTCAGCATACTACATGCTACACAACCTCCGAAAATTGATTCTTTTAATGCTAAACTTGATATTGACAGAAATAAAATCAGCAGAGAGCCGTAGATCAACAGTCCCAGGGCAATATATGAAACTATACCATACACAGGTGAAACTGCATATTGGAAGTTGTAACCCAGTAAGACTGCAGGTATTAGGATTATACACCATAGACCATTTTCTGTCACCGGCCTGGAAGATGAAAGAAAAATAAATACTTATATAAAAGAACACAAAATTCGATTACCATTGGTCGCGCATTTGTGTTGGTCTATTGGTAGATATCCTGACTTTCAATCTGAAGGTTGTGGTTTCATATCCCTGCCGACTGTGCGACCGACCAGTGTCTTTATCTATAAGACTTGATTAATTTTTGTGCACTTTAACATCACTCCTACAGTGAAATCATGAGGAAATCACATACAATGGCCCAATTATAAGGCTACATATGGAAAATACCCAACCAAAACATTACTGATGGAAATCACTATGAACTTTAATGTAAGTGCAGTCATAAATTAGCATGAAATATTCAGATTATTGTTGGGCTTCTATTCGTAGTGGTGTGACTAACTTAGTCTCAGTTTTCAGGTTGCCATAATACCTCTAACTTGATCTAAAAACTGTTATCATAATATCTCAATAAATATCAACCGGGAATAACTGGTTAACGTTGGCTTCCGAAGCCCGCAGGTGCGTGCTGGAGGCACCAGTGAATCAGTGTTTGATAAGTTTGATAACTTAGTAACATGGACTTTGGATTCTTCAAACAGGATGTGTAAGTAAAACTTTGTTCATAAGCATCTAGATAAACTAAACTGCAGCACAAAGATTTATAACTTAAAATTCGTTGCAGCAGCAAGATTTTAGTGAGAATTTCATTCAAAATAAGGCAAGGAACTCACCGTGTCACTATTTCTCCATCTATAAGATTGGCTGTTATTCGTTGGTCGATGGAGTTAAAGAAATCAACATAATCAAAACTTATTATTTTGTCTAAAACTGGAGCTAACCGTGGATATCTACGTGGAATGCAGCCCTTTATCACTGTTTTCTGCATTTTTTAAACTAGTAAATAAATAAATAATCCAATAATAAATTCTCAAAACTTTGAACAATGACAGCTGATGTGCAGCGATTGATTGACAAATGGATTTTTTTATCGATTCCGAAAAGGAGAATTAAAAAACTTATACCCCGTATTTAGCCTCACATAATACACTTAGTTTAATGAATTCAAAGTCTTTCTTCAATGAGGAGGAACACTAAATTTTTATCCCGGCAGAGGGCGTTGGTCGACTGATCTTAGGTTTGAATTAAGAACTGTCAAACAGGTGTTTTTAGGGTTCCGTAGCCAAATGGCAAAAAACGGAACCCTTATAGATTTGTCATGTCTGTCTGTCCGTCTGTCCGTCCGTATGTCACAGCCACTTTTCTCTTCTATTATTGAAACTTGGTAAGTAGATGTAATCTATGAACCGCAATAAGATTTTCACACAAAAATAGAAAATAAACAATAAATTTTTGGGGTTCCCCATACTTATAAATAACTGAAACTCAAAAAAAAAATTTCATCAAACTTATAGGAATCTAGTGATAGATCTTCAAAAAATATAATGAGGTTTCTAATATCATTTATTTCTAAACGGAATAGTTTGCGCGAGAGACACTTTCAAAGTGGTAAATTGTGTGTCCCCCCCCCCTGTATCTTATAAGATAATGGAATGATCAAACTAAAAAAAGTATATGATGTATGTACATTACTATGCAAACTTCCAACGAAAATTGGTTTGAACGAGATCTAGTAAGTAGTTTTTTTTAAATGTTATAATTCGTAAACCGCAATTTACCTTTCAATACAAAATCTGTTGTATAGATAAAGGTACGGAACCCTTCGTGCGCGAGTCGGACTCGCACTTGGCTGGTTTTTTTACAACTCTCGGCGCCATATTGGCGTTTTCATTTTTGGGGGACCATCATCAAAACAAAAAAAAAAGATCATCCGACCCCAGCGCCATCTGCTCACAGCTTTGCGTGTGCCACCCCATTGTGTCCCAAATAAAAAAAAATGCTATTTGATTTTGCTCACCATAATAAAATACTTGACACTGGGTCATTAAATGTGCAACGTCATTGTCAAACAACTGTCAAAGTTCCTCTCTCCTCTTCACCCGTTCCCTTCCCTTCCCCTCCTGTCAGTCACTTTTTCTCTGTTTACCGGTCGGTTGGTTGTTTGCAAATAAAAAATGTTTCGTAATTTGCAAAAGATAGCTGTGTTGCAAAAGGCTAGATATTCTGCCTTGCCGGCACCGCAGAAGAACCCAGAAATATTGTACACGGGAGTAAGTATCCACTAACATTGCGTTGAAATATTATAAGTACATAAAATAAGCTTTTTTGTTTTTATTTTTATACTTACCTTTTATGTTTAACCTGTTTATAATAAGCTGTATTTTTATATGTAAGTAACTAAAATCATTCTGAACCTGACCTGATCTTAAACCCATGACCTTTGGTCCACAGTTATTCATCAACAATGAATGGCTGAAGTCATCAGACGGCAAGACTTTCCAAACAGAGAACCCCGCTACAGCGCAGCCCATCGCCGACATACAACAGGCAGGCAAAGCGGACATCGACAAAGCTGTTAAGGCGGCGAAGGATGCTTTCAAGTTAGTACTACCTTTTAGTGTATTTAATACTCAGTTGGTATGTTTTAATGTTGATATATCTGGGCGTGGGTTCCCTTTAGCCTTTAGATACCTATTTTAATTATATGACTAGTAGACAGCCAGACACGTGGATATAAGGTACCCACTTCTTCTTTTCGTATAGTGGTTTGTCTCACCTAATGTTAGAGTTTTCAGGTCAACTTGACCTAACAATTGGTACCTATTAGAAATATAATAACTGGGACCACCTGCTTAATGTGCCTTAAGGTACCCACTAAAAGCTCATCATAGTAGTCCATTAAATAACATTAATTTAATGAATAATAAATTGGGCCACTAGGAAGTAGGTACCTGACTTGTTGACTTACAACACCCCATGCTTTTAACCTCACAAGTACCAATCTAATGAGAATATCTGGAAAACGACCCCATGTAAAGCCCATGGAAAACTGCCCAATTTCAGTAAATATTCATTACATTAAAATGTGTCCATTTGTTTCAATACCAGACCTAAGAAATATCCAGGCTTTTATTATCATTGCAGCTCTTTTCCAATTAAGATAAGATTGTTCACTTTTAATTTCTTTGTATGTACCTACCCACAGTTATATTGGAGCCCTTAATTACATTCTCCCAAGCTACATAAAAATAGCTTCCTTAAAAAATAGGTGTCATGCTAATAGAAGTTCCAGTGTTAGATAGTCAGACACTAAATTCTCAAAATCAAAACAAACCTAACATGACCTTAGTTTAAATAACAAGCACTCCAATAAAGTTTTTTGGTCAGGCACTAGGTATTGTATTATGTATGGATGACCTAGGTATTGTATGAAATGACCTTCAACTATAAATCAATGTTATACTACAGGTTGGGCTCACCATGGCGGTCTATGGACGCCTCAGAAAGAGGTTCTCTCATCAACAAGCTAGCTGACCTCATTGAGAGAGACAGGGTTTATTTGGCGGTAAGATTTTTTTACCCAACGCAGCGCCCCGCGGTTTCACCCACGTAAGTCCCGATTCCGCGAGAATATCGGTATAAGAAGTAGCCTATGTGTTAATCCAGATACCTAGCTATCTATATACCAAGTTTAATCGCAATTGGTTTAGTAGTTTTTGCGTGATTGAAACACAAACACACATCTAAACTTTCGCAGTTATAATATTAAGTGGGATCTCAACTGTAAGAAACCATTTTCAGTTATGTGGTCCATATACATACTTTTGCCTTGCAAGTTCCATCTAAATGTAGATAGGTTATTGGAAAGTCGCAAGGTACAGGTTTTGTGCGAAACCAGTCTTGCTCCATTCACATAAGTGCATTTATAAAATATTATAATTCGCACTGTGCTATTTTATTTGCTCACATTTTGACACTATTGTGTCTATTTTGATTGCATTTAGCACCAACCATACATGTAATGTTCCACTAGACAGACATGAATTTTAAAAACTATAATTTCTTGTTCTACTGCTTTGCTTTTCAAAGGTTGCCTGGAAGAGATTTTAGCGATAAGGCCGCCCAATTTGGTACAATAAAGCTATCTATCTGTCTTTTCCTAAGTGATCTAGACACAGTTTTTAGGGTTCTGTACCCAAAGGGTAAAAACGGAACCCTATTACTGAGACTTCGCTGTCTGTCCGTCCGTCTGTCTGTCCATCTGTCACCAGGCTGTATCTCATGAACCGTAATAGCTAGACGGGTGAAATTTTCACAGAAGATGTATTTCGGTAGCCGCTATAACAACAAACTAAAAACAAAATAAACCAAATATTTAAGAGGGGCTCCCATACAACAAACGTGTTTAAAAAACAACTTATTTACAACGGATTTTATTGTAAATAAGATTCACATTTTCCTATAAAATTTAAAAATTGGTTGTTGTAAAGTAAACCATTTTAGGGTTCCATGCCCAATTTTGATAGTGGTACGGAACCCTTCGTGCGCGAGTTTCGCACTTGGCCGGGTTTTTTTAATTTGCTTCAAAGTACATGCTTTTTTGCCCTCTTAGTCTTCTTCCTTTATTATATGTATAAATAAATACACTAGCAGAGTTCCGCGGTTTCACCCGCTTAAGTTCCGATCCCGCGCAACATCCGCGTTGGTTTGGTCCCATGTACAGTACACTCTCCAAATTTCATGTCTCTAGGACCAGCAATTTGGGCTCTGCGTTGATATATAGGTTAATCAGGACAAATTTTAAATGTATAGATATAAATTAAAATTTCCAGTACATAAAGCTATTCTCAGTAGATTATATAACTAATGTAATGTTGTGTTTTGATAAACATTGATAATTTGCACACAGCAGTCTCATGTATGTAGAGTTATCTTGGGAATGGATGTGACAAGAATAAATTGATAAGGTTTGCCTATCGTATGTAGGTACTTTAAATGTTGTTATTTATGACTATAGTTGTGGTTTGTCATCAAAGTAATAAGTAAATTATGGATTATCCATTAGTCAATTTAGTTTGATTTTCTAAAGGTCAATCAATTTCGCCCAAATTATACCAAATATGGTCTAATTTGGGCGAAATTGATTGAAATTGATTGAAAAATACATCAACAGAAGTTACAACATAATAATGTTGTAACAGAAGTTACAACATAATAATGTTGTAACTTCTGTTTATGTATTTTTTCTGTTGATGTTTTTTTTTTTTAATTCTAAGCTTCTTTTGTTAATAATCTTCATATCTATCCATCCAGGTTGAGGGTTCGATTCCCGCCGGGAACAAGTATTTATCCTGCCCATAAGTTAATATCTCATTTTCGTATTCTATCCATAGTCTGCTAGCTGATTATGTTATTCTGTTGTCTCTTACAAAGTTCCTTTGCAATTGAAACTAGCGACTGCAAATGTAAATTGTACATCGAAAAATTACGTGAAAACTACACGAAGCTAACTTTCGTTAGTTTCAATCGAGATTTGTTATCAACAGAATCACATAGTCATAGTCAAATCACTCTACCTGCTGGTCTGGTTATCCTAATACAAGCCTAGCTGCTTATTTGCTAGATGGCACTGCGTGATATACAGAAAGTCGTGTTAGTTACACTATTTATAACTCAATAACGGTTGCACCGATTTGGCTGAAAATTGGTGGGGAGGTAGCTTAGAACCAGGACATAGGATTTTCTGCGCAACAAAGTGCGCCGGGTCAGCTTATATTTTTCTCAACCCTACAGAGTTTGGAGACCCTAGACAACGGTAAGCCGTACTCGGCGGCGTACTACGGCGATCTGAATGGCGTCGTCAAGAACCTGCGGTACTACGCGGGCTGGGCTGACAAGAACCACGGACTCGTCACACCAATCGATGGGAAATACTTCGCGTATACGAGACACGAGCCTGTCGGTAAGTATTCAAAAATAAGAAAACTTGAACTTAGGTCAATCTAACGATACCTTAATTAATGAAATCCATTTGGAAGATACGAGGTAAAGCAATTGATATACATACCTACAAGATACTCGCGAAAAACAAAAGCCCTCCTTGGCAGTCGGGTAAAAAGTATAAATATTCCAGGAAATTAGACCAGAAGTGACTTTATAAAAACAAAATTACGATGACCTAATGGAAAATAACCACAAAACACATAGACTTCCAACAACAATTTAATTTTACCAAACAAAACTTAAAATAAGACCTAACCGAACAAACCAAAAACTAAAACACCTCTAACAATAACATGTGACAATAATTATGACAACTACCTTAACTATTTTGACAAAAATAAAAACAACAAGACCTCCCAATGATGTTAACTTGCCAAGAGCTGGAACAGGAAAGAGGGCGTCGCCGGTCAGGCGTCGCCTTTTATACTTTTCCCCCTCTCTTCTATTCTCATCTCCTACAATATATATTATATGCGTTGTCTAGTACCTATATTATAAGCCTAGTTGTTTAGTTTGTGGCTAGATGACGATGTATGTTCTGCAAAATTTATTTATTATTTTGAATCCTCGAACGATATTCTTGGTTGCATTTCTTTGGCCACACCTACTCCAGATAGATTTGGCAATATTTTTACGCCAAGCCTGACTAAAACTAGCTAGACCAGTCCCTTTTAATAATAAAATAACAATGTATCGAACGCAATTTTGTGGTGTCTCAGGCATTAAATTTTCAGGGTCATCCATCATATAGGACGCACTTTGTACATAAACACATCATAACCATCGTTTTAAATTAATGTAAATAGCTTAGCAGTCGACACGGTTTCATTAGCATACGTTACAGCTTCGGAATGACTAGCAACATCAACATTACAATTCCTGTCGAAAAAAATGTTGATGTGAGATAAAATTATGCAAAATCATTCCGTAAAAATGCTTATGATACGTAGGTTTAGACTTAATGTAATAAATTTAATTAACACATCATAATTGAAATTTACGACGGTAAATATATTGTGAGTTTTTTTTACCCTGGAGTAAATACGGTTGGGGTAAAAAGAAATAAGTATGTGCCTGTCACCATTTTTCTCAGAAACGGCTAAGCCAATTTTGATCGATCTTGTTTCGGAGCATGTTCTTAGTCAAGTTTTAAGGTTTCAGACCATTAGTTAGGGGGTGCTACAGTAGAAATTTTTTTTTTTATGAAAGTATCTACTAGGTTGATTTTGAATCATTTTTTTGCGTTGGATAGGTCTCATCGGTTTTAATTAAACCACTATGTTTGTAAGGTAGATTAGGTAGGTAAATAAATAAATACACATTAATAAGTGTTGGTGCAGTTTTTTTATAATTATAATATATTCTACACAGTTGTTTTTATACTTTAAGCCGAATGAAACTAGTTTGATTAATAGTTCAAATATACCATACGATCGGTATCCAAGGCCGCAGAAGGCCGCTATGTAAATTACATGTTTAAAATAACCCTATATTTGTACAGACGGATTTTTGCTACACTAAAGTTTGTATGTAGCACTGTAATCTGTTAACGTAGATAGTGGCTCCACCGCTAACTGATAAAGATAAGTTGGTCAGATTGTTGTATTTATATTTGTAAAGTTGTAGACGCTGTTGGGGTTACATTCCTAATATTTGACTTGCAATTCAGTAGTTACCTACCTAGATTAAAATCGATCAAGTGGTGTCGGAGATATTCAAAACTACCTACTTACCTACATATGAATATATTATTTATCACTAGAAATTATTAATATAAGTTACTTATTTTTATTTTTACTATTGTAGACTATTGCATGCAGTCACGGCACTTATACATACACCAGACAAATCTTAGTGATTTTTGGTGTTTAGAATGTTATTTAAGTTTTATTACTGTTTAAAAATTAAACCCCTAGCATAAATACACGCTAACAACATCACCTATTTATAACCAAATTTAGTACCTATAAACTAGCTGAAACCCGCGGTTTTACCATCTTTTAAAATACTACAAAAGCGCGCAGACTGCATACGAATTAGTCGTACGTACTCGTATGCTGATTCGTATGCAATCTGAGCGCTTTCATAATACTTGGAAGGATGGGATAGTTCGTACATCTTCGTACCTTTAGCGCACGAATGATTTTTTACGATAACGTATGCAAAGTCCTCAGTCAGCGGATCAGTCAGTCCGGACACAGCATTTAGCTTTGTCCCGCGGTTTTACCCGCATAAGTCCCAATCCCGTGGGAATTTTCAAAAATCCTCTTCTAACGGATGCCTACATCGTATAAAGAACACACTCTCCAATTTTCAGTCCTTTGCTATCAGCCGTTTAGGTTGTGCGAAGATCAGTCAGTCAGTCAGGACAACGCCTTTTATAGATATAGATTATATGTATAGGTGTGAGCAGTCATAAGGTCAAGTTAGAGGCCTTAGAGCGATCTGAAAACTCTAAAACCAGGTGAGCCACACCACCATACGAAAAGAAGAAATTATAATTATTAGATTAGCATAACTGAATAATTAAATAAATAATAATTATAATTAGCCTTTTTTCAGGTGTTTTCATATTATGTGTTAATGTAATTGTTTGTATAATCGTGTTATTTGACTATAAATGAATAAATCAACATGTGTCGTGTTGTGTCAGGTGTATGCGGTCAGATAATCCCGTGGAACTTCCCGCTGCTGATGGCCGCGTGGAAGCTGGGCCCGGCGCTGGCCGCGGGCTGCACGCTCGTCATGAAGCCGGCGGAACAAACCCCGCTCACTGCCTTGTATATCGCACAGTTGATTAAGGTAACGTGGGCCTGCGCCATTCTCGTCCTCCCATCTTAAGGATCTTAAGAACATGGCGACTGTTACCATTTCCATCACATTCAAATAAAACGGAGAAACATTTTTCAATGAAAAAAATGTTTCTCCGTTTTATTTCATTTCGAATGAATATTTTGGAAAACCTTGCGGTGGGGACCCTTTAAAAGTAAAATCTTAATCCGAATAATATCGATATTAAGGTAGAAAACTAAATTTTTCATAATTTATTTTGGTATTAAGTTTGTATGGAAATGGTAAGAGTCGCCACGTTCTTAAGCTCTTGAAATCCTATCTCGTCCGGCCTGTCTTATGATGATGCTGACTCTCAATCTACTTACAAAGATTGAAACACGGCATCATCATAAAAACTCACAATCATACAAGCAACGTACAAAAGCCTTCGATCATATATAAACTATAGATACACGGTCCCATACAAAATCGAAATCAAAAATCGGCACTACTTCAACGCTTACTTATACGGACATAGTACAGTTTAATGTAAACCTTAATCACTGGGCAATAAGGTTGTAAAACACTTATGCACGACTGACAGCGAAACAAGGCTTATCGGCTGAAGTATGCCTTGTTTTGACGGCTCCATTTCTAGAGCGGCGACCGTGCATCTATAGTTTATTATATGATCGAAGCTTTTAGCATGTTTCTTCAGTAATTTCAGTTCCGTCTTTTTCATTATAGTGTACGAGGTACTTAGCGTCAAGCAATAAAAATATACGTAGTAACGTGCATAAGGCTTGACCTGTGTCTGTAGCCGGTGTGACGTGGTTACAGGAAGCCGGGTTCCCCGCCGGCGTGGTCAACATGGTGCCCGGGTACGGCGACGCAGGCGCCGCTCTTGTTGAACATCCCGACGTTGATAAGATCGCTTTTACTGGTACGGTAACGTATAGCTCTCACAACGTACACTATATTTATTACTATTGTTAGAGTTTGTGTGATTGTCTCGAAGTATGAAGTCCCAACGGGTTCCCTACGTAATGCCAAAAGTCAAACTATTGATCGATTATTTAATTGAACGATGCCTTATTTCTAGGAAGCTTTAATTAACCTAACTCCAAAGGGGAGAAATGTTAAAACTGTTGATAATGTTTCCACGCTGATGGATATACACTTTGTAATACTGTCAATGTCACAAATTTAACTTCTGGAAATCTTAATAGTTGGCGTTTTCTTTACGTCAGTGACGTCACACCCTTGCCCCTACGTTTTGGCACAAATTTAAAATCCTTAAACTGAAATATGTTTCTATCATACTACACATTAATTGTGTTCCGAAATATGTTATTTATTGGGAATAATATACGTTTCCTAACATTTTAGTTTTTTTTAAATGTCAGTTTGCGTGTTGTTTCCAGGTTCCACGGAGGTAGGCAAGTTGATCCAGCGCGGCGCCGCGGGCACGTTAAAGCGTATCACACTGGAGCTGGGGGGCAAGTCCCCCAACATTATAATGGGGGATGTGGACCTCGAGCGCGCCGTGGAGGCCGCGCACACCGCGCTCTTCTATAACATGGGCCAGTGCTGTACTGCGGGTACTGTAACACTCTCTATACTCTATACTGGGGGGCAAGTCCCCCAACATTATAATGGGGGATGTGGACCTCGAGCGCGCCGTGGAGGCCGCGCACACCGAGCTCTTCTATAACATGGGCCAGTGCTGTACTGCGGGTACTGTAACACTCTCTATACTCTATTATATAGTGGGGGATGTGGACACTAGGCTATATATCACGAAACATGACCGTGATAGATAGAAAGTTGTTTAAACATTTGTAACCGTTATTTCACATTTCCAGGTTCCCGTACCTTCGTGGAAGACAAAATCTACGACAAGTTTGTGGAGCTATCCGCGGAGCGCGCCAAGAAACGCGTCGTGGGGGATCCCTTCCATCCGGAGACAGAGTCGGGGCCGCAGGTAACTACACTGCGTTAGGTATTTAGAGGTAGTTTGTACCGCCAATGGGAAAATCTTTGTCCAGACTATGTAACTCTTGGAGCGTCTACTCTGCGCTACTAGCCACATACGACGGTGTGAAGTCGACCTGTGGCTTCTATTACCTAGGGTTACCCGGGTATAGCGGGAGGGTCGCCGTTATAAGCACCAGCAGACTTGTGTCTATGTAAACAAATTGACTGTGACTTGAGTCTATGTAAACAAATTGACCGTGACTTGTGTCTGAAATAAACAAATTGACCGTGACCTGTGTCTGTGTAAACAAATTGACTGTGACTTGAGTCTATGTAAACAAATTGACCGTGACTTGTGTTTATGTAAACAAATAAACTGTAACTTAATTCTTTGTAAAAAAATTGTCTGTGACTTATGTCTATGTAAACAAACTGACCGTGGCTTGTCTCCATTTAATCAAACTGACCCTGACTTGTCTCTATGTAAACAAATTGACCCTGACTTGTGTCTATGTTCACAGATAGACAGCGAGCAGCACGGCAAGATCCTCGGTCTGATAGAGAGCGGCAAGCAACAAGGCGCGCGGCTTGTAGCGGGCGGGGCCCGGGCCGGGGATACCGGGTACTTCGTGCAGCCTACTGTCTTCAGTGAGGTCAATGACGACATGGATATCGCCAGGCAGGAGGTATGTACACAGATAGAGAGCGGCAAGCAACAAGGCGCGCGGCTTGTAGCGGGCGGGGCCCGGGCCGGGGATACCGGGTACTTCGTGCAGCCTACTGTCTTCAGTGAGGTCAATGACGACATGGATATCGCCAGGCAGGAGGTATGTACACAGATAGAGAGCGGCAAGCAACAAGGCGCGCGGCTTGTAGCGGGCGGGGCCCGGGCCGGGGATACCGGGTACTTCGTGCAGCCTACTGTCTTCAGTGAGGTCAATGACGACATGGATATCGCCAGGCAGGAGGTATGTACACAGATAGAGAGCGGCAAGCAACAAGGCGCGCGGCTTGTAGCGGGCGGGGCCCGGGCCGGGGATACCGGGTACTTCGTGCAGCCTACTGTCTTCAGTGAGGTCAATGACGACATGGATATCGCCAGGCAGGAGGTATGTACACAGATAGAGAGCGGCAAGCAACAAGGCGCGCGGCTTGTAGCGGGCGGGGCCCGGGCCGGGGATACCGGGTACTTCGTGCAGCCTACTGTCTTCAGTGAGGTCAATGACGACATGGATATCGCCAGGCAGGAGGTATGTACACAGATAGAGAGCGGCAAGCAACGTATATATATATAAAATAAAAACAAAGTCAGTTAGACTGTTATAGTGTTAGTTACACTATTTATAACTCAAGAACGGCTAAACCGATTTGGCTGAAAATTGGTGGGGGGTAGGGTAGCTTATATCCACGAGACGGATATAGGATACTTTTTTTTGCCGCCAAGGCAGAACAGAGTAATAATAACTAGCTCACCCGGCTAGTTATTATTTTGTATTACCTGTTTAAGTGTGTATTTTTGCACAGCGATAGGTAGATGTTGCGCGCGCTACTTATTTGATATGTTACTTTTGTTCCCAGATCTTCGGTCCCGTGCAACAGATAATAAAGTTCTCTCAACTGGACGAGGTGGTGGAGCGCGCCAACAACACCGTGTACGGTCTAGCGGCCGCCATCTTTACTAAGGATCTCGACAAGGCTAACTATCTTGTACAGGTATGTGGCGGACGCCCACAGAATCAACTAGATGGCGTTACTAGTATGAAATCCTGAATCGCGCTATCTACATTCTTTCCGAGATAAGCTCATATACAACTCTCGACGAAACATCGTCGGGCCGCGGCCTACCGGGCAAAACCAACTGCCCGGTGGAAGATCTTCCCTTTGGAGGTACATATCAACTCGTTTAGTTTTCGTCTAGTAATTGAATAAAATACAAGAAGGAAAATAAATACTGAGGGTAGTGTTGGTTTAGTGGTAAATACCCTTCAACTTCCGTGGTTTCTTATCTATCCAAAGGTTGCCTGGAAGGGATCACTTTTAAGTGATAAGGCCGCCCATTGTTCCATCTAGTATTTAAGATGTTCATGTTGTTAGTTTTTGTAATTTTTGGGGTATGTATAATAAATTAATCAATCCGGATTTGTCAATAATAAATTAACCAACTGCAGGTTCAAATCCGAACCAGCGCACAATTTTGAAAAGCTTTCAGAAACTAGTTCTGGTTCAGTTATTGGTTGCCTGGATGAGATCGCCCTTGAGCGATAAGGCCGCCCATTGTGGCACACTAGTTTCAAGTTTTTCTGTGTAATACTTGTATTTTATATTTTGGTTGAATAAAGCGTTTATCTATCTTCTTTCTTCATAATATTTGCAGAGGATCCGGGCGGGTACAGTGTGGGTGAACGACTACAACGTGTTCGGCAACCAGGTTCCGTTCGGCGGGTTCAAGCAGTCCGGCATCGGGCGCGAGAACGGCCCCTACGGGATCAACAACTACATCGAGGTCAAGGCCGTCGTCACCAAGCTCACCGACAAGAACTCATAGGTATATCACCTGGGAGATTTCAATGTTGCCATAGATTTATAGTTTTAAGCACAGACATAATATAGAATAATACACAGACATATACTATATAGAATATAGATACATATACCTAACCACGCGGATTCATGTCCTTCGCGTGTCAGAAAACGTAAAAACCCTGACATAACGTCGGGGTAGTTGGCGCTAACTGGCAGTCCGCGCGCGTCTATAGTTGCCGGACGTACGTAAAAACTAAAATCCCAAAAATTCGAGCACCCAAAGGCAGGAACCATATTTCCTGTGGCTGTGACGTCACAGTAGATATTAAAACGTCGTCACGCTCGGTTTCAATACAAATCGAGGTACATGTGACGTCTAGCTATATGTATGTCTGTGGTTTTAAGGGATACCATAACAAAGTTTTCTAAAGCTCAAAATACACGGATGACTCTTACACTGCAACTTTACCTATAGAGCCCACACCTACAGCACACATGTACGAATTTCTTTGTAATGTGTGTTTATAAGAATTATTGAGGGAATATAGTTTCTTCAAGAATACAAAATAGTTAAACGCCATAAAGCCATCTAGTCTAAGGTCCTGACAAGTCAGGTGGTGTAACGATCGTGTTATATGTTACTTATGCAACTAATGTTTTTATACCTAATGTATAACTGTATTTGGCCGACACAATGTTATTATTAGTTGTTGGCTCTTTAGAAGGCACTAGGTACAAACTTACACAGACATATCGGAAGTAACTGGTTGTTATAAGCATTTATATACTCCTGAACTGAAATTATGATATTGAGATTACGACCTACTCTATTATGTACGCCATCTTATATCTAGTTTTGTTTTATTTGTTAATTCACAGAATAATAGCCTTTTTCTATCTTGGTAATTTTACGGAAGCGCCATTTACGAAAGTAAAACAAGAAGGCGCTGATAGTTTTTAAACAAAATGTTGAGGTTACTAGATTTGTAAGCAATTTTGTATGTTAATCAAACTTAGTTATAAGTACCTATATCAAGTTAAACTTGTATGTTGAAAATTGTCTTCCAATTGCAACTGAAATATAGCTTCTAAAACAATACTAAAGTTTAAAGTTGGTTGGCTTGAAGTTGCAGCAAATGTAGTTAAAGTTTGTCAGTAAGTTGTGATCTGTGCATAGGGCTGCCAACTTATTGTTCCTAAAATATAGTATCTGTTGTTGAAAATTAAGTACACCCCAAAAAAATATAGTATTTTTGTGTACTTATAGCAAAAGTAAAAAATGCGTAAACTTTATAAATGTGTATAAATTTAATAAGTTATAAATGTGTATAAATTTAATAAGTTACAAATGTGTTTTCAAAAGAAGGTAAATTAGTACAATGAGCTGAAATATAGTTTAGTACTATATTTTATAGTACGGTTGGCAACCCTAAACTAAAAAAAAATATAAAAATGATATTATTTTTATGTTCTTCTCGGTTTTCAACAGAATATTGCCATTTGGGAATTACCCAGAACTGTTTAGACTCATTTAATCGCTGCATCTTCACATTCCGATCACTTGCCTATTGCACATTTTTGTTCCGTTATGTTTTTGCATTGTTTTTTTATAATAAAACAAGTATTTTGATTCATAATCGTTTTATTAACAGTAATTCTATAATCAATCAACCAAACGTCTAAACAACAAATCTAAAACTAAGAAAATATCTTTTTAAAATATCTAAGAATAAAGAACAATTGTAATCAAAACGTGGCAAATACTTTGGTTCTACAAAATTATGATTTAAAATTATCTGTGAGAGAATATAAATAGTGAATAATTAAGAGGGGAAAACCTTCAAAAGGTGCTAACTTGCTAAGCTAATAATAAGTAAGTGTCGTAACATCAATTGGCAGGAATGAAAAGTGTCTGTTGTTGGAATCAAGAAATGACATCAACTGTAGCCACTGTCGCTATTTTCACAATATTTTATTTTCCAATTAAAAACAGCCTTAGATTTTAAAATAATCGTACAAAACAATTGAAAAGGCATAAAAATGCCTAACATTTAGGCCTTTTTATTGTCATGTGCAGGCCAGGCCCGCTTACTTTCGTATCATACATGATTTGTTTATCGGATACACATATGCGTTAAAAGTTTAAGCATATTTTAAGTTGCTTTTCGTTTTCATTCCCGCCAAGTTACGGTCAGTAAACTCTACAAGTGGTATGCATTGTGCCACTTAATCTAAAAATCACATAGCCTTGTAATTAAACACCTAAAAACTAAAATCCTAAAAAATATAAAATATCAAAGTTAATCTAAAACACGTGTAAGATAAATCTATTAATATCCAAAATCTTTGGGGTTTTCTTAAAAGATTTTAAATGCAATTAACAATTGGACGGTAGAAAATAAGTAACACAATTAAAGTAAGTATATTATAAAATAGTACAATGTTTTATTTTGTACTTGTCGATTACAGGGTTATTTAAAAAAAATGTTATTATTTTTCTGTTTTCGCGATGTCCCCCAGTTTGGGAACCCCTGGTTTAGAGGGGTTAGTCCTCAAGTTATTTCGATTTTCCGTTGGGATTGGTTTATTTTTTTTATTTTTTATTTGGGAACACGATCGGTCGTAGGATGATACATCGAGACTTTTCGCCTTGAACGCCAACGTGTCCTCGGCTCTTGCAAGCTAGGTACAGATTGAAACCGAATGAAGTGTATTTTAAAGGAAAACTGCACCCTTAGTCGTTAAAAATCTCCAGAAACTAAGCATCAATGCCATTCGCACTAACCTACGGGGCACTGCTGTAGTATTTAATACTTTTTGTACTTTTGAGTCAGCCAAGTCCTTCTTTCTCATGGATAATTGTATTTTACGTCCAAATTTATGGATAGCGCCTGCGCTCAACTTAACTTGAATTGTGGACATTACATTAATTTATTTATGGCCGAAAATGGGAAAAGTTTGGGATTTTCCTAAGGAACGGAAATCAATTCAAGTAGGTACCGTAAAATTTTCTTACTTTGCTCCCCTATGGGTAACCATGCTCCCTATAAATTAAATGTTTGTTCGCCTAATATGTTCAAATATTCGTAACATTTCATTTTATTGTGAACGTATCCGAGAAATCTGATTTTTAAGACTTTAATATCTGGAAAGAAGGACTTTCTTCAGGCGAACGGATGCCCGCAAAAATCTATCATCTACACTACATAAATAACTGTAGGAACCCAAAATGTAAACTGATTTTTATAACATATTTTTTAATATTATGTTACTTTAAAAACGATTAATATATTAGGCTTTGAAACTTTGCTGTGGAATGATTTATTATAACTAATGTAACTAGTTTTCTTTAATTTTTCATCCTTATAAAATTATATAGCCTTATTAATAAACGTAGAGTAAGGTTGGAATACTGAGAACATGCTTTGTCCTTTTCCGTGACAAGAACTTTCACAGACTAAAACAAAAGTGGCAAAATGACTCCGACCTTACTCCACATTTACTAATAAGGCTATTAAAGTATTAGAATTACGCGGGCATCCGGTCCCTAACACTCTAATGTGGGCCTTCCACTGCGAGCGGAGCGGAGTTCAAAATGTGTCAGTTTAACATCCAACGATTATTTCCATAGTGCGAAAGAGTTGTATGACTATAAAAACAACCGTTGTATGTTGAACTGACACATTAATGACCCCGCTCCGCTCGCAGTGGAAGGCCAGCATAACACTTACAAATCCTAAAAAATCACGCTCTCTCACCGACATCATCATTAAACACAGACAAGTTTTCCTCAGAAATCTTCTCCAAACATCCACAGCCCAGCTTCCCATTGTTATTATTAGCTACAGCTTCAGCCTCCTCCTCCTCGATCTTCTTCTCGATCTCCTCAAAGTCATCGTGGTCCCGGGAGTCCTGGGACCTGAGGCACTCGTCCGAGGAGCTGTCCTGGTAACACATGACGTGTTCGATGTTCAGTTCCACCTCGTTGTCGGTGTCGGTGGCCAGCGAGGGGGTGCTGTTGCTGAGGGTGCGCGTTTCTCGTTGGATTGGGGCGAAGATTTCTGATTTGGGTCGGACCTGCAAATTAAAAATATTAAGATTAAAATATTTTTTTCCATATTTATTATGTTTTTATTGCTCAAAGGTTATTGCTTAAAAATTAATATTCGTTTCTGGTCTGGGTGTTGTACATCTACACTAATATTATAAAGAGGAAAGATTTGTATTTTTGTGTGTGGGTGCGTCTGTATGTTTGTTATGAGTAAACTCAAACCCACTAGACCGATTTCAAATATCTTTCACCATTAGAAAGCGACATTCACACTGATTAACCCGATATTCCAACGGGATCGGAACTTACGCGGGTGAAACCGCGGGACACAGCTAGTGTATCAAATGTAGGTATTTACAAAAAATATATATATATTAAGTTGTGTATCCGTTGTCTAGTACCCATAGTACAAGCCTAGTGCTTAGTTTGGAGCTAGATTGCGCTGTGTGGAACGTCGTGCAATATTTACAAGGATTTTACAAGGAGAAATACGTCATCATAAATCTTCCTATGACAGGATTCGAACCTGTGCCCTTCGCTAGCCGGGATAGTGCGCTATCACTGCGCCACACGGGAACCCACATGACATGGTGAATTTTATGATTATGACTTCTCCTTGTTGTCCTTGTTCCTTGTCGTGGGAGGATTTTTGATGATGTATTTCTATACTTTTAAAATATTTCTAGTAAAAGTATAGTTGCCTTGAGCAATAAGCTTCTCTGGCCCCGTGGTGGTAAGCGACTAAGCTTGTGTTACGGTGACTAGACAACGGATATAATACTTATATTTTATTTTTCTTTTGTAAATACATACATATTATACATAGAGGGACACCCAGACCAGCAGAAATATTTATTTTTTAAGCATAAATACTAAATTACTTTAAATACTTATACAGGATGTCCGGAGACCAGTGGATGTCCCTGCACGGGCGGCTGGCGGGGAAGGGTTGGCTGCCCAGAATACTTTTTTTTTTTCTATCTCAAACGGTTCGAGCTGTACGTCACTTTTTAGTGAAAATTGAAAAATGTCTACTTTTTTGCACATTTCGGGGCATCACGTCCACAGATTAAGCGATAGCATTGTTTTTTTTTTCGCCATGTGCTCACTAATATTGATGTTTGTAAATCACCTTAAATTTTTTTTTAATACTATAGTTAGTAACTTACAGGATGTCCCCAAAGATAGATTTAGTTTTATAAACTTTACTTTCTGCTAAGTTTGAGAATCGGTGGTGTAAAAAAAATGTATGAAACCTGTCTGGCCGACTATTGAAAAAAATTGCCTATTTCATAAGGATTCTATAACAATATTATACTAATAACTTTTTGTCATAAGTTACTAAGCTAGTGCTATGAATGCATCGAAGGTACTATCTTTCATGAAAAAATTGAAACAAGTATTGTACAAAAAAGGACACTTATTAAGATTTAATATGTCATAATGTTACAGCAAATGCTCAAATTGTCCTCCTCTTGCCCTTATACAGGCCCTTAACCTTTTTATAAACGATCTCTTAAGGACACGATTATAATTTTTTTCTCCTATTTGTTGTGCCGCTTCGGTGGACGCGTACACGCAGGTCTTCAATTGTGGTTATGTTTTTTTTGTATACTTGTTCTTTTAAACACCCCCAGTAAAAAAAATCAAGTGGATTCAGATCACGCGAACGTGGAGGCCACAATATTGGACCTAATCGGCCAATCCATCTTCTTGGATAACTTTCATTTAAATAGTTTCTCACTCGCACGGCATAATGTGCGATGAGTCAACGTGCAAAAGAGATGGCTACCTCAACTTGCACAATTTGCACAGCTGGCAGGCAGCTAACCAACCCAAGATTAGTCAGGGAAGACCGATCACAGTACCAATTTAAAATTAACTATTGGACTGGTATATTAAATGGCCAAATTATTGGCCCTTTCGTTTCCGTTTTGTCTACCATTCAGAATAGTTGCGTTGCGCGTACGTTCTAAATAATAAGTGCAAAATGCAAACGTCGCAGATCTCAGCGCGTCAGCCGATCGTTCGCCGCGATGACGCACCTATCATTTTGCAAGGTAACATAAATAATATAATAGTTAAGGCGTAGCCTTTCATTAGTATCAAATATGGCGCCAAGTCCAATTAAACTTAAAACTGAGAATGAACATCTCCTGTTTAAAGCGTACAGTGAAGAAAAGGCTGAAAATGCTAATCTTCGCCAGATTATACATGACATGCAGGCTCAAATCGATGACCTACAAAAGCAAATCATGAGTCTCACTCAAGAAAAGAATGTCGCGGGTAGTGAAACAATAGCCGCCCCTATAGACAGTTCCACCCAACGCCCGGATTACTGTACAGATGAAGAAGATCTGGCCAAGGAAACCGGGTGGATACGGGCTAAATCCAGGAAGAAAAGAAAACTGAGCTCGTCGCCTACCCAAACGGAAGAACCCCAAAAGGCCGACTCTTTAGTTACCAAAAACGCCAAAACAAAGAAGATTCCACCTCCTCCACCTATAATAGTAGACGGTATTGAGAATTATCAAGCCTTCTTTGATACGATAACAGTGAATACCCAGGGAGACGCATTTACCACTAAAATTTTGAATGGTAAGTGTGTCAAAATCAATGCCAATAATGAGGACTCTAACAAGTCTCTCAGAAACTTATTGTCTGAGAGTGGCCATCTGTGGCACTCATATGAAAATAAACAGGAGAGACCTATTAGAGTTATGGTCAAAAATCTGCACTACACGTGCAAACCCGAGAGAATTGTTGAAGATCTACAAAGCAAGGCCCTAAAAATAATAGACGCAGCTAATAAACTTAGCTGGAAGAACAAAGATCCGCTTAATATGTTTATGTTAACTTTTGCCAATGACGAGGATATCAGCAAAATATACAGCATCAAGACTATTCTAGGATGTAAAGTCGAGGTGCAGCCACTCAAAACATCCAAACTGGTACCCCAGTGCAAAAGATGTCAGGCGTATGGTCATACACACAAATATTGTTCTAAAGAACCGCGATGCGTAAAGTGTACAGGTAAACACCTCACTCGAGACTGCAAAAAACCAGCAGAAGATAAACCAAAATGTGTGCATTGTGGTGAAGCACATCCAGCTAATTACAGAGGATGTATAGTAGCTAAGGAAATGCAAAACATAAAAAATAAAACCGTCAAAAAAGCGTCGGTGACTAATCAAGAGCAAGTTGCTCCAAAACGACACGTAACACGTGATATGAGCGGACAAAACCTTTCCTATGCACAAGCTGCTGCCAATACACATCGCTCTACTAGTGACAATAACATAAACCAACCACATAGTAACTTAGTTGGAAAGTTGGATGAAATAATCAAAATGATGTCATCTTTCGATGGCAGACTAAAAAATTTGGAAAATGGAGTCAAGCTGTCCATTAGTAAACCTCACAAAAAATGAAGAACACGCTAAAAATTATGGCATGGAACGCTAATGGGTAGTCCATTAGCGTTCCATCATTTAACCATCAACAAGAACTTCAGGTAGTCCTAAATATCGAAAATATTGATGTATGTCTGGTATCAGAAACTCACTTCACCAGACAATGTCATATTCAGTTTCAAGGATATAAAGTATACCACGCACTACACCCAAGCAACAGTGCACATGGTGGCAGTGCAGTAATAGTAAAAGAAAACCTTCATCACCACGAAGAAACGAAGCTTGAGCAATCAGAAATACAAGCAGTAGCAATACGAGTAAAGTGTAGTCTTTACCCTCTAACAATAGCGGCCCTGTATTTTCCTCCAAGATATACTATCAGAAAAGAAGAATATGTAAGCTTCCTAAGCCAACTCGGACAAAGATTCATTGTAGGAGGTGATTTTAACGCAAAGCATACGCACTGGGGATCCAGACTTATTAATACTAAAGGCAGGGGATTATTTAGAGCCATACAGGAGTTAAACTGCGAAGCTGTCTCGACAGGGAAACCAACCTACTGGCCTACAGATCCTGTCAGGATTCCAGACTTGATAGACTTCTTCGTCTGTAAAAATATATCTAGAAATGAGATTAATATAGAAGAGGGCCACGATATGAACTCGGATCATTCTCCTATATTATTGACATTAAGTAGACGTATGTTATATAATGAGAAACGACCGATCTTGGTCAACAAGTATACAGACTGGGACAGTTTTAGAATAGATCTAGACAATAGTATAGAATTACGAGTTCCGCTGAAAACAACTGAACAATTAGATTTAGAAACTAGAAAATTTATAGTAGATATACAACAGGCAGCCTGGCGAAATACACCAGATAAACCAATATGGACCAAGAAAACTGTATACCCTGAATATATTAGAAATCTCATAACGCAAAAACTAAGGCAGCGTAGAAGATGGCATCTAACCAGATGTCCTCAAGATAAAACCGAGCTTAACAATCAGACTAAACGTCTGAAAAGAGAAATAGTAAGTTACAATAATTCACTAACTAATAACTACTTACGACAGTTAACCACAGAGTCTAAGTCAGACTACAATCTATGGAAGGTGACAAAAAACATCAAAACACCTATTACACATATTCCCCCCATAAGAGAAGAAAGCGGTAAATGGGCTATTAATAATCAACAAAAAGCTGAAAGGTTTGCTAGGCACTTAGAGCTTATATTTCAGCCCAACATTGAACCATCGAACTCCGCTGAACTTATAAATATTGACCCAAAATAAGATAGCTTAGAAATAAAACTGGTCACACCAAAGGAAGTATCGAATATGATGAAGTATCACATAAATTAAAAAAAAAAAACCTGGATATGATCAACAGGCGAAATTCTACAGAATTTAAATCGTAAAGCAATCGTAAAACTGACCACCCTCATAAATGCTGCATTTCGATTGAAGCATGTACCCGACATGTGGAAAGTAGCTGAAATAATAATGATACCAAAACCTGGTAAACCACCACATGAACCCACTTCATATAGACCGATTTCTCTACTACCAATAATTGCAAAATTATTTGAGAAGTTATTGCTAAAAAGACTTAAACCAGTTATTGAAAATAGGAATATTATTCCTAATCATCAGTTTGGTTTCAGAGAAAATTCATTCAACAATTCATTCAGAGAAAAAGCATTCAACAATTGACCAGGTACATAGAATAACTAATATTATCGAAACAGCGCTAGAAGAAAAAAAGGTTTGTACGACTATATTCCTTGATGTAGCACAAGCCTTCGATAAAGTGTGGCACGAAGGCCTCATACACAAACTGAAGCGAATGCTACCGCAACAAATGACTGAAATTCTTGTGTCATATATATTAAACAGGGCATTTCGTATACGGCAAGAAGACGCCTATTCAGAAATAAGGCCAATCAAAGCTGGGGTACCACAAGGAAGTGTATTAGGCCCAATCCTATACCTACTATATACCAGTGATATCCCTGTTAACGAAAATAGTCCTATTGCAACTTTTGCCGACGACACGGCCATTATGGCGATAGGTAACAATCACAAGGAGGCTGTTGAAAAGGTCCAAATAGTTGTAAATGAAGTTATATCCTGGACTGAAAAATGGCGTATCAGGCTGAATGAAAGCAAATCAATTCACGTTGACTTTACAAATAAGAGAACTCAGTATTTGCCTGTATTTATAAATGGTAAACAAGTTCCATACTCAAATACAGCCAAATATCTTGGTATGACGCTTGACGCTAAGCTGCGCTGGAAAGCACACGTCAAGAAGAAAAGATCTGAACTAAAACTACGCTACCAGAAAATGTACTGGCTGCTTGGGCGGAACTCCCATGTATCAGTACACAACAAAGTCCTACTATATAAACAGGTTTTGATGCCAGTATGGACTTATGGTATCCAGCTTTGGGGCTGTACTAGTAAGAGTAATCGTCAGATCATCCAACGATTCCAAAATAAAGTTCTCAGGAATATAGTCAACGCACCCTGGTACATTCGAAACTGCGACCTACATCGGGACTTGAACATGGACGTCGTAGATAGAGTCATCCAAAAATATGCCGAAGCTCATGAAAAGAGACTTCACCATCACGTGAATGTCGAGGCAATCCAGCTCCTTGACACCACTAATATAGTGAGAAGACTGAAACGGACAAAGCCGTTCGAGTTAGTATAGTGTTTTAGTGACAAACAAATAAATGCAGTGATAAGTGCCGCGTACAAAGAACACATGAACAAAGTGTCTTCGCCTTAACAGAAACTAAGTGAGTGTTACTGGACGCATTCTTAGCTTTATGTTTACGTAGTAATTTAGGTGAAAATTGTTTACTAATTTGTCAATAGGCTAGATTGTAATATAAATAAAGTATTTAGGTACTTTACTTATTAAAAAAAAAAAAAAACTATTGGACCGGTATATTAAATGGCCAAATTATTGGCCCTTTCGAATTGCAAGGCAACCTAAACGGGGCCAACTATTTACACTTTCTCCAAAACGAACTCCCGAGACTACTCGAAGAGGTGCCATAAGCGATCCGGCGAAGAATGTGGCTTAAAATGACGGCTGTCCTGCACATTATGCCGTGCGAGTGAGAAACTATTTAAATGAAAGTTATTCAAGAAGATGAATTGGCCGATTAGGTCCAATATTGTGGCCTCCACGTTCGCCTGATCTGAATCCACTTGATTTTTTTTACTGGGGGTGTTTAAAAGAACAAGTATACAAACAAAAACATAACCACAATTGAAGACCTGCGTCTACGCGTCCACGAAGCGGCATAACAAATAGGAGAAAAAATATAATCGTGTCCTTAAGAGATCGTTTATAAAAAGGTTAAGGGCCTGTATAAGGGCAAGAGGAGGACAATTTGAGCATTTGCTGTAACATTATGACATATTTGGGGAACTCCGAAACTGCATGGGTCTTCAGCTGTTGAGGACAATTTTCCTAGCTCTGTGTCAGTCGATAGTAAACTACTGCATCCTGGCGTGGGGTGGTGTTTACGCTTCTACCCTTATTATTTTAGAAAGAGCTCACAGAAGTGTACTCAAGGTTGCACTGAGAAAACCAAAACGCTATCCCACTACTTCTCTATATCAGGAAGCTCAGGTGCTCAGTGTGAGAAGGCTTTACTTTTTGAGAGTGGCTCTCTTTGTCCATAAATCAGTAATTACATCCCATAATTATAAGGATCTCCTCAAAAATAGATTGTTCATGGTTCCTATCCCCCTAGTGCGTACTTCATTCGCTAAGCAGTTTAGGAAATTTAAATTTCCTTTCGTTTATAATAAACTGGTGCAGATTTGTAATTTTAGGCTGGACTCTGTGTTTGCTGCCAAGAAACTTCTGACTAAATTTCTCATGACTTTGACATACGACGACTCTGAAGGACTATTGACGATTTACAAATAATGTTCCTCAAACACCTATCCTCCACTTCCCCCCATACCTTTGTGGGGTATAGGAGGTATGGGGGGAATCTATCCTATTCCACATTCCCAGCCATTTCTGTATTGTTTTAGTTTTTATATTGTACCTATACTGTTTTTATTTTATTTCTCATAAGTGTAACCTATACCTACTGTATCCTGGATATATTCTCTCCACAGGACAGGCTTCGCCTAGTGTGGAGAGATAGTGTTTAATTTTAATGTATTACTTGTGGAAATAAATGATTTATTATTATTTATTTATTTATTAAATCTTAATAAGTGTCCTTTTTTGTACAATACTTGTTTCAATTTTTTCATGAAAGATAGTACCTTCGATGCATTCATAGCACTAGCTTAGTAACTTATGATAAAAAGTTATTAGTATAATATTGTTATAGAATCCTTATGAAATAGGCAATTTTTTTCAATAGTCGGCCAGACAGGTTTCATACATTTTTTTTACACCACAGATGCTCAAACTTAGCAGAAAGTAAAGTTTATAAAACTAAATCTATCTTTGGGGACATCCAGTAAGTTACTAACTATAGTATTAAAAAAAAAATTAAGGTGATTTACAAACATCAATATTAGTGAACACATGGCGAAAAAAAAACAATGCTATCGCTTAATCTGTGGACGTGATGCCCCGAAATGTGCAAAAAAGTAGACATTTTTCAATTTTCACTAAAAAGTGACGTACGAGCTGTACGAACCGTTTGAGATAGAAAAAAAAAAAGTATTCTGGGCAGCCAACCCTTCCCCGCCAGCCGCCTGTGCAGGGACATCCACTGGTCTCCGGACACCCTGTATATGTTTACCTTAACATCCCGTCTCACTCCCCGCTGTGCTAGAGGTCCCTGCGCACGCTTCTCATTGGGCAAGACGCGCTGTATGCGCTCCTCAATGAGCGAGATGCTGCGCTTGAAGAGATATATGTTTACCTTAACATCCCGTCTCACTCCCCGCTGTGCTAGAGGTCCCTGCGCACGCTTCTCCTTGGGCAAGACGCGCTGTATGCGCTCCTCAATGAGCGAGATGCTGCGCTTGAAGAGAACCGTCTCCTGACGGTCGGAGGGGTGCGAGCAGCCGTCGATGGCGTCGCGAGACTCCGTGTCTGAGTTGTCACATCTGGACATTGTAATTGGAGAATTTATTAAATGATTTGTCTTGTCTGATGGACTAATGGGCACAGCATTAACCGCTGAAAGGTGATGAAAAATTTGGAGTGTTTTAGGAGGACAGTCTACCTACTCTTTCTCTCTTTATAGAAATAAAATTCGGAAATATAATAAAATGAAAAAAATAAAACGTAGCAGCCATGACCGTCATTTGAGATATTTATGGCCAATAGTTTGAAGGTGACATTGTTACCTGAAGTAAATGGTGTCACATCCGTTCTCCTGTTTGACCTTAATGAGACAGCAGTCGTCTTCCTTCTCACACAGTATCTCGTGCAAGGACCCGTGCAGCGGGATCAGCTTCACCTTCCCGCCGAAGTTCTCTTGCATCTGAGTGGATAGGTCGTCGTCTATGTAGAGATCTTCGGTGCTTCTCGCTTCCTGAAATATTATAAAATATATACTCATTTATTCGCAACAAACATAGATTACAGAACTAAACTAAGGAATAATTTCAGTATGAATTATAAAAATTGCATGAAACATTTTCTAGAGGCCTTCTGAAGGCCAAGTTAGAGACCTAAAGGTGACCTGCAAACTCTGACACAAGTACCCATAGACGAATTTAAGTGATTACTTTGGCTAAGCAATGCCCTGTCTCGCTCTAATTAGTGATTTTTGTCAACGAGAATGTGACAGACTCATTAATTAGACAAGTAATTACTTAGAATCGACTATAAATAAAAGAGTAACATTGGGTGAACCACACCACTATACGAAAAGAAAAAGAATTTACAAATACATATGAACATACATATGTGTGTTAAGGCAATATATTTAACACATATTTTCACTAGAAAGAGGTCGGAAGATATGCGGTAACCCTAATCTATGCCTGGGTACTTGTACTATTTATGTATTCTGTGGCCTGGGCTACAGTTCAGGTATGGATCAGGGTTACCCCGCGGGTATAACCGCAGGGTGCAGCTAATACAAAATACGAACCTGAATAGCATTAAAAGCCTGGCACCTCTTCAGCGCATGGAACTGTCCATCCTCACACAGCGTGTCCTCCATGGAACCGTTCAACTTGTCCCGACTGGTGTCACATATCGTCACATTCACACAGTTATCCAAGACTTGGAGACTGTTCTCGCCGGAACGATTGAAAGTTATTTGCAGTAACGGCTTGTTGTTCCCGTTTATTTTGACGCGAGAGAACGACTTTAAGGGTTGGCTCAGGTTAGATGATTCTTTTCTGAGTGTCCGTTCTGCGTCTTCGTAGTCTTTTCTGAGTGGATTGGAATCTTCTGTTTGTAAGGATTCCATTACGTTGGCTACTCCTGAAAGGAAAATTATTATCCTTGGAATTCATACGCGTATTGTGGGAATTGAAAAATATAAACCGCCATTTTGTAGCGGCGGCCATATTGGATTTACAATGATACTGGCTGTGCCTGTTCTGTTATCAGAACTAAAGATGTGTCGTCAATCTATCAGTAAAATAAGGGGGGAGAAATATTAATCAATATTTTAACATGTGTTCCAACCTCTGGAATGAAATTACATATTGTTCGCACTTTACGCCATATTTGCTCACAATAAATATAGTTTTTAGTTATCTTATATGTAAAATCCAAATAAAAGTAACCTTTATTTAGTATATGTTCATGTTGAGAAGGTGGATTGTCCGATATCTCGTGCACTAGATGTTGGAACTCCTTGCGTATCAGATCTCTGATGAACTCCTCAATGCTACTTGTGTCCGTGGCTTGATCTACTTTTCTTTCCAACTTCTGGTGCTGGTGTTCTGGTACTGATTCTTCTGTTGATGTCCTGTGAAAAGGTGCTTCATTAAATAAATACAAACTAAAAATATAGCTTTCTGTGTTTAGATAAAATACGTGCTGCGTCTTAGACCCGTTACTCAGCATCTAGTGAGATGTTATCTATCTCTAGTAGTATTAAACAAAGCCGCTTTCTGTATGTGTCTCTGCTTATGCACTACCTACTCATATAACCTAAACCACGCCACAGAGATGTAGTGTATGATACTTTAGCGAGTGAAGAAATAGAATGATTTATTTCTTCGTTAAAGTATGGTATAATGTGAAAGTTCTAGAAGTGGTCGATTCGGGCATGAAATAATAAATTGTAGAGACACGTTAGACAAGGGCCGAATAACACCCATTTCACCTGAGATATTTCTGGCGCTATAACCAAGAAAATATTTATTTATATTAATTATTCTCGTGTTCACGCTTTATTTTTCATTTGTTTTTTTATTAATTAAAAAAAAAGTTAGAGTATACATAAAAAATATTAACGTAATATGTACTGACTAAATTAAAAAAAACGTATCTACTGGCTATTGTGATTGGCTACAATGTAATCGAGTTGGTCACGCACGACGTTCATCACAGCGGCCACGAGAGTACTGACCGCGCCCGACGTTGCTTAACTTCGGTGATCGGACGAGAACCGGTGTTTTCAACGTGGTATGGACGTTGGCAACAAACATCACGAATTTGTGATATAGTTTCGTCAATGCGACGTCATCATAAATTAATAAAAAAAGATTCTTTAGTCAAGCATGATTAGAAGATTACAACAAAATAGAATTATAAAATTAATAAATGTTAAAAAAAATCATCAAAAAGCCAACATCACGCGGTGTTCCCAGGCGGTCACCCATCCAAGTACTGACCGCGCCCGACGTTGCTTAACTTCGGTGATCGGACGAGAACCGGTGTTTTCAACGTGGTATGGACGTTGGCAACAAACATCACGAATTTGTGATATAGTTTTGTCAATGCGACGTCATCATAAATTAATAAAAATAGATTCTTTAGTCAAATATAATTATAAAATTAATAAATGTTAAAAAAAATCATCAAAAAGCCAACATCACGCGGTGTTCCCAGGCGGTCACCCATCCAAGTACTGACCGCGCCCGACGTTGCTTAACTTCGGTGATCGGACGAGAACCGGTGGTTTCAACTTGGTATGGACGTTGGCGACAGATAATACGAATTTGTGTAATGTAAACGGACGTAGAGCATTCTTTCGTTGTTCTGTCTATGTCTATTTCACTAAACATTCACGATAGAATGCTCGTGTTCTAGCTCTAGCTCTGTGTTCGTTTGGTCTAAATGCACCTTAAGATGTGACACGCTCGTTTAGAAGAAGGAAGACGGCAAGGGATCAAAATCCGACACCTCTTTCTTAAAATGTACTTATGTATTAAGATTTTTCTTCTAAGTTTTTGTAATGCTGATTTGAAATTAAACTCATTTGGACGCCGAGCGTGGAAAAATGGTTGATAAGCAAAGTTATTAAAACTAAAAAAACCGGGCAAGTGCGACACTCTCGCACAAAGGGTTCCGTTCCACTATCACAATTGGGTACGGAACCCTAAAATGGTTTTAAAATGGCCTAAAAGGGATATTTGACAGGTAGGGCAGCCATTTTGAATTCCATGACCAACTTGATTTGTCCTGACCGATCAGAAGCGACCTCACATTGTACTAAACTCCTTGTGGTTTTTGAAACACGTTTGTTGTATGGGAGCCCCTCTTAAATATTTGTTTTATTTTGTTTTTAGTATTTGTTGTTGTAGCGGCTACCGAAACACATCTTCTGTGGAAATTTCAACCGTCTAGCTATTACGGTTCATGAGATACAGCCTGGTGACAGACGGACGGACGGACAGACGGACAGATGGACAGCGAAGTCTCAGTAATAGGGTCCCGTTTTTACCCTTTGGGTACGGAACCCTAAAAATGAGTTTAATTTCAAGTATGTATTTATTTCGTAGTTTTATATAATCAGTGATGCCAAGGCGAGATGGTAGTTAAAACTAAAAATACACACAACCTTAAGGTTTGTGAGCAAGTATGTTTGTTACTCTTTCACGCAAAAACTACTGAACCGATTGCGATAAAACTTGGTATGCATATAGCTAAAGACCTGGATTAACACATAGGCTACTTTAACCATAGGCGCAGCTAGAAGTACAATTTGTTTGTTTACCCTTTATTGGTATCTTTCTTCCACGTGTGAAATCTTTCGGGATCGCGCGCCGCAAAGTTGAGTCCTTTCGCGATGGATTCGCGCGCTTGGCAGTACTGTTCCCAACTACCGCCTGAAACATTATATGTTAGCTGAACACGTCTGTGGAAAGAAACACAGCAAGGGAAGTATCTCATTATTATAGCTGAACTTTCTCATGAAAATTGGTTATAAAATTAAGAAAAGCTTTTAAAGCACTCTAAGTAGACGATTAGAGTGCTTTACTTTTGCTAGATGATTTTATATTTATTAATAGGGAGTTTTACAATTTTTACCAAATTACTTACCATAAATTAAGTTGTAAGTAGGTTTCAGTTTTGTAATCAAAAGCAGCGTGCATAGAATTAAAATGTTATTTATTATAAGTATTAGTAGTAATTAGCAGGTACAAAAAAACTTTTAATTGGTTAGTTTCCAAAATCACCATATTCCACAATAAAACGGGATATCTACTTCTAATTTACGAGCTCCAGTTATTTCGTATTTCAAAAATAGCTAACAATTAAATTTTCAAAATATATACACGGACAATAGTTAGGATACGATGAGACGTCGCGAGGCGTTGCGTGCGTTGAAAATGCCTCATCATCCATCACACATGCCTCAACTTTAGACAAACAACGGTACATTTATGCATATTGAACGACACTATAAAATGCGAGTCGACGTTTTGTTTAAAACACTTTAGACGCATGCGTGACGAACCATTCGTGCGTGGCACATGCCTCACGATGTGTAATCGCACCTCGATTATAAAAGGGTCCTAATATCGAGATTTGTAAGTAAAGTATATCCCGTTATTAAAAATTAGTAGAAGTAGTAGATATAGATAATGTTTGCTTAACATTTTTAAAAGAATTAAAATACTACTTTCTAATGTTAATTTTGAAGTATTAGTATTACAGAGTAGTCTTTAAAAGGGTAACATTAAAATTAAATTTAAAACAATTACTGAATCAAAGAAAGGAGACGTTCTACAACGAAACACATTATAAATCAACATTTTGTCTTAATTATGAATATATATTAAAAAAAAAACATAATCACTGTTGTCTAACCAAGTTTAGTATTTTAAGAAAGATTAATAACTAACTATGAATTCTTGTTTTATTGCATAGCCTAAAAGAACTAGTTTTTTTTTCAAAGTTGCGTTCGTGTACAGATTTTCTCAGTCCTCTCTCTTAGTTACTTAAGTAACTTATGTATAGAATTAACTTAAGTATAGATAAGGATTGTATGTTATCAGGATTGATATTTGACGCACGCAAAATAATAAGGTCGTAGTTATTTAGCTTACTTAAAAATAAAATAAAAAATATTTTATCAAAAAGCCAACATCACGCGGTGTTCCCAGGCGGTCACCCATCCAAGTACTGACCGCGCCCGACGTTGCTTAACTTCGGTGATCGGACGAGAACCGGTGTTTTCAACGTGGTATGGACGTTGGCAACAAACATCACGAATTTGTGATATAGTAGTGTGTATAACGTCATCTAAATAACACAAGAACATACCTAACTAATACATCGTCACGTTCACGTCACAACTCGTGGAATTACATAATATAGCTAATTAAAAAACCATGGGTCTTTTTGGCAAGACACTTTATTACGTATTTTTTTTAAATAACTATATTTTTTTTATGCTTTTATTTAAGTATTTCACACATTGTAATTTAAAACCAAATAAATGTAGTTTTATTATTTAAAAATTAATAAAAAAAAGTTTATTGATATTTTATTTTTAAAATATTATTTTAATAAAAACTGCACCAAAAAGCCAACATCACGCGGTGTTCCCAGGCGGTCACCCATCCAAGTACTGACCGCGCCCGACGTTGCTTAACTTCGGTGATCGGACGAGAACCGGTGTTTTCAACGTGGTATGGACGTTGGCGATAGACAACACGAATTTGGGATAAAGTATTTGTATATCACCAAATTAAAAACACAAGATTGACATATATACAGTGGAATTCATCTTTTTAATGGGGTGGCACACGCAAAGCTGTGAGCAGATGGCGCTGGGGTCGGATGATCTTTTTTTTTTTGATGATGGTCTCAAAATAATGAAAACACCGAGTTTTTTTTTCTTTCGGTCTGAGACCGATATGGCCAATTTGGCGCCGAGAGTTGTAAAAAACACCTGTTTGACAGTTCTTAATTCAAACCTAAGATCAGTCGACTAACGCCCTCTGCCGGGATAAAAAGTTAGTGTTCCTCCTCATTGCACCAGCCAAAGGTAGTTTCACCTTAGATCGAGACATAATTTTGACACAAGTAGAAAACATGCAAACATCACCGTATTAGAACATCCTGCTTGTTAGTTTTTTTACCCAGCTTGGTGCAAGCACACCTTTGCACCAATTCTAGAACCAAAATGGCTCAACTGTGCCTCAGCTCTGTTTGTTATATTTTTTTCGTAAACGGTTTTGTTTTCCGAAAACAATTTTAGGAATTGTATCATGGTTTTGCTAAAGTTTTCGAAGTGCTAGTGCTTTCTTGCAAAATTACCGACAATGGCTGAACTGCTTTCGAATAAAAATTGAATATAGTTCAGGCATAGTTGAGACGTTTTGATTATAGGATAGTTGACACTGCCGCCGAATGGAGACACTATTTAAACGAAACACTATTTAAAATTTAAAGGTTATAATAACAATAGGTGCCTTATTTTTGAATCGTTTGTGTCATTTCGGGTGATTTAAATATCTCGATATCTGCTGATTTTCGTTCGAAGTCGGACTCCTGCGGCAAATGGTTGAGGCCGTTGCTGTCGTGCGATACACATAGAAAAATTACCTACATCGAACGTCAATCAGTAGAAATCGAGCTATTTAAATCCTTCGAAGTTGCACAAGCGATTCAAATATACAGTACTTGAGTAGCCTCTTCTAAATCCAAAGTTAATATAGGATTTTTGAGTTCAGGAGCTGCTTAATATCATAGTTAATGTTTAAGTAGCCCTCAAATTTTGAGTAGCGTTTCAGGATTCGGCCGCTAGTATCCTTACGTAAAAGTGCGTGAACACTGACCGTTTTTCCCGCTGTTAGGTGAAGGCGAGGTTCGGAACGTCTTCGGTGATCTCTTCACGTTGAGTTGAGGCAGAGACTTCTGTAGCGTGTCCACGCAGTGCGAGGCCGGCTTCACTGCGGAGGTCTGACACCGGACGCTGGAATATGGGGAAATGTCCATGATAGAATAATCGATATCTATAAAATGCTCTGTCCTGACTGACTCGCTCAGGTCATCGCACAGCCTAAACCGGTTATAGTAGAAAGCTGAAGTTTGTGCTTTATAGGCTCATGTTGGCTCGTCTACTCTGTACTGAACTATATCTCACCTAGTATCCTCAGGCAAGGACATAGACCGTCCTGACTTTTTGTTCGCTTCATAAATCCACCGCTCATGTATGGCCACGAGCGGCTTCACGCTCATGTTGGCGAGAGTGTCATCGTCTACTCGGAACTTCGGGTTCCGATCCAACGAGGACTTGAAGGACCAGGCTCTCTCTCTGGTCTCGTCTGTGTCCGGGGTTAGGAACTCGAGGGGATGTTCTACTCTGAAAAGAGAGGAGAATTGGGCGTTTATTATTTTAGTAAAATAATAAATGTGAAAATATGTATGTATGTTGATGGCCTCTGTGGTGCGTCGGTCGAACTCCCGGCTGCAATGAAAAAGGTTGAGAGTTCGATTCCCGGCGGGGACAAGTATTTATGCTAACCATAAATGTTTGTTTCTGGTTCTAGTGTGTCTATAAATATCATATGTATGTATTTACAAAAAAAAATCTATAGTATGTAGTAGTAGTGAGGTAGCGTCGTATGCAATGTCCTGCAATATTTATTTATTTGTGTTTTTTTTTACTTTTCACAGCTAAATAGCTCGACCAAATTGTATGCTAGTAAAAACAATATAATTAATAATTATCATGAATAGTTTTAGCAAATAGTTGTGGTTGCGTTATATTTGAACATTATATAAAATAATAAAAAAAACACCAAAAAGCCAACATCACGCGGTGTTCCCAGGCGGTCACCCATCCAAGTACTGACCGCGCCCGACGTTGCTTAACTTCGGTGATCGGACGAGAACCGGTGTTTTCAACGTGGTATGGACGTTGGCGATAAACATCACGAATTTGTGAAATAATTTCCTCAATATGACGTCATCGTATATATTAATGAACATTCAACTCATAAAAAATACAACATTCCACGACGACACTCATAATATTATGATCTAAATAAAAACGTCATAAAAATAAAAGGAGGCAAATATTAGGTAGGTAGGTTAGGTACCTATTAGTACCTAACAATAGTCGTTTCAATTTATTATTGACTTAATGACAAAATAATAATATATAAAAAAAATTTATCAAAAAGCCAACATCACGCGGTGTTCCCAGGCGGTCACCCATCCAAGTACTGACCGCGCCCGACGTTGCTTAACTTCGGTGATCGGACGAGAACCGGTGTTTTCAACGTGGTATGGACGTTGGCAACAAACCATATTAATTAACGATACACTATTTAACAGCGTTTTCCACACAATCTGCCGGTTTCAAAGGATTCTAAGATCAAATTCAGTCGTTTTCAAACTTCATTTACAATATCAGCTCTTTATTACATTTTCCCGGGTCTTATTCAAGTATTGTTATTTTTAAATTCTGCTACCTTGACGTTTCGACTGCGTTACAATAGTTATGGTCGCGAGGAGAATCAACTCTTAATTTTCTGTCATTATTCAAGGACAGATCGTTTGCGTTTGTTATAGTTTTGAAGTGTGAATTAGTAAAGGAGTAACAAACATAGTAGTTTACTTACTTACACCTTTTACACGCATTAATATTACATAATATTACAAGCAGAGTCCCCCGTTTCACCCGCGTCAGTCCCGATCCCGTGGGAATATCGGGATAAAAGTAGCCTATGTTACTCAGGGTGAATGTAGTTTTTTTATGGTAAAAGATTTTTTTAAATCGGTTCAGTAGTTTTTGAGTTTATTCATTACAAACATACCACACACATACACACAAAAATACATTTTTCCTCTTTATAATATTAGTGTAGGTAGATAATAGTAGGATACATCGCGGTCAAAATCATAACCCCCTTTCGACATAATCGTGTGAAGCAAGACTTTTAAAATACTATTATAATTATTATTACTCTGACGACCTCTGTGGCGCGTCGTGCGAGAGCGCGACTGCAATGCAGGAGGTTGCGGGTTCGATTCCCGCCGGGTGCAAGTATTTATGCTTAAAAATAAATATTTGTGTCTGGTCTGGGTGTCCTTCTATGTATAATATGTATGTATTTACAAAAGAAAAATAAATATAAGTATTATATCCGTTGTCTAGTCACCGTAACACAAGCTTAGTCGCTTACCACGGGGCTAGATGGCGCTGTGTGTTGTTCACAGAATTTATTTATTTATTTATTTATTTATTTTTGGTCTATTATTTTATTATTTTTAAGATAACGCACCTCACCCTTAATCATTCGTGTGATCATCTCCATACCGAGGTTGCCTGGAAGAGACCACTCTCAGTGGTAAGGCCGCCTATTGTGCCACTATAGATTAAGATTTTTTGTACTTTATTTTATTGTAATTTATTTTTGGTGAGAACAATAAAGCGTTCTATCTATCTATCTATCTACTTACTTGCGTAATCCAGCTACATTGTTCCTGATCTCAACGCTTTCAGGACTATTATCAATAGATTTCACATGGTTCGGTGATGTTTCAGAGTTGTTCGAAACTCTAGGCGAATAGCTGACCGATTTGTTCGACGTTATTGAATGTTGCGGGGATGGCTTGTCGTTTGATTCTGTGAACAAATACGTATGGGTAAATTAAAATTATTATTGTACGAGTTATTGGTTATTGACATTCATTGTATTCTATGTCTATTTAATTACTTTTGACTTATTTCTCAATTTCTTATTTGACATTTTACTAATTATTAATCATGACATAATCATTCATAGTATAGTTCAAGTTCAAGTTTATTTATTGGTAAATATAATAGATTCCAACTAACTTGTGATGAAAGTTTTATATTGAATTCGACGGTAGATACTTTTGTTATTAAAGACAACTTTTAAATACTATACGCTCAATAGAGCAAATCATGTCGAACTTATGTATTGTGTATATTCCAACTGATTTGTACCATGATTATAGTGAATAAATGAATATGAATATAATAAGTGCACAGCCCAAACCGCTGGTCCTAGGGACATGAAATTTGGAGAGTGTGTTCTTTGTCAATTCAGAGTTAAGGAGAAGAGGCTAATGTCTAATTATAAGTGTTTTTGCGAAATTCCTAGCATTTTAAAAACTATAAATTTCTATTAATTTTTGTATGTAGCTCAAGGCTATTTTGTTTAGAAAATTTATTTACAAGGAAAAATAGCATTCAAAAATTTTCACTTGCGGCGAGGCTTGAACTCGCGTCTTTGGGTCGGTACCCCAACGTCCTTACCAACTAGACTACGCAAATGACTACGCTAATGAGCTTGCGTAGTCTAGTTGGTAAGGACGTTGGGGTACCGACCCAAAGACGCGAGTTCAAGCCTCGCCGCAAGTGAAAATTTTTGAATGCTATTTTTCCTTGTAAAAAATTTTTTTTAAAAACTGTTTATCAATCAATTAATCCTACGACATACATAAAGTTGGAACCATAAAATAATACGTAGGGTACGCCAGCACTTATGGTGAACGGAAAACGGAAGAACGCAATTAAATACTTTTAAAATAATGTTGGTAAAAAAAAATATAGCAAAAAGCCAACATCACGCGGTGTTCCCAGGCGGTCACCCATCCAAGTACTGACCGCGCCCGACGTTGCTTAACTTCGGTGATCGGACGAGAACCGGTGTTTTCAACGTGGTATGGACGTTGGCAACAGACAACACGAATTTGGGATACAGAATTCGTATGTCATCAAATTAAAAACACAAGTAAAAAAACGCATTGTCATGATCTCTTGGCATAGCTAATTAAAAAGTACATCAATTTATTTATTTTGAAATAAAAAAAGAAACCGCAGTTGGTTTTGGATAAAAAAAAACTAACTAGAACCATATGTAAAATAAATATGATTTGTCAATTTATTCAGGCGTAATTCCAAAATTCAGATTTAAAACCCAAATTAAAAAGTTACATCAAAAAGCCAACATCACGCGGTGTTCCCAGGCGGTCACCCATCCAAGTACTGACCGCGCCCGACGTTGCTTAACTTCGGTGATCGGACGAGAACCGGTGTTTTCAACGTGGTATGGACGTTGGCGATAAACATCACGAATTTCCTCTACATTATCATTTCGTATGACGTCACAAAAAACATTGAATTTAATACAATACTTACCAATATCATTTGTAGGTTCATTTGGCAAACTCTTCGGCGAATCATTATTTTTGTCAGCCCCATAATCTCCAGAAAGCCAAGCATTCCTTCTCAACTTATTACTACGAGCTATAGGAGTAGTTGGCAAACTATAGTTGTTAACATCGAAATTGTAAGACGAACGCTCCAAGCCATTTCGATCCTTAAGCAGAGGCTTTATAGAGTCCAATTTCTTAACATCCAACTCCGGAACTTTAATATGCAAAGGTTTGTACGATTTAGGCGTAAAACTTCTGCTCAATTTCGTTGTTGCTCGTTCTGCACTTTCAACTCTACTACTCAAGTCATTAAGTCCTAAATTCATCGTCCGATTGGGGCTCAAAATACTGCAATACTCGGTCGAATCACTTCTATGCAACGCTCCTGGAGTATCTATATCTTTAATTCTAGCCCGAAGCTTTGCTATAGGAGTAGAACAGGCACTCGAGTAGTCTTTTTCTTGTAGCATTTCATATTTGAGTGGTGCACAGTCCGTGCTATCTTGTACGAAACATTTCTGGGAGTACATAGCACTACTGTAAGTTTTCTTGATGGTTTCGTATAGGGGTGTGGAATCGCTGCGTTCTTTCTCGCTCTCGGTGGAGCTGTGTGTGTGGATGATGGCCTCGTGTTGGATGTGTTTGGGGCTTTGGCAGTCGGAGTCTGTGGGGGACGTGGTGTCCCAAGCGTTGGTGCTGAATGTAGACTTCTTGGGTTGGAGCCGGGCTGGGATTATTATGTAGCCAAGTTCGTCTATGTCTTGCTGGAATTAGTAAGAAGGTAATATTTAAATTAAATTGGTATAGATTTTACTTCTGTTTTCGCGATATTGGATTGAAATTAAACTCATTTTTCGGTTTTAATCGCGTGGTTGTTATTACTTTTAGCGTTGTCGATCCTTAAGAAAAGACCTGTAAAGGATTCGAAACGTTGAGCGTTAAAACAATGCTAAAAGTAATAAACACCACGCAATTAAAACCCAAAAATAAGTTTAATTTAAATTGATAGTTAAGAAAATAGAAAACCGTTTTAACAATGGGCTTGGGTGGATAGATGGCGCTTTTCTCATTTTGTAAGTGACTAGCGGAATTATTTTGATGAGGATCGGCTCCTTTCGATTGCACTGTATGTATGTATGTAACGTCGTGCAACTTTAAAGGGAGATGTAAATTTTTATAAATAAATAATATTTACATCTCCCTTACAGTTGACAAAATTGCAATAGTGAACCACAACAAATATAGTAAAAAATACATAAGTATGTACATAAAAACTCCATAACAGTATTATGTTCAGAAAACACATTAAATTAATATGTTTCTACGCGTTACAGTATTTACCTTAACAGCGTGTAGCTGCTGTTGCAAAGTGTCCATATCGATCCTCTCGTCTCTGCTCAGAGTGAGTCCAGTTTGTAGCAGAGACAGCAGGCAACCAGGGTAAGTCCCGTCTTTCGGGAGACTCATACCGGTCTTCCAAAGCGTGTATTGTTCTTTCAGTTTCATGTATGTTAGCATTTTAAATGGTATCAAGGCTGGGGAAAAGGAAAAAAATAGAAAACAAGGTACATAGTCAGTCTAACCGCGGCACTCATAGACATTTAATAGTTAATTAAACTATACTAAGTAACGATTTCTCAAAGAAAATCTTTACTTAGTATAGTTTAAGTAACCATTAAATGTCTGAGTGCGGGGGTAAATAATATAAAATTAATGAGATCAATAGATTTAAAAAAAAATTGAGAATGAAAATATAAAGTAGTCAGAAAAAATTACAAAAAGCCAACATCACGCGGTGTTCCCAGGCGGTCACCCATCCAAGTACTGACCGCGCCCGACGTTGCTTAACTTCGGTGATCGGACGAGAACCGGTGTTTTCAACGTGGTATGGACGTTGGCGACAAATTATAAGAATTTAGGCTACAATATAAATGTTTTAACATATAAATACACATCAATATTATAAGGGTATTTGTAACTTACCATTACAACATTCCCAGAGCAACAGACATAAGGAATACACATCACTCTTCGAACAAGGATAGACCATTCCATCATCGCTTGCTTCAAACATCTCTGGCGCATGCCAGCGGTACATCTAAACAAGTAAAACACATTTTTTACCTAGAGAGATTAAGTTTGTTAGCCGTATAAATAAATATTAATAAACGTGGAGTAAGGTCGGAGTATTTTAACCACTTTTTGTTTCTGTCTGTCAACTTTAATAGCCTTGCTAATAAACGTTATTGTTACGGAAACAGACCAAGCATATTCTCACTACTCCGACTTTACTCCACGTTTACTAATAAGGCTATTTTTAGGTAATCTATTACATTCTATAGTTAGTATGACAGAAAAGAAAATTGTTACACAGAGTCATCTGCCGAACTTAGGTCGAATCAAATTCTGTGTTATGATCAGGAACTTGAACAACAGTACGTCTTTGGACATTTACATAGATGGCGCTGTACTAGAATATTTAAAGGAATACTTTAACAAAGAATCGAAACTTTTTTACTCAAAAATGTAAAGGAAATGGTACTGTCTAAAGGAAATTTATCGATATCGATAAATGTGAAATGTTATGCAAAAAACGTCAAATTTGAAAAAGCAGATTGACTGCAATTAAATTAGTTCTCATTAAGATAAAACTTATTGAAAACCTAAAAAGTTTTTCTATTAAAAATTAATCATCACGATCGGACTTCAAGACTGCGGTGAAACCCTGTAAAATACACACAAAACAAATACAACCGAATAGATAACCTTCTCGTTTTTTGTAAGTCGGTTCAATAAATATGGTAAGTATTTCACACTCACATCATTAATTTCATACACTTCGTAAGGTTTAGCCACAGCATTCGCCTTCAAGTAGGTTTCAGACGAATTTGCCGACAACAACGGCTGGTCTTCCACTGTCTTTGGTACACGAGTATCTGAAAATTACAAGAAAAAATAAAGAGGTTAATCCCGTTTCAAAAGCAACAGTAATAAAAAGGTGTCCATTTTCTTAGTAAAAAAAACACGATGTGTTTAAAAAACACACGGAAATTTTCAACATAGCATGTTGCTTTTAATTTCACTTCCTATCATTTACACAAATTGGATTTAAAAATAAGATAGTTTAAATATGTAGGTACTTAATTAAAAACTTAATTTTTTTTACTAAAATCATCAAAAAGCCAACATCACGCGGTGTTCCCAGGCGGTCACCCATCCAAGTACTGACCGCGCCCGACGTTGCTTAACTTCGGTGATCAGACGAGAACCGGTGTTTTCAACGTGGTATGGACGTTGGCGACAGATAACATGAATTTGTGATACAGTATTTGTATAACGTCTCGAATTATAAGTACTTACTAGGGCATGCAACCCGGTTATTTCGGTTAATCGAAAACCGGGTTTTCGGTATATTTTAAATGATCTAAAATAACCGGTTATTTTTTTCATTAACCGGTTTTTTCGGTTATTTCGGGTTTTTATATTCCTTACACAGCAACACTGAATATCTGCTAAATCGATAATTCTAAATCGATAATCGATTAGAAAATTTTATTTTTCTGTAAACGGCAACACTGCGTGATTTAATTAGCCAGACAACACTGCATGGTATGTCAAACTTTGCATTGGTTTGATTGATTACTTGTAATTTGAGGTTATCTTTATTTTTTACAATATAAAAGTGAAATTCAGTGAACTTGTGGTGGTTTCGTCAGTTTTGTAAGTACCAAGTGAAATTTTATTTGTTAGTATAGCTCAGTACAATTTGCTATTTTGCGATGTTCGTTCAATCACTTCACGATTTCAATGCTAGCTTTTCAGCTAATTTGTTTACCTGAACAATTTGCTATTTTGCAATATTCAATCACATCACGATTTCAATGCTAGTTTTTAAGCTTATTTGTTTATTTATTACAGACAGTGAAGCGACTAGACGATTGTTTCACATTGGTTTTTAAATAACTAAGTGTGGGTAATCTTTAAGCTAAACCGCTTGTTAAGCCTCTACAGTAGGCTAGGACTGCCAACTCCTAATTTTTCTTGGACGGTTAACTATAAGATATATTTGAAACATCAGTTTTGAAAACAGTGCTTATAGTCCATTGAAATGTTACTTTTTTTGGGCTCCGCGTGCATTTGTCAGAGGACGCAATTTTATTTTTTAGATATCAAGGGGGGGTTAGTTTAAAGTCAAATCCTAGTTTGTGGGGTTGTGGCTCTTGTCCCACGGCCGCCATCTTGGAAAAAGGGGTTCAAATGGTTTTTATGGTTTATTTGAGGAGCTATAGGTCTCACAAATAAAATAATTAACATTTTGTGTTGCAAATAGGATTATCTACCACTTTTGTTAACTAAGTTTTTGTCGTAGAACTAAAAATAAAAAGTTATAAGCGAAAATCCATGTAAATTTGAGAAACAAATTCTATTGGTTATTTATAAATCGATTTTGATTATTATTATTCGTTGAGGAGTCCGACTATTATTAAAGATGAGGATATTTACTAGGTGACGTGAAAACACGATTACAGAAAATTTTCTCGATAGAATAAAATCACAAACTTCCCTCTAAATTTTACAAACAAATAGAACTAATCAGTCAATATTTGACTTATACTTATAAACCTTTGTAAGTGAACTGATCTTAGTTGAACGCAGGCCATCTATGATTTGAAATTCAAAATTAATGTTTTGTTATCTTGTAATTACCAATTGTTTTAATTTACGTAAAATAAAATTTTGTGTAATAGCATCTAACGTCCTTCATTAACACATCTGAAAATCGCTAGCGCTATCCCTGTCACCCAATTGGGGTTACAAGGCCCCTTTAGTTTACTAGATAGTGTGTGTTTGCTGCTTTCAGTTAACTATGGATGACTTCGTTGCCCACATCAGTAAAAGTCAAGATAAAAACAGCGTGTGGGGTCATTTCTTCAAATCTAAAGTAAAGTCGGAAGCAAAATGCAAGTTCTGTAATAAGATACTTTTGTGTTCTGGAGGTTCAACTTCAACATTAAGATATCACCTCAAAAGCAAACACTTGATAGTATTAGAATCTGAAAAAGCAGCTTCTCAGCAGCCAGAACACGAAGAGGCAGGTCCATCAACTTCTAAAAAATCCAAGAAGATAACAGATTATCTTAATACTAGTGATTCCATGGAATTGAGAATCTCAAGAATGGTCACTCTAGACGGTATTGCGTTCAGGGTGTTTGCGAGCTCTGTGGATTTGAGAACATTATTCTTAAAAAGTAACTTAGGACTCCCAGCTTCAGCCAATACTATACGAAACATTGTTCTGAAATACAGCCAAAATGCCAAACAAAAAACTAAATGTTTATTGTCTACTTTAAAAAAAAATGGCAAGAAGTTTTCTTTAACTGCCGATGAGTGGACATCTACCCGCAATCGCCGATATATGAACATAAATTTGCATTCGCCTGATCTAAATGAAAAACATCATATAAGCTTGGGCCTTGCTCGATTGGAAGGATCAGCTACAGCTATAAAATGCGCTCATATTTTAGAGAAGCATTTGACAGAGTTCGATTTGTCTCTTGAAGATGATATCGCTGGTCTTACTACTGACGGAGCTACTGTAATGGTGAAGATGGGGAAATGTTTGCCTGTTTATCATCAACTGTGTTACGCGCATGGAGTACAATTGGCAGTACTGGATGTTCTCTATACGAAACAATCAGTAGATAACGTTACAAAATACGTTGATTTAACAGAAAATGATTATCTATCTGACTCTGATAGTGATGATGAAGAAGACGGCGTCTCAGTTGATGCTGTTAATAGAATTAAATACAGTATTTCTAATCAACTTTACAAAGAGCTAATTCAGAAAGTAAGAAGAGTCGTAAGAATTTTCAGAAAATCTCCTACTAAAAATGACGACATGTTACAGAAGTATGTAAAAGAGAAGTTTGGTAGAGACATGTCTGTAATCCTGGATTGCAAAACGAGATGGAGTTCGTTATGTGACATGGTTGACAGATTTTTAATACTATATGATTGTATACGAAAAGCACTGCTGGATATGAAAACAAATATTAATTTTACAGACGAAGAAATAACATCACTTAAAGAATTAAACGCTGTTCTCGAAATATTAAAAGGAGTCGTCGAAGTTCTATGTTCAGAAGACGCAACTCTTCTCAAAGCAGACACTGCATTGAAATTCATGTTTAAAAAACTGATAAATATTAACAGCTTTCTGAGTTTTCAATTGCAAACGGCATTAGAAAAGAGAATAGGTGAGAGATATCTTCTGTTACAAGGAGTATTAAAATATTTGCATAACGCCCAAGAGTTTTTTGATGAAAATTATCCGGTATTTAAAAAACCAACTGCAGACTTTATAAAATCTTTCGTAACCAAAATTATTAGTGACAATGATGACAGCATCCCTTTGGCAGTACATCAAAGTTCGTACACAGAATCTTCTGCTTCTACTTTCAAGAGTTTCAAGGAAGAGCTTTTGTATACCTTAAAAGCAGCAAAGAATTCAACAACTGTATCTTCTTTATCTGCATCTCCTCCGAATTTAGAAATTGAAAAAATGGTGCTGTGTGAAATGGCACTACATGAAAATGGCGGTGGACGTGGCAAGTTTTTGACCCAGACATACGAAGCCCTTATCACAATCAAGCCCACAAGTGTAGAAGCGGAACGGGCCTTTTCTACAGCCGGTTATTTTTGTAGTAAAATACGATCGTGTTTGGGTGATTCTACTCTCGATGCTTTGCTTTTCTTAAGATCTCACTTTCTTACCAAACAAATCTAGAAATCTAAAAAACAATTATTCATATAACACTACACTATGTAGTTTTTTTTTATAATGATGATTATAATTTAGTTATAGGACATAATTGCATTTATTTTATGGTCAACAAATAGCTCGACTATTTACACCTCTGTTTTTTTTGTGATTTTATTTTAAATGTTATTTAATAATAATGGTTACTTAATTTCAATTAAGACTGTAATAGTTTTTTTAAGTATTTGTAGGTATAAATCCACAATTACTCTAGAAATGGTTATTTTCATAGTAAAAAATGCGATCACGTTTGACGGATTCTTTGCTTTTACCTATTTTAGTTTATCCTATTTTAGTTATTAAAAACATGATTGCAATGTTATGGATCTCTTGTAAACGGCTTTAGTAACTTTAGTAGTAGATCTAAGTACCTATTGAAAGTACCTATTTGAAAGTAATTAGTTTTGAAAAATACTAAGTAGCTCAACTGAGCTATCAACTATTTTAAGTATTGTTTTATGATATCTTATTTTATGTTTTCATTTTTCATATAGTAATAGTTTTAAATAAATAATGATAATTTAATTTCATATGTGTAATTATCGAAATCATATGAAAATTTCATACTTGTCTACAGTATCTACTATCTACGTTTTTAATTCTCAATTACGTCTGACTTTCGGTGCGTTTCCTAATATATTTAACATTTTTTCTTCAGAAAGTCAAGTCGTAGACAACAATAATAATAAAAAGAACAATATAATGTTGTTCACCAAAGTTCAAGTGATATGCAGGTGTAATTTTGATTTTGCATTTTATAATACTTGTATTCATGCTTTTGATTGTTTTATAATTAGGCAGTGTTTTGCCGATTTTTTATTTTGTTTCTTACTTAAATTTGTGAATTTCCCTAAAGAAATTAAACTTTTTCCTTCATTTTTATGCTCTTTTAGTAAGCTTTAAAGGCCATTGTAGGCTAAGTAGTAAGGCTCTTTTCATTAATTAAAATCAGGATAATATGTGAATGGTTTTTGCAGTTTGAAAATAGAGGTTAAAAAATCTCATTTAAAAACCGATTTCACCGAAAAACCCGGTTAACCGGTTAATTTAAAAAAATAACCGAAAAAATAACCGGTTTTTTTTTTCGTCTGATTTTGCATTCCCTAGTACTTACTTAAGAAAAATACACATCGTCACGGAAATTGTTTTATAAAAAGGTGTCTCGAAAAAAAAACCCTTTTAAAAATAAAACACTGGAACTTTATAACAAAACTAGGGAATTCAATCCCGAAGCATAATATGACGAGATCCCGTGTAATTTTTCGAGATCAATCCCGAAGCATAATATGACGAGATCCCGTTCGAGATTGACGGGATTGCGAGGCCAGTGAAATTGGCTGTTGAGGTACTGTGCCGTCGAGATACTGACTTAGTGCAGAATAACATTGCGTTTTATGATTCGAAAGCTAGAAGACCTAAAAACTAGGAAACTTTTGTTTTGTTTATGTTGACGTTAGTAAAACTGTTAATTATTTAGTTAGTAATATTAAAGAAATAGGCTTTTGTGTTCTTTCTAATAATATTTTGTTTTAATTCACCTCACTACCACAATTCTTATTGTTCAAAGTATTCTGTCATGTATTTTTTTTTAAACTACTCGGGATCCCGAAAATCTCGGGATTCCGCGGGATTGATATTTCTAATCCCGCGAGATCTAGAATTTACGATCTCGAGTCGGGATTGCATTCCCTAAACAAAACGCATAAGTATGTATTTCTAATTTCACTATTCTTTATAGGATTTAAAAATCGAATAAATATAAATAAGTAGCAAAAACATTAAATAAATAAAAATACACCAAAAAGCCAACATCACGCGGTGTTCCCAGGCGGTCACCCATCCAAGTACTGACCGCGCCCGACGTTGCTTAACTTCGGTGATTGGACGAGAACCGGTGTTTTCAACGTGGTATGGACGTTGGCAACAGATCATACGAATTTATGATGCACTATTTGTGTAATGTGACCAAATAAAAACACATTGTAAAGGCATCTACTTTTTGGAATAAAACATAACAAGGTTTTTGGAAGAAACACTTTGGGACTTTTAGATATATACTAGCTGACCCGGCAAACGTTGTTTTGCCTTATAAATTATAGATAGTAGCCGATTCTCAGACCTACTGAATACGAAAATAAAATTTCATAAAAATCGGTCAAGCCGTTTCGGAGGAGTACGGTGACTAACACTGTGACATGGAAATTTTATATATTTAGATATAAAAATAAACGAAATGTTAGATTGTTTCATGAATAATGTTATCAAATAATACAAGTTAATCACAATAATTAATAAAAACTACAACAAAACACATTGTCGGTGTTTTAAAAATACCTATGCAAATAACGTATCTAACATTTATACCTACGCATAATTATAAAAAAATGGATTTTAAAATAAATTAACATATTGAAAAATTAATATAGGTATTGATAAAAGTGAAATTAAATAAAAATACACCAAAAAGCCAACATCACGCGGTGTTCCCAGGCGGTCACCCATCCAAGTACTGACCGCGCCCGACGTTGCTTAACTTCGGTGATCGGACGAGAACCGGTGTTTTGAACCGGTGTTTTCAACGTGGTATGGACGTTGGCGACAACCTATATGAATTTGTGATACAGTATTTAGTGTAGTCACTAAATAAACCACCATTACTAAGGTATCTAATCTATTTTTCGGGAGATAACAAAAAAGGCTTTGGAAGAAAAACTTTGAGATTTTTAAACATGTTAAAAATCGGAATGTAAGAATGTTTCATGAATAATGTTATAAAATAATACAAGTAGGTACCTAATATGTAAGTAAACCAACACACAATAATTTTAATACTACAACAAAACATATTGTCGGTGTTACAAATATATGCAAATATTAAACCCTTACAACAGTAGGTACATTATTATAAAAAATGGAATAAAAAAAAACTAGTTTATTAATAAAAATGAAATTCAATCAAAAATACACCAAAAGCCAACATCACGCGGTGTTCCCAGGCGGTCACCCATCCAAGTACTGACCGCGCCCGACGTTGCTTAACTTCGGTGATCGGACGAGAACCGGTGTTTTCAACGTGGTATGGACGTTGGCAACAAACATCACGAATTTGTGATATAGTAGTGTGTATAACGTCATCTAAATAACACAAGAACATACCTAACTAATACATCGTCACGTTCACGTCACAACTCGTGGAATTACATAATATAGCTAATTAAAAAACCATGGGTCTTTTTGGCAAAACACTTTATTACGTATTTTTTTTAAATAACTATAATTTTTTTATGCTTTTATTTAAGTATTTCACACATTGTAATTTAAAACCAAATAAATGTAGTTTTATTATTTAAAAATTAATAAAAAAAGTTTATTGATATTTTATTTTTAAAATATTTTTTTATTATATTATTTTAATAAAAACTGCACCAAAAAGCCAACATCACGCGGTGTTCCCAGGCGGTCACCCATCCAAGTACTGACCGCGCCCGACGTTGCTTAACTTCGGTGATCGGACGAGAACCGGTGTTTTCAACGTGGTATGGACGTTGGCAACAAACATCACGAATTTGTGATATAGTTTTGTCAATGCGACGTCAGCATAAATTAATAAAAATAGATTCTTTAGTCAAGCATGATTAGAAGATTACAACAAAATATAATTATAAAATTAATAAATGTTAAAAAAAAATCATCAAAAAGCCAACATCACGCGGTGTTCCCAGGCGGTCACCCATCCAAGTACTGACCGCGCCCGACGTTGCTTAACTTCGGTGATCGGACGAGAACCGGTGTTTTCAACGTGGTATGGACGTTGGCAACGAACCAGACGAATTTATGATACAGTAGTGTCAATGTGACGTCACATCAAACAATGGCGAATGAAAGGGAAAGTTCTCGATACCTTTATTTTCTAAAATGAGACATAAATGAAATTGATTTTATACGGGTACTTATCTGTCTTCTTAGGAAAAATAAAAATAAACAAAACACGTTTGTTGTATGGGAGCCCGACTACAATATTTATTTTGTTCTATTTTGTTATTATAGCGGCAACAGAAATACATCATCTGCGAAAATTTTATCTAACTGATCAAATACAAGCCTGGTGACAAACATAGACAAGACACAGAGTGAAGTCTCTATAGTACGGAACCCATCGTGCGCGAGCCGCATTTATTTATGAAACTAGCTGTGTCCCACGGTTTCACCCGCGTAAGTCCTGATCCCGAGGGAATATTCAAAAATCCGTTCTTATCGGATGCCCACATCACCTAAAGAACTCACTCTCCAAATTTCAGGTCCCAACTATCAGCGGTTTAGGATGTGCGGATTTTTTTTTATAGAGAGATTAGTTACTATTTGGTTACGCATTACCATCGGTAGTAGGTACCTACATGGTAGTACGTAATTTATTTTAGCATACACTGAATGAAGAGGAACACTAACTTTTTATCCCGGCAGAGGGCGTTTGTCGATTGATCTTAGGTTTGAATTAAGAACTGTCAAACAGGTGTTTTTTACAACTCTCGGCGCCAAATTGGCCATATCGGTATCAGACCGAAAGTAAAAAAAAAACTCGGCGTTTTCATTTGGGGGACCTTCATCAAAAAAAAAAAGATCATCCGACGCCAGCGCCATCTGCTTACAGCTTTGCGTGTGGCACCCCATTGTTACTAAGTTATTATTTTGACCGTCACATTTGGCAAAACAATAGTTAGATATTATATTAGTATGTAAGAAGTACACCGTTCATATTTCTAACAATCTTTTTTGTGCAGGTACCTTCCTATACGATATTTAGTTAGACCTTGTTTGTTATTTAAAATAGCAAAACTGAATGGCCTAAGTAGAACTACCTACAATAACTCTTTGTTAGAGTAATGGATGTATCAAAATACAGGTTATTTCCAAGTGTGTGCTTTGTTTTTAGGGTTCCGTACCTAAAGGTAAAAACGGGACCCTATTACTGAGACTTCGCTGTCTGTCTGTCTGTCTGTCTGTCTGTCCGTCCGTCCGTCCGTCCGTCCGTCCGTCTGTCCGTCTGTCACCAGGCTGTATCTCATGAACCGTAATAGCTAGACGGTTGAAATTTTCACAGAAGATGTATTTCGGTTGCCGCTACAACAACAAAAACTAAAAACAAATATTTAAGAGGGGCTCCCATACAACAAACGTGTTTCAAAAACATCGAATCGAGTAGGTCATGAAATTCAAAATGGCTGCCCTATCTGTCAAATACCAGTCTGCCTTCACTTCCCAAAGAGTTTCAGATTGTCTTTGTGCCAAAGTTTTTTTTTTCATTTTTTTTTTAGTGGTGTGGTCGTATGATGGAAGTAAGAATCGAAGCTAAATATGTCACATTTTCCTATCAAATTTTAAAAGTGGTAAACGATTTTAGGGTTCGGTACCCAAATGTGATAGTGGTACGGAACCCTTCGTGCGCGAGTTTCGCACTTGGCCGGGTTTTATAAAACTGCTTGAGTAGTCCTAAAATCTATAGGTACACTAGCTGACCCGGCAAACGTTGTTTTGCCTTATAAATTATAGATAGTAGCCGATTCTCAGACCTACTGAATACGCATATAAAATTTGGTAAAAATCGGTAAAGCCGTTTCGGAGGAGTACGGTAACTAACATTGTGACATGTTTTATATATAAGACTAGCTGACCCGGCAAACGTTGTTTTGCCTTATAAATTATAGATAGTAGCCGATTCTCAGACCTACTGAATACGTATACAAAATCTCATAAAAATCGGTCAAGTCGTTTCGGAGGAGTACGGTAACTAACACTGCACTGTGACATGGAAATTTTATATATTAGAAGAAGATAAGATATAAACAATTTAAAGTATTGATTGATTGTCTGAACTGTATGTATATCAACGCACAGCCTATGGTTCTACAAACATGAAAACATGAAATTTGGAGGGTGTGTTCTAATCCGCTAAGAAAGGGTCTATGGAAAATCCTGGCGAGTAGGGACTTAGGTGGATGAAACCGAGAGATACTGTTAGTTAGAATTAAAATTCTTAGGAATTGAGTTAACGAATGAATTATTCGTAAACGCTATTACAATTTGAAATTTTATTGTCAAAGTCGACGCGTGGTCGTCGTTTAAAAATGAGAAAAGTATTCCTAAGGCCTGATATCTATGAAAATTATACCTAAAACAAAAATTACAGCAAAAAGCCAACATCACGCGGTGTTCCCAGGCGGTCACCCATCCAAGTACTGACCGCGCCCGACGTTGCTTAACTTCGGTGATCGGACGAGAACCGGTGTTTTCAACGTGGTATGGACGTTGGCAACGAACCAGACGAATTTGTGATACAGTAGTGACAATATGACGTCATCTTAATAACTATATCACAGAATTATGTATACAATGTAAAGCTAAACTTTTTTACGAAAAAAAAAACTTTGCTATTGGCTGGACAAAGCACAAACCGGAACTTTTTACAAACGTATTATTATAATCTACATCCATTTTTGTAATATTACCTAAATATACATTTATGATTTTTATATCAAATGGCAATATTTTTTATTAAAATTTTCTTTTACTAATATAAATAAAATAATAAAAAAATGCAACAAAAAGCCAACATCACGCGGTGTTCCCAGGCGGTCACCCATCCAAGTACTGACCGCGCCCGACGTTGCTTAACTTCGGTGATCGGACGAGAACCGGTGTTTTCAACGTGGTATGGACGTTGGTGATAGACAACACGAATTTGGGATAAAGTATTTGTATATCACCAAATTAAAAATACAAGTAAAAACGCATTGTCATCATGACTCATGATCTCATGGCATAGCTAATTAAAAAGTGCACCTTTTTTTTTTTTAAAGAAACCGCATTGTGTTTTGAAAAATAATAATAATGAGAACCTTTAAAAACATGTAGGTACCTAAAATAAATATGATTTGTCTATTTATTCATGCATTATTCCAATACCTATTCCGATTTAAAAACCAAATTAAAAAAAATGTATCAAAAAGCCAACATCACGCGGTGTTCCCAGGCGGTCACCCATCCAAGTACTGACCGCGCCCGACGTTGCTTAACTTCGGTGATCGGACGAGAACCGGTGGTTTCAACGTGGTATGGACGTTGGCAACAGACAACACGAATTTATGGTACAGTATATCGTGTATGACGTCATAAAAACATATTATGTTAATGTTATTTTTGTAAATCTCTTACAATAAAACCCTAGTCTCTTACTTGTGTAGTGTAGTGTTTAGCACACTGCGACACAAAAACACGAATTCGAGCCGAATCGAGCCTCGGCGGAATGAATTTTAGAAGAAATACTTTTCTTTGAAAATATTTTTAGTCTGTAGATATGCCTAGAGCATTAAAAATAAAATTACGAAATAAGTCTCTTACCTTCAATATTAACATACTGCGGTTCAGGCGAATAAATATCATAGTTCTTTTCATTTGCTTCAGCACTATCGACCTTCTGCACTTTGACGCAAGGTCCAAAATCGACCAGTTTGGCTGTGTCATGACTGGTTATCATTACGCTGGTGCTATTCAGTTGGGTGTGAATGTATCCCTGCATTTTGAGGAAGACTAAGGCATTTGCGATGTCCAGTATGTATTGGACTGATGTTTGGACTGTTAGTATACGACCCTGGAACAATTTTATATGATTGAATTTTTTATTTTATTTATTTGTATAGTACAGAACAGAATCAACAGCACTTAAAAAACTAACTTAAAAAAGTAAGCTTGTGTAAATGTATGATACATTTACACAATGAATAATTCTCACTTTTTACATAAGCCCAGCAAGCTTGTAAAATATTTAAAGTGACATTTTCTTTAACAAAATTGTATGTGTGCTTTTAACAACGCTCTTACGATGAAGAAAAACATAGCGAGGAAATTCGCGTCATAAAATGACATACAATGGCCCAGTCTGAGGGTATGTACGGATTTGGGCCAGCAAAATCTTCTATGCCGGAGCTACACAGCGGTCTTATAGGATGGCCAAAGCGGGAGAAATGGGTAATATACCATTTCCGTTTGATGTACATAGTCTAGGGAACCCTAAAAAGAAGACAAATAGTAATGAATTACCTGAACATGTAGTATACCGAATAATGAGTCATCGCATCTTTCACAAATAATGTGCACGTTGTTGTTGACGTCTGGGTAGAGACCCATTAGAAGTATTATATTCGGGTGACGACATTTTCTACAACATTAATGATTAAAATTAGAGATGGGCCGACTAGTCGTCAACTAAAAATTATGCAATAAAACCAATATTTATTGAATTAGTAGTACAGTTAGAAGGTGGGTAGTCAGAAAAACGTAAACAAAATAATATGTCCTAGCCTGCATACATCATACATTTACAATGTCATAACTATGCCTCAGCTCCATTCAAATTTATTTCCAACCTTAATTTTTATTTCAACCATTTTTCGCTACAGCTTTCGAAGTGCACATTTATCCTAAAATACCAACAATCGCCGAGTGATCATGATTAACCCAAATATCTCGGAATTATAGCATTGCCATTGGCATTGCCGACTAGTCGGCAATTTTGGAACCGACTAGTCGGCTAGTCTGCTAGTCGGCAGAACCCCTAGTCGGCCTAAATCTAATAAAAATATTAAGTAGGTATAAGTAATAAGTACCTACTTAGATAGTTAGATAAATACTTTATTTGATCGACATCAATAAAAAAATTACAAAATAAAACACATAAAATAAATGAATTTTAAAACTAAACAAATGTTGAAAAAATAGGCTGCCTTATCGCTCAAAGAGTTTTCTTCCAGGCAACCTTAGCTTTGAATATAAGATTTGAGCACACCTAAAACAAAATAAAAATCACCAAAAAGCCAACATCACGCGGTGTTCCCAGGCGGTCACCCATCCAAGTACTGACCGCGCCCGACGTTGCTTAACTTCGGTGATCGGACGAGAACCGGTGTTTTCAACGTGGTATGGACGTTGGCAACAAACATTACGAATTTATGATACGGTATTATTTTGCTAAATGTCAGTCATAACAAGTAGGTACTTAAAAATAATTCTTGTAAAGTATAATAATATTATTTAGAACTATTTTTTTACCTTAATATATTAATTTCCGTAATACGTTTTTTCTTAACATGTTCTATTGTAACATCGGCTAATTTCTTGATTTGTACGGGAATGATGCCCCATCGTCCGTGGTTCCATATCTTCGTCAAATCGACGCTCATGTCGAGGTTCCGAGCGCTTGCTAGCGGCAAACCGAACCCGCTTGTGTCACTCTAAAACAAAACAAAAAAATAATATTTTATCTAACTAGTGTCATCTGTGACCCTAAAATGCCGGTTAAACTGAAGGGACAGGTCTACAAAACAATCATTAGACCTGTCATTACGATAGACGCAGATCGCGGCGAAATTGCCTCACTACGCGGGACGCCGAAGATCGTGCGAAGTGGAGACGTAAAAGTAGGAAAGCGGACCCCGGGCTCTCGAGAGGGATGCGACCGGGAACATCGCTCGGGATGGTGATAATAATATTCTATATGGGCTTAAGCCTGCACTGGGCTTTCATAGAAATATTCTAAAGGAAAAATGCTTCTGCAAAAACATAAGGCACGGTCGAAGCTGAGCGGGATTCGAACCAACAACGCATCTCTACTCATCTGGGAGTAACCTAAAGACTTAACCAAAATTGCCTAATTGACCAAATTGGTTAAGTAGGTACTCCTGGATTGAGTAAAGATGCTTTGTTGGTTTGAATCCCGCTCAGCGTTGACCATGCGTTGTGTTTTTGTAAAAGTGTTTCCTTAAAAATGTTTTAATATAAAGTTTATTTAGATTATTCTTCGTTTTTCGCGATGCTGATATGAAATTAAACTTATTTTGACGTTTCGATGTCTTTTCAGACGCGTTTTAATGTTAACCTTGAAACTAGGTAAGCGTGCTACATCTTAGTTACATGTCACTTATCGTGTGGCGAGAAATAATTATAGAAAAAGTTGTAGATGCAAAGAATAATGGGAACCAAACTTATAACATAAAGTTATAAGCTCTCACTACGGCTAAAAATAGCACGACTTTAAATGTGAGTTAATGAATACTAACACTTACCTTGCTATCGTCAGAGGATTTAGTATGAGGCGATCGCGGCGTCAACTGCTCATCAGCCCACTGATCAAAGTGCCTCAACTCGCTCATCACCTCCCAAAGCCTCTCATCCTCCCCAAGACCCTTATCACTACCCTCTTGACTAGACTTCACGTCACCCGCAGCTTTCGCCCCATCCACTTCTTCTTCACTTATATTACTCCCTATAAAGTTATTAACGTCATATGGTAAAGAGTTGTTCTTGAAAAACTCCGGCGGAGAATTCGCCTGATCATCCTTAAACTCTATTTGCCTCTGTACCATGAAATCTGGTGAGCGACTGACGCGTCGTTGTCGCCTGATTTTGGTCGGTTCGGAGAAAGAAGCTGGGTAAGCGTCACCGGGCATAAACACTTGATTTTGGAATAGGAACTGTATGTTCGGTAGGCCATTATAGACTCTTTCTGGTGTGTTGCTTCTACCCCGTTTGTGTTTTTTGTATTTGGAAGCGGATTTCTTTTCGTAGTTGAATGTGTTATCGTGATCCGCAGTGCAGGCTGTGCAGGATACAGGGAGGGAATGTCTGCCGCATTTCTTCGCTTTGACTGGAGAGTCTTCTAGTTCTCTGTGCCCGGCAGATCTTCTAGCTTGGAATTCGGCCAAGTCCCGCTTGTATTCCTCAGTGCGAATTGTACCGACTTGCGTGGTGCTTTGTATGAAGGGTTCGTCGGGAACTGAAGGGTCGGCGGCTATGTTGTGACGTGTGGTGACCGTCACGCGCTCCCTGTCGACAATAATAATAGGTAAATGGCCTTTTCATCTAATTTTATATGATTTATACAGCACAAGCAACCTAAAATCTATGCTTGTTATGGCGCTGTAGTGCCCGGGACATTGTTAGGTGGATTAGGCTTGTTTGTCAACTAACATTTCATAATATTCAATGCAATTTGATTTCCAAAATAGATAGTAAATTGCCAAATGCAGCAGTTTCTAAATGATATTGCACACGAGTCAAGGTGATTGATTGAAATAACAAAAACCCATAAACACGAGAACATGATTTTAAGTCATTATTTTGATTTCTTAAAAAATCAACAGTACTTACTTATGTATGTATTGGCAATCTTCTATAAGAACTTATTATAATAAAGGACAAAAAGAGGACGTGGATACATATTAAAAAAATGGTTGAAGGTTGTTTAGGAGAAGCCATGGTGAAGCAGAGGAACATGAATTTATAATTGATTGATTAGTTTTTTATTGTATCTACACGCCAAAGAAATTACAAAAAAAAAACAGAATAACATGTCCTTATTACTTTCAGTAGAAATAATGACATGTATTTGTAACAAAATACTACAAAGAGCATCAAAACTAAATTCACATTTGCAACTAAAGAAAAAAAACATTTCAAGTTATTTTTAACTTGACCGCCTCAACAATAGTCGAGAAAAAATCTTGACAATGCAAATCCGTGAGTAACGTAAGATGAATAATGATCTTTCTGATAACCACCCAGACTACAGCTGCTAGACCTAGATTCGATCTTATTTCTAGGTCATTTTGGTATAATGTTAAAAGCAAAAAAATCCAAACAAGTAGCCTAATAGAATATCTTCCAACAGACAATGTAAGTAAATTAGTTTAGCAAGTTCTTCATTTATATGTAATTTGTTACGAGTATGGTATAATTGTGAAGTGAAAACTGTCTGCTGGCTTGACCAGACGCATAGCGAACGTGCTTATAAATTTCAAATTTGCGTTTTCTGGTACATTTTCGCGCAACTTTGGGGTTGTATCTTTATTTACCCTGTAAAGACACTACTGGCTCAAACTAGTGAGTGATGTTTAGTTAGAATATTGCTCAACGGAACACAAACCAAATTTCTCAATTTCGAGCCTCTTTACACGATGTGGGACGGTACCTAAAAATAGACTACTGTCTCGTGCAAACACCAACAATTAACAATGACAAAGTAAAACTTTCCAAGTGAGTTAAAAAAACAATTTAGCAACACGTTATTCTAGCTAGGACCACAAGACGTAAATTTTAAACAGTAGGTTAGGTATGAGTGCCACTTAGATAAGTAGTACATATATCTCCCATTTTGCAATCCACATGCCGCCGTAGCCAACAAGGAACCCATAGTATTATTTCTTAACGTGAGTAATGATTGCCAATATTGAAATAGGCATAGGGGACATACTCGGTGGACCGACGATATTGTAGCGGTCGCGGGGAGTTGTTGGATGAAGGCGGTTCCGGATCGCTTTTTGTGGCGTCCTCGTACAAATCAAATCAAAGCAAATCTTTAGCAGTGGATGGATAAGGGCTGAGATGACGTCGATGGGATATTTTCCAAACAGATAAGTGACCTTTGCCCAATTTCAAAAGAGAATAAATGAGAGTAACGCTTGTTAAGAGAATATTTTATCTAACCTGCAGGTTACTTGTGCTCGCGACTTCAAAATTGCACTTCTGTCGAAAACTGTCTATGTAATAGTAGTTAACGGAAATTGCTGCAATGTGAACTGGGGCTAAACTTGTTGTCTACTAAACTAAAACACGCTAAAACCGTGGGAGTGTCGCGGTCAGTGAATCGCCACACTCGATGACGCTTTATGGAACTGCTATACACTTCCATGGCCACAACAATAAAACTATTGGGGTTAAAACTGCAACGGTCTAGTGGTAAATAGCTAGAGATTAACGACTGGATTGTGGCGTATAGAAAGGCTGTGTTGCTCGTATGCAATAAAGCCATCATTTAATCTTATATTTTACTAGCAGTGCCCGCGACTTGGTCCGCCTAATTTTTTTGAAAATATAATATAGCCTTCCTCAATAAATGGACTATCCAACTGAAAGATTTTTTTGAAATCGGACCAGCGCGAGCGCGAGGGGTTCCGGAGATTAGCGCGTTCAATCAAACAAAAAAACTCTTCAGGTTTATAATATTAGTAAAGATAAGTATAGATTTTAAACTAAATAAGGATAGCAAAGTGATGTTTTTTTCTGTATTCGCAAAGTAGATTTTAAATTACACTCATCTCTGTCTACTCCTGAGGAAGATAAACTATAAAAATCTTAGAACGTAGGGCATTGATTAAATGCTAAAACTTATTAAAACGCAACGCTATTAAAACCGGTTTTATGAGTTTAATTACAAATTTCAAAATGACTAGGTTCTGACTAAACTCAACTTTATCTCTAGGTAATATAAGCAAACCCGGGCGCCCGGCAGCATAATAATAATTAAACTAATAGAGGAAAATACAGTTTCCTCAAAATGTCGAGCGTGTTATGGAAGAACATCTTAACCGACAGAATTTCGTAATTTCACTTTTTTATCGAAACGTGTAGCTAAAATTATTTGACACCTATTGCGAAGACCCTTATGTTCGTATTTGAATAAATGACAAAACTATAACGGAAAATATTTTTTATCGTAAACAACAAAAGCAAAAGTTTAGATATTATGAACTTAAAAATGATCGCAAGCACATTATCGTAAGTGACATTTGTTGCTTACGATAAAATAATAAAAGACTTTTATGCATAAATCAGTGTTGCGTTTCGTTTTTGTATTATTGATTAGGCTGCTCGCTCTGTGAGGACGCGCCTAGAGGCGCCTTAGAGCAAAATCAAAAGCCGACACTCGATGGCTCGCACGCTCGGTCGCTCGCCCGCGGCAGCGCTCGCATCATTCAACGACATTGCGTTTAGTTTTTATAGAAAGACACAATCATTTTATTAATTTTTTTGTTTATTTCAATAAACACAAAAATAAATAAAACAACTATTACACAATATGTTCGAATTGAAGAAAATCGGATGAAAGTTAAAATTTTGTCGAATAAATAGTCAATAGGCACGTCCACACTAACCGAGCTGCTTCGCGCGGCAAATGCCTCGCGAGGCTGCTCGCTCTGTCGCTCTTCGACAAAATTTTAAGATCTTTGGGCCCAAGCCAACCTCACCTGCTAGCTTGGTGCACCTGCTGATGAACGGACGAGGCTCTGGCGCAGACTTTCCCTTCGGGGTTGGGAGGTCAGACGGCAGTCGCTCCCGTAAAAGTCAAAATCAGCCAAAATCAATATGGAAAGTTGCAAAAGAGTTTATAGCCACAGGGATAGGGCGCCGCCGCATAACGGCGCGCAGGAGCTTTGTCTGACTCCTGTGGTAAGTGGACGAGGGCTACCGTGCCACGTGCGGGCACGGCCAAAGACGTTAGCCCCGAAACACCAGGTAAAACTCCGCTTCGCAACGTGGAACATTGGCACGCTAACCGGACGCGCGAGGGAGCTAGCCGACGTACTTTCCAGGCGGATGGTGGCCGTGGCGTTCCTGCAGGAGACTCGAAGGAAAGGCAGCAGATCCCGGCTCATTGGGAATGGCTACAAGCTGATCTACACGGGTGCACCTGGTGGAGAGAAAGGGGTGGCTGTGATGCTCGCTGAGGGGTTGCAGGACGATATCTTGGAGGTGAATCGCTTTAGCGACCGACTTATGTGCGTGAAGGTGCTTATTGGGGGGGGGGGGGGGGTTCCTACCCACTTAGTAAGTGCTTACGCCCCACAGGCACAGGTCGGTTGTAGCGACGCTATTAAGAGGTCATTTTGGGATAAACTCGGCGAGATCCTTGGGGCTATGGCAGTCGGAATGCGGAAGGGGAAGAAATCCTGCGTACGTGTGCCACTGCCGACCTGGCACTCGTGAACACATATTTCAAAAAGAAGCCCGACCACTTGATCACCTACAGGAGCGGGGGGCGCGCTACCCAAATCGATTTTCTAATCACTAGGAGACACCATTTTGGCAACGTAGCCAACTGCAAAGTCATACCCGGTGAGAGTCTCACTGCCCAACACCGTATCCTTGTCATGGATCTCTGTGTAAAGACCAAAGACAAACGACCGGAACCATGTCAGCACCGAATCAGATGGTGGATGCTTGATGAAGTCAAGTCCCAGATGCTCAAAATAATAGCGTAAGTGACAGATTTTTGAAAAACATAAGAAATCACGATCAGAAAATTTATCTTAAGTGACAAAAGTACCCTTTATATAAATCTTTTTGTAATTGTGTCAATAATAACATAATATTAAAAACATATTCTATAACATATCCAGAATTTGTCTCTTTATGTCTTAGGATGTAAAAGTTATTAAAAAAATTCATCTCCTGTAAAGTTTTCAAAATGTCGGTTAAGATGTTCTTCCATAACACGCTCGATGTAGTCTCGAAAGCTTATAACTTATTTTATAGCTAATACGTTTCAGAATGTGGAAAAATTAAAAGCCGCAATGATGTTGTAACCAAGTAGGTAGGTACATACTTAAATGTTAAGAATCAAGGAAATTATACTGGCATCAGCTAATTATTTAGCTATAAATAGGTAGGTATTACGCGAAATTACGTCTAAGATACGTAGTAGTTCTGATGCAGATGACAGAATTGAGTGCATATTATGTCGTCCTAACTGGATGGGAAAACTAATGGAACTCGATAACATAATTATTGTGTACTATTTAATGATCGAAATTAAATGCTTCTGACAGATTACGTTACGGTGTTATCCGATTATCCGGTTAATTTAGCCGGCAACCCTAAATGTATCTTAATTGCACGTAGTCGTTGTATATAAATCGTCTAGTTATATAAAAAGCAATTTTTAATGAATTTATTACATTGTTTGGTAGGAACAAGCACTCAAAACTATAACTAGAGGTAGGTACCTATCATAACATTTTGATATACATCTAAGCAGTTAGATAATTTGGTACAGACTAGAGAATAAAACAAAGGTAAATAAAATGAGATACAAATCTTATGAAGTCACTAAAAGTAGACAGTGAAATCGGGCAAGACAATTAAAATGTAAGAAAGTGGAGTCCACAAACACTAACTTAGACATTTTAAACATCAGATGAACAATTAGGCAAATAGATGGGTCTTATTACTAGCGCAAAAAGGTTCAAAGTCGTGACTTTTTATACTAATACCGTACTTAGGTAACAATGATCGAGCGAAGTATTTTATAGAAACGATTACTGTCATGACAAATGAATGGGAATGAACTTCGATACACTTTTACCGATTAGCGATTAGATAAGCTTGAGATACGATCAAAAAATGTTCCCAGACAGGGACGGACAGAAGCGAGCGGCACGGTGGCATATCGAAGTTTATCGAACTTATCTAAGAAAATGGCATACCGATTTGATTCTCACGATCAAGTAATCAAGACACTGAATAAAATAATTTAGCATTGAGTTGCTTTGTACTCCGAAAATACTAAAAATCAGAGTTGAGAGCTCAAGTTTTGTTTTAAAAAATAGTTAATCAGAATTTCGTCGCCGTCAGCGAAAGTGCCTTGCTGTTATTTTTCATGGTTCATCGCTTCACGAATTTGACGATATATGGGATATGAGTCCTTGGAGGATATAGAGATAGAGATGACACGAGGGGACGATCTAAGAAAAGATGGATGTGCTGTGTTAGGCGGGATTTGTGAGTGGAGGTTGACAATGAGGTGACGGCTTACAGAGGAGAATCGAAGAAGAAAACGTATACCATGCCGATTCCAAGTGTGACGCAGCGGCAAAAGTCGGACACAAGGTATGTACTTTTTATCCAGACAGTGTTACACGGGTGAAGGCGCGCGGCGCAGCAATGGAAACCCATGAGAACCAACAGTTCTCCTTGATTGATGGTATCTACTGCAAATATCAAAAGTTACACCGGGGTCGTAGTCAGCGAAAACGTACTGTGCCGACTTCCAAGTAATTCGGATGAGAGCAAGAAGAAGCAAGACAACAAGTCAGATATAAGATTAAAGCTACTTTTCATGCCGACACAGCTTTACGCGGGTGAAGGCGCGAGGTCCAGCAAGTGAAGTGAAACCAATGAGGACCGACATAGTTCTCTTTGAAGGTACCTACTGCAAATATCAAAAGTTACGTCAACCGAACATTATTAATCTTATTGATCTGCAACCAGTTAGATAAGTAGGAAGATAGATTAGTTTTTATAATAAACAAATTGGTATTCAACTAATCTATACTCTGACGTTTCAGATGGATAACGATCAAAATAAGTAATGGTCTTAGAAAGACCATTAGTTACTGTATTATTTTGATTCTTTCCATTCAAAATGCTCATCATTATCTAACCCAAAACTGTCCATCTCTCGCGTCTGCCAATAACTTGCATGTCCGTAAATTACGCAATTTTCTTTAATTGCAACGCGATCGTGATCAAACGTAGCGATACAAAAGATAAATTATTACGTAAATTTATAAGAAGCTGATTAGGAAGATTTATTTTAGGAAGATGTTCTGCGGAAGCTGTTGATTTCGCATCAGTGACTTCGCCAGAATATCTGATCCATTAAAATGGGACAGTAGGTTTTTGTCGCATGTAAGAAGAAACTTGCCGAGACCCTATATACAGGACCACAGATGCTCCAAGGCAGGTCTAGAACGCGACTATGAGAAATGCCAAAATATTTTATCTTATCCTACTATTATTATTATACATGTTTGTGTATACGTAAGTATGTGTTACTCCTTCACGCGAAAACTACCGTATCATTTGCGATGAAACTTGGTAGGTTGCAGCTGGTTGATCATATGGCATTTTTATTTTATACTAGCTGACCCGGCAAACGTTGTTTTGCCTTATAAATTATAGATAATTAAATTTTTCCTGAATTTTCTTTGCTATAAACCTCACGGAGCCCGAGACCTTTCCAACGAATGCAAAACCGTGGAAATCGGTTCGTGCGTTCTGGAGTTATAGCGTCAGGAAGGAAAAGCCGACTTATTTTTATATAGTAGATAATTTTCTTTTTTTCGTGTACTGGTGTGGCTCACCTAGTGTTAGAGTTTCCAGGTCGCCCTAAGGTCTCTAACTTGACCTTACGACTGCTATCTGAGACAACAACCGGAACCAACTGCTTCACGTGCCTTTCGAAGCACGGAGCAGCTCGAGAAACTGCATTTTGCCACACAAATTATAGGTCACCCTTCCAAGTAATAACCGCGCCAAGCGCTGCTTAACTCACACAACCATTGAGCCATTTTTGCGCGATTGCCACTGTTGGGTTTCGTACTGAATCCGGCTCGAAGGACCACTTGTTGGGTATAGTGTTCCATCGTCAATTAACGACAATGTTTGACATTTGTCAGAATTATGTGTTTATACGTGGGGCGTTAACAGCCACACAATCATCCAAACAAACAAACATCAAAACTTTCGAATTTATAATATTAGTGGTAAAGAAGCAGATACAGCTAGGCCAAAAAGCTCATTATTTTATATAATAATAACAACGAAGGACCATGATAGTTTGTAAGCGATTATAGGAAGCCTTTACTCAGAAGTGAGAGAACAAGCAAGGTTTAAGATAAGTATACTTGGAGCATTGGGTTCTTTTGTTACAATTACAAAACAACCAATCACACAAACTAACTGCCGGGTCACGGCAGAAAAGAAACCCAACTCCGGGATCTCTCTTGTAAAATCAACTTTACACACGATCATTCAGATATTCGATCGTAATAATAAAACGGAGCATTCGATTAAGCAGATACGCAGGTAGGTACCCAGTGAAAGTGAAATTACAATACCAAATATTGGTGGAGTAATATTAGAATGTATTGAGAAGCAAAGGTTTCCAAGTAATTAATGGAAGCATCAATCACGACTGGACAATTTTATTGAAGCTATTCTTTTCTTATGGGGTTTGCGTAATTGTTTGCAGTCGTGCGAATGAAATTATTATATCCGAAAGTGTAGACTTTATTTGTAATTTAAAAATTAACGTGTCTATTTCCGTTATTATTGTTTTATTTATGGTAGATGCTATGTAGGTAAATAAAGTTTGCCAAATATGTAAGGGTTCAATTAAAAAAATATCTTGAAAAATTAAAAGCCACATTATTTATTACAAATAATACCTAAGTAGGCAATGATCCTACTTAGTTATCTATCCATATATGTGTTTCGTTGATGCACCTATAATTCACATTTTGATATAATTAGTTAGATTTTAAAATATTATTTAAGTACAAGTTATAAACTTATACTACGTTAATAGTAAGTAGGTAGGTAGGTAATTATATTTTAAGTATGCACGTAACGCTAATAAAATATTCTAATTGCTTAAAAAAAAAACTTTGTTGTTTTGCTATTTCTAACAGAGGACAAGTCAAGTAGATAGATATACCTACTCCATCCCCATCTTACCTAGCCAGATGTAGGTAACTCATTTATACAAATAAGTAAAACTAGGTCTAAAGAACTAAAGACTGGTAGGTCTAGACCACCCAGATTTTACATAGGCCAGCCTATATTGGCACCTTCTGCATTACCTATGTGATGATAAGGAAGGAGGTCACTGTTAATTAACCCACTAGCTGCGTCCCGCGGTTTCACCCGCGTAAGTCCCAATCCCGTGGGGATATCATAAGTACCTAGCCTATGTTACTCCTTGTTAATGTAGCTTTCTATTGGAGAATAACTTTTTAAATTGGTCCAGTAGTTTCGGAGCCTATTTGTTGCAAACAAACAAATAAATCTTTCCTCTTTATAATATTAGTATAGAAGTATAAGGGGGCGTCCATAAATTACGTGAGTGCCTCCCTCCCCCCCTGGTGAGATGTCGTGAGATTTTATTCAACCCCCTCCCCCATCCTCCAATCTCACGTGAGATTTTTCAAAATGTGGGTTTCTTACGTAAACGCGTTGGATTGTTTGTTAGGTATTGTAAAAAGAAGAAAAAAAATTGCTTCGTGTAAACTGTAGAGTGTGTTCAGTTACTGGAGCAGTAAAATACAGCTCCGGTAGCAGAATTTTTTTTTCAGTGTGTACAATCTGGATTAAATGGACCAAAATAGTATAATTCTTTTTTGTTTCAATCAGAAAAAAAATTGCGTGATATTTGCCGAGACCCTCCCTCTCACCAGCGTAAGATTAGATGAGATGACTCGACCCCCTTAAACATCTCACGTAATTTATGGACGCCCCCTAAATATATGAGACAAGCTGCGTCCCGCGGATTCACCCGCGTATGTCCCGATTCCGTGTGATTTTTGGGATCATAAGTAACCTATGTTACTCATCGATAATGTTAAATAATGTAGCTTTTATTTAGTGACAGATTTTTTGAAATTGGTTTAGTAGTTTTTGAGTTTATTCATTACAACACACAGACACACACACAAATACAAATCTTTCGTCTTTATAATATTAGTATAGAAATGTATGATTGGTGTCTTTAGATAAGGTAATTTATTTGTAACTGTTATAACTAAGGGTCAATTCACACGTACCACAACCACACCACAGCCACAACCACACCACAACGACGCCACGTGGTCGGGCGTATATTTTGTATTGAAAATGAATATTACAATTCACACGTACCACATTTTGCCGTTGTTTATCGACCACCTGTGTAATACGACCACATCGCAACCACATCGCGACGGCAACGCCACCACCGGCGGCGGCACCGCGGCCACATCGCCACGACATGACAGGGTCAATTCACACGTACCACAACCACACCACATCGACATTTTGTTGGTACCACAACGCAACTGCAAAAAGTCGCTGCGACACTATTCACACGTAACCACAGCTTGACAACATTTTGTCTCTGCGACGTGGTGTGGTTGTGGTATGTGTGAATTGACCCTAATGGGAGGATTTTTAATGATGTAGGTATTTCTCCTTGTAAAACATTTCTAGTAAAAATGCCTTGAACAATAAAAACATAAGAAATACTAATATTATCCCTAATTAAAGTAAATAAATAAACCCATATTGATCTATCAGTATAGTCTGACTCAAAACATAATGTGGGTAGTCTCATAATAAATGAACTGCACCCAGAACTGTGAGTAAATAAAGTAAGAATGATTTAGTGCAATAATTAAACATCATCAAGTTCTACAATAGTTGTATTGCCAATAGTTCCGTACAATGGTTTGATGGCTTCCATTCAGATGGATTGAAAAGACTTTTTTACAGGCACAGCCTCAATTACATCATGTGGAATGTAGGTAGGTATTGTTAGATTCAATGTAGGTACCAATAGGTGAATTTCTAAAGTTTCTAGTGTATAAATTGATTATAAGTAGGTAGGTACCTAATTAATCTACACTTCTACACTAATATTATAAAGAGGAAAGATTTGTATTTGTGTGTGTGTTTGTTAACTTTGTTATGATAAACTCAAAAAGTATTGGACTGATTTCAAAAATTCTTTCAACATTAGAAAGCTATATTCACCCTGAGTAACATAGGCTACTTTTGATCCCGATATTCCCACGGGATCGGGACTTACGCGGGTTAAACCGCGGGACGCAGCTAGTTACTAACAATATGCAGATGAAATACCTACCTACCTATTACTGATTTTAGATTGATAGTTGCTTTGCTAGTAATTGGCTTTGAAACTACTGCATTGGTTTTGATGACACTTTGTATGAGGGAATAAGATTGGCAGGTAAAACCTCAAGACACAGAGCTAAGTAGATATTTTCTTTAGTATTTACCAACTTTAGATATAAAAATAAATGTAAATTAATTTTACTGAATTAGAACCAAAATAGGTGAATTGGAATAGATTTTTAATCTAATTGGACTGGAAACAGTTCTGGATCAAATCTGAAGCAGATGTTGACTACATCTGCTTCAGATTTGATCCAGAACTAGTTGGTATCTATTAAATATTGTGACCTGTGGCCTAGCCGATGAAAGTGCTGATAAGATGGTACTATGTACTGACATTTTGTAATTTCTAGATCTAGGTATCCACATCAGGTAGGTTTGTATACCTTGAACAAAAACTCCATTTCAAGCAGATTTCAAGACACAGAAAATGCTGGAGGGTTTTGGGGACACCAAAACAGTAGGTATGTAATACGGAGTGGGTAGTCTAGTTTTAAACTGACAATAACCACAGGTGAGGCATCTTCAAAAAATGGAAAAGAATAAGAAAACACTAGGTTACAGAAGTCACTGATTTTTTAGGCGAGTAGTAGGTATAAAATAAGTCACATCAAGTTGTCTCAATATAGGAAGTAGCTTTGTGCTGTAAAATTGAGTGCCAGATTCTGGAATTGTAATATAAACGTAGTTTTAACTCAAAGGTAAGTTGCCAGATTCTGGAATTGTAATATAAACGTAGTTTTAACTCAAAGGTAAGTACTCACCGGCGAAGCCACTTGAAAACACCCATTTTCTCTGTAGAATCCACTTTTCCTCTGATAAAATCACTATAACACGAAACTTTTCAACTTATTACTATAAATTCTACGTAATATTAGATCTACTCTGCAAAGACATGCGGAACATTACCGGCACATAGCGCGACTTGAAAAAAACTGCTAAAATGACCACCGGTATGTTGTGCAGTCAGACAAAACATCACGAACAACGCGCCTGTTCGCAATGAGTTGAATTTGGTTTTGTACAAATTACTTTTCGTCTCGGTCCGGTGAACCACTTCACCTGTCGGCTGTGAACTCAGTAGCGCGGCGCGGGGCGGTAGACTCGACTCGCTCGAGGCTTTGATATGATAGTTCGTCGTCGTTTGCCGGTCACAAACGCAGCGCGCCGCGCGCCCGGTTCGTCGACCCGTATCTACAAATCCCACACTTTTACAAAGCCTAGGGTTTATTTCTAATAAGATTTTCACCAGTACGGAGTCCCGGAGTCTCACAACCTTTGAATTTCCTTCTCCGCTTGAATAACTGCTGGCTTTTGCTGAAACGACTGGCTACGAAATTTGAAATTGCTAAACTTTGTTCAATATCAAAAAACCCTTTTCACCTTGTTTCAGTTTCGGTATTTCTCTTAGTACATTTATATTCATATAAGAATTTCTTCATATTCACTTTGCATCCCTTTTCTAAAAATTTGTTTGTTAAAATTAGCGAACTTTCCCGTTGTTTGTTTTTGTGTTTTTCTGTGGTGGTGGTTTTTGCTTTGTTTACTTTTTGATGTCAAAATAACAACTATGCTTCGGGCGAAACAAACATTCAAACAAGCCACCAATCACATTCCCTAGAAAATCATGTTCCTATCTATTTTATTAAAATCCAGTTTTTTTTCTAATTCCGGTTCCGGTTACAAAAGATTTGTGGCGTGCTTCCGGTTGCGAAACTGGTTGCGAAATAAAATTAAGCACACTTGATCGATTTTTTTTAAAGTGCATATGAAGGAACTATAAATAAGCTACAAAGGATAATAAGTTCCTGTGTATATTACATTATCTTTTCATTTTGAGTTTATTCTTTATCCGAGAGTTAAAGAGAATCTTTGTAAAAGCACAGAATACATAGATAGTTAAAAGACACATCTTTCTCAAAACTTTTAAATTACCGCCAAATAGTAAATAACAAAACGCTCTACAGAGGGCGGAGAACTGTCACAAAGAACTGTCAATGTCGTAAACGTATTTCCTATCAGTGTCAAAAAAAAATCTTCATTTGTTTGATGTTTGTTTACAGTTGCGTTTGATTTATTTTTCTTGTAATTTGTTATTTATTCCCTGTTTTTGAAATGGATGAGCTTCGTGGACCTAATATTCAAATCGTACTACACGTTAAAGAAGGTAAAACATAATTTAATTGCAACTACCTACTACTACTAAAATGGTTTGTCTTCAGTTAACTTTGTTTGCAGGTCTTGGATTTGGGTTTCTGAAGTCTCCTTTTGTGGTATGTGGGTCGTTGAACGGTTATGTACTGGAGACAGACCCTGTGGTGCCATCTCACTCACCTGTGTTTGACGCGGAGCTCGTTTGGGAAGCTGACAAGAGAAGATTTCGAAGGTAGAACCATTTTTTACCAGCTCTGTCTTTTTTGTTTTTGGAGTCCTGTACCTCTTTAGGTTAAAAAAGGAACCCTTTTAAGAACACTTGGTTTGTTTGTCTGTTACCACCGATTTGTTACTATTTTTGACTCTGGTGAATAGATATTATATAATGTTATTAGTAAAATAAAATTTAAGAGCAATTAACTACTATCTCACCCGATACTAAGTGATATTGATGGTATGGTCTTAGATGTAGCATTTGGGTTTTAGCAGACCCTAGGCTCCTGAAAGGGATGCAACTGGGAACATCCCTCAGATGAGAGAGAGAAAACCCTTCTACCTACACGGATAGAACAATAAATAAATCATATTCTTAAATTTTCCAGTCTGCGAGTCCAGAATGTCCCAGTTAAAGTGGAAGTGTTCACGATGGGCACACAAGGAAGAAAAGATAAAGTTGGATACTTACTAATCAGCCTACTCGGAGCTCAGCCGTGTCCGTCTAACAAGATGATTGATGTAAGTTACTAATGAAACCTACCAATATGTTTTTGGTCTAAAAATTAAGTGCAGCCACTAACGAAGACGGTTGGATCTTGTTCCATGGTCTATTTCTTCTTCTAAATGAGTGTAGATCAGGTGAGATATGTGGCTAAAAACTCATATTTCTTGATTAAAACAATGAAATAAGCAATTAGTTTAGCTGTAAGCATTTCTTGGGGTTGTATTTGTTCTTCTTTTTCTTTATTTTCTTTGATATGTTTTGATTCTGTTAGTTAGATTATTGAAAGTTGCTTTGGTGTTGATTCACTTTTATTAAAATGTAAAACTGAGCTTGACTGAGAATGAGAAAAAGGAGTCTATCTTCACATGCCAAATAAAAAAAAACATTGCAAGACATTTCACACAGCGCAATCTAACCCCAACTATGCATTTAGGCATGTACTATTTTATTTTATTTTTATTTTTATTTTTATTTAACAGGTAAACATACAGTTATACATGACAGCTTACAATACTAAAAAGATAACTAAAAACCATTTACATGTTTACACACATAAGAGACTAATTAACACTAGTTACACGCTTGCAAGGAATGGTAGTTTGAAATATATTAATAAGTAACATTTTACTAGAGATTTATAATTTAAATCATGAAGTAATAGACGAGTGTCTGTCAAACCAGTGTCGCACTAATGTGTTTCTGATTGGAATCGGCTTAGTGACAAAGAGATCCACCTCAAAGTAATCTATGGGTACTGATGGGTAACAAATAACTACTTATTTTACTAATTTTGTAAATACATAATATGATACTTAGAGAAATCTTCCAGAACTAGAAACAAACATTTATGGTCAGCTTAAACACATGGCTCCGGCATGAATCAAACCCACAAGCTTCTCTGTTGGCAGGCGTGAGTTGGCTGATGCGCCACAGAGGCCTTAAGAAGGTCCATGTCTTTACTCCAAATATATAATGTTTTAAAATATTTTACATTCCAGATAAAACATACATGGCACCGGCTGTTAGGAGTAAGACCTGAAGGCAAGTGTTGCCATCCACAACTCATGCTGAGCCTCTCTGTTGAAGACAGAACAAATACTCCTACGCCAGTAAGTTTCATTTGGTGTTTATTTAGTGACTAAAACGCCCATCCCTTAAGTAATTTCTTAACTTGCCTCAAATGTTTGTTTTCCAGAGAAATGAGCTCCGCATGTTCCATAGCAATGAAGTAGCATATCTAAACTATGGCAATGATCCACCTGCTCCTGTCAGATCTATATTACTATCCTACAGTGAGTAAATATGTTACATGTCTTTGTTAAATTAAGTTATATTATTTATAAGTTGTGTTTAGTTGTTATAGTTCTGTATGTTTTCCTAATAAACCGAAATAAATAAATAACGTAAGTAAAAACTTGAGAGGTGTCAAGGGGCATCTGGATGGAACGAAGTTCCTTTCGAATAATTAGTAAAGGAATTGTAATAAAATTTTATTTAAAATAAGTGTTGTTACAATTCTACACACCAAATGAGGGAATGCTTATTCTGTACTGCAAAAAACTGTACTATACTAAAAAGTTATTTTATATTCCCAGATGAATACATAGCGGAGAGTAATAAGGTGGTAACTGCACCGGAATTACAACCGAAGTTGCTTTGTGAGGAGGGCTTGATACAGATTGGTAGTGGGAAGGAGCTGTTTGTACTCAGCTTCGTGATTGGAGCCGTCGAGAATTTAGATATGGTGAGTAATACAAAGAATAATGCAATAGGATCCTAATATTTTATTTTTATTTTATTTTAGTTTTTAGTGTTCCCAAAGGGTAAAAGACAGTTTTTTTCTAAGACTCCATTGTCTGTCTGTCCGTATGTCTGTCATCAGGCTGTATTTCATGAACCGTGATAGCTAGAAGAAAGGTAGTGGATTTTTTTACAGATGATGAATTTCTGATGCAGCTATAACGATAAATACTAAAAACAATAAAATATTTAAGTGGGGCACCCGTACAATAAACTTGTTTTTTTTATGATAATAGTATGAGCCACTTCGCGCGCGAGTCTGACTCGCACTTGCGTTAGCCCGCTAAGTTGTGCTACTGTATGGCAAGGGAGCTCTTAGAGAGGTTAAGCAGATGGAATTCCTTCACCGTAGGAGTGATGTTAATAGCGCACATATTAATTGTTTTTTCACGAAAAAGACATTGGTGAGCAGTCGGCCGGGGCTTGAACCTGCGACTCTCGGAATGAAAGTCGAGGTATCTACCACTAGACCATCACCATTCTCAGTATTTATTTCTTGTCTGTATATTTCAGTTACTAGACGATAACGCTCCAGCGAAGGAGGTAGAGTGTTACGTCAAATACTCTGTCTTCACACATAATATTACAACGGACAGGTAAGTGTATGGTTTAACTGAACAAATATGACTTACAGTCGAATACCGAAACGCTATACAATATTGAAAAAAATAAATTAATAAAGAGTTTCCGTGAAAATCAATTGTGTATTTTATTGTTATTTATGTAGTCTTTTTATTATTGCCTTGCAGTAGATGTATGTCTTAGTCTGTCTTAGTTTTGGGCTGTTTGAATTCTACATTTCACTCAGGACTCTAGGTACGTAAGTCACTCGCTTTGCTCAGATGTTAAATTTTTAACCTACGCTCGGGAGTTAACTGTAGAGTCCTTCGTCCGTTCTGGATTCAATATGACACCCCCTACAGCCCTACATAAGACAGGGCTTTTGTATTAACTGTAGAGTCCTTCATCCGCTTTGGATTCAATATGGCACCCCCTACATAAGACAAGGCTTTTGTATTAACTGTATAGTCCTTCTTCCGCTTTGGATTCAACATGACACCCCCTACATAAGAACGGGCTTTTGACTTAACTGTAGAGTCCTTGATCCGCTTTGGATTCAATATGACACCCTCTACATAAGACAGGGCTTTTGTATTAACAGTAGAGTCCTTCATCCGCTTTGGATTCAATATGACTCCCCCTGCATAAGACAGGGCTTTTGTATTAACTGTAGAGTCCTTCATCCGCTTTGGATTCAATATGACTCCCCCTGCATAAGACAGGGCTTTTGTATTAACTGTAGAGTCCTTCATCCGCTTTGGATTCAATATGACTCCCCCTGCATAAGACAGGGCTTTTGTATTAACTGTAGAGTCCTTCATCCGCTTTGGATTCAACATGACACCCCCTACATAAGAACGGGCTTTTGACTTAACTGTAGAGTCCTTGATCCGCTTTGGATTCAATATGACACCCTCTACATAAGACAGGGCTTTTGTATTAACTGTAGAGTCCTTGATCCGCTTTGGATTCAATATGACACCCCCTGCATAAGACAGGGCTTTTGTATTAACAGTAGAGTCCTTCATCCGCTTTGGATTCAATATGACTCCCCCTGCATAAGACAGGGCTTTTGTATTAACTGTAGAGTCCTTCATCCGCTTTGGATTCAATATGACACCCTCCACACAAGACAGGGCTTTAGTACCTCGGTATGTAAACTACAATTATATGAATGTATCGCCCCCAGAGTGGCCGGTCGCATATCGGAACTCGGCGGGAGCGCGGCGTTCAACCAACGCACGTCGCTGCGTGTGGCCGCGTCGCTACACTCGCTGGCGGGGTACTTCGCTCACTGCCCGCATGTCGTCGCCACTGTGTGCCGCGGGGATCACACTATCGGTACCTACTACCTACACTACACTACACTACAATGTCATAGCACTATACTCGGAGCGCGGCGTTCAACCAACGCACGTCGCTGCGTGTGGCCGCGTCGCTACACTCGCTGGCGGGGTACTTCGCTCACTGCCCGCATGTCGTCGCCACTGTGTGCCGCGGGGATCACACTATCGGTACCTACTACCTACACTACACTACACTACAATGTCATAGCACTATACTCGGAGCGCGGCGTTCAACCAACGCACGTCGCTGCGTGTGGCCGCGTCGCTACACTCGCTGGCGGGGTACTTCGCTCACTGCCCGCATGTCGTCGCCACTGTGTGCCGCGGGGATCACACTATCGGTACCTACTACCTACACTACACTACACTACACTACAATGTCATAGCACTATACTCGGAGCGCGGCGTTCAACCAACGCACGTCGCTGCGTGTGGCCGCGTCGCTACACTCGCTGGCGGGGTACTTCGCTCACTGCCCGCATGTCGTCGCCACTGTGTGCCGCGGGGATCACACTATCGGTACCTACTACCTACACTACACTACACTACACTACAATGTCATAGCACTATACTCAAAGCGTCCAAACAACTTATGTGATCTTAGACATGACTTATCCAGTACAACTTATGTGACCTGTAACATGACTTGTCCAGTACAACTTATGTGATCTTAGACATTACTTATCCAGTACAACTTATGTGACCTGTAACATGACTTGTCCAGTAAAACTTATGTGATCTTAGACATGACTTGTCCAGTACAACTTATGTGACCTGTAACATGACTTGTCCAGTACAACTTATGTGACCTGTAACATGACTTGTCCAGTACAACTTATGTGATCTTAGACATGACTTGTCCAGTACAACTTATGTGACCTGTAACATGACTTGTCCAGTACAACTTATGTGATCTGTAACATGACTTGTCCAGTACAACTTATGTGATCTGTAACATGAATTGTCCAATACAACTTATGTGATCTGTAACATGACTTGTCCAGTACAACTTATGGGACCATAATAATAAAATGAGTTTTAAGTGCCAGACCTGGTTTAAACAATGATTGATGTCTAAATCATGGTTTAAGCCAGGTCTGGCCTTAATACTTATTTTAAAATAGCAAGGTAAGTGTCTAATCTTGTAATTTCATCCATCTATCTCTCACTTGATTACAGGATCATATTATAATAGCAAGGTAAGCGTCGAATCTAATAATTCATCTCTTCACTTTGACTTCAGGAATATGCAGCATGGATCTCCGTAAGCTGATCCCAACGGAAGATACCACAGACTTTGTAAATAAGTTCTGTAACTCGGGCCAAGCGTTGACAATCCACGAGCGTTGCTTCATCCTGCGGTGCTCAGAGCAAGCAACAAGCAAGCATGCGACGCGGCGGCCTTACGTCGATGTTGAGATGAGCTTGACGTATAAAGGACTGAGGAGTGTGAAGGTAGACATTCACAGTAGATTTTCTAAGTATCAAACCAAAAAAAAACTTTTTTTTATTTTATAACTGGCTGCGTCCCGCGGTTTTACCCGCGTAAGTCCCGATCCTGTGGGAATATCGGGATCAACAGTCTATGTTGCTCGGGTGAATGTAGCTTTCTAATGGTGAAAGAATTTTTGAAATGGGTCCATTAGTTTTTGAGTTTATTCATTACAAACATATGACACACGCACACACACACAAAAATACAAATCTTTTCTCTTTATAATATTGGGGTAGACTAGCTGTCTCCACTAGCTGTACTGTGCCACAACACCTTTATATTTATCGCGGTCTAGGACTATTGTAAACCAATCATTATTATAGGAATCGAAATAGCCCTAATAATATCTAATTAGAAAATAGGGCTGTAGTGTGATCGCGGTCAATATTTTGACTTTTAATTAGAATGCGGGAAATGGATGCATATTTATTTTATCCATACTCGCCCGGCAAGGGAGGGGCACGGTTTCAAACCCCGTCACGGGAGAATTTTTGATGATGCACTTTTTTTCTTGTAAAATATTTATTTTTATTTTAATAACATTTGGAAATTTTAAAAAGAATTCAATAAAACATTTCAGAAGCCGACAAATCTAACGGCTCGCAGCGCAACGCAGTTAGAGACCGTCAAAAAGATAGATCCCATAGAGAAAGAGGCGTTGGATTATAAGAGTGGAAGCTGTACCAACTTTGACCGAGATGTCGGCGGCGTCTCGTACACAAACATGGGACCTAATAATACTGCCAGGTATTCCAGCTGTACTAGCTTAACGTTACGCCAAGCTACGCGATTGGCACACCGAAAGAAAAAAATAAAAAAAAAACCGGCTAAGTGCGAGTCGGACTCGCAAACGAAGGCCGCACGTGTCACTATCACTAACGCTTAAAAAACTTTACAAAATTAAAAAAAAAATGTTGAACCGTTTTAGAGAAAAATCTAACAAGAATACGTTCCCAGAAGTATAGATACCCAAGCGATTATAATTCCCGGCAAACATCTAGAAAATAAATGGCGGATGCGCAAAGTCGATTTTTCATAGAAGGCGCATGTAAAATGTACTGCGCAAACTTTCCCCTTCTACGTCAAAATTTTCCTACTTGTTTGCCGGGTACTATAAAGTCATCGAGTGGGTCGCACGATGCAATGCGAAACGGAGTGTTGTAGCGATCACCTACTCGGTGGACCGACGACATTGTAGCGGTCGATAGGTGGAGATGGCTCGGGCGAGCTGTTTGTGGCGTCTTATGGTATGGGGAAGGCCTATGTGAGGCAATGGATGGATAAAGGCTGAGATGATGATCTTTTAATTCCAGATACAAAACAGCGTCAGGCGATTCAGTACTCCAGACAAACGAAATTGCGGAACTTATAAAGAAAATGTGCGATTCTTTTACACAAAACCAAGAGAAGTTGCTGCAGATGAGACCTCACACTAGCGACGTTCAAGTCCAGTGCGAGAGGGACTGTGGGAATGTTGATGTTGAAGAGGGAAATTGTGATGAAGAGAAGAACAGAAATATTGGTGATACGTAAGTTTAGAGAGTTTTTTCATATAACAAAGATAGATAGATATAGGACAAATAAAAATACTTTCTGATTTGTTATATTAGTTTAGATATAATAATTAGATACATTAACGCTTATTTTACCAAAAACCCAAGTCACAGCAAATTATACATAGAAAAACTTAAAACTAAAGTGACACAATGGGTTGGGTTATCGCCTATGGGCAATGTCTTCCAGGCAACCAATACGACTAATTTATTAGGTTTTCGTAAACGCTATTGTATGGAAAGTTAAAAGTACCTTAAACACAATTATATTTTCCAGTAACCCTGTCAAGCTAGAAGCCAGCAAGAGCGATACTTGTGTCTGTCAACACAGAAAGAAAGGTATTTATTTTTATATGTTTAATATATTTTTCACAAACGCGCATGGAAATACTGTTATTATTTTCTAAAAAGAACAAAGAAAACAAAAAAAAACTAGTTTAAAATCATAACACAAGTAAAATGAGTTAAATTTTAATGATTTTTATTTCTTGTTCTAGAGTATGTTAATTCGGCGTTGTCGTCGGGCGATCGAGATCAAATAATGCAAAAATTCGTAAACGAATTAGAAGATTGGAAAGAAAAGCAACAGGAACTTTTTAAATATCAAGTATGTATGCACTTTATTTATTTATTTTTACTGATATTGATATGACTAACCTCACAGGGCTTGTGGGTTGTACCCATAACACAAGTCTACTCTTTTTCTAGTTAGGCGATGTAGTCTAAGACTACATCACTGATGTATGAATATTATTGAATAAAAATGGGGTAGGCATTTACCAAGCCAGTTGAAATTACTGGCGAAATGTTGAGCTCCGAGTAAAAACAAATTAATATATAGTATACTAGCTGCGCCCCGCGGTTTCACCCGTGTAAGTCCCGATTCCGTTGGAATATCAGGATCACAAGTAGCCTATGTTTCTCAGGGTGAATGTAGCTTTCTAATGATGGAAGATTTTTTTAAAACGGTCCAGTAGTTTTTAAGTTTATTCATAACAAACATACAGACGCACACATACACAAAAATACAAATCTCCTCTTTATAATATTAGTATAGATGTCCCGTTTTTAATTAAAATTTGTGAGTTTAAAATACAATTTTTCAGTTAAAACGCAAAGAAGAGTATCACCTAGAGATGTTATCGAAAGAATGGAACAAGAAGCGCTCGGAACTGGAGAGTAAATTGGCTAAAGGTATCGAACAATGTCGGAACCTCGCGAGCGACCTCAGCCGCGCTACTGAGGACTTTCGGCTGAGAGGGTACCGGAACACAGAGAGGGAAAGGAAGGTAATAATTACCTTTATTGATGTGAAACCAGGTAAACCTGATGGTTAGCGTGGCGATACAGGCCGTGGTGACGCAATGCTACACGCTATAACTCTCCAATATTAAAACTTAGATAGATTTAGAAGCAAATTGGTACATTTGGTACCTCAGTTAAAAAAAAATAGGTTTTGAATATCTTTTAAACTAAAGAGGAACCAATTTTGTGAGAGTTGGCCTATGTTACTCCTCGATAATGTAGCTTTCCATTGTTAAAAGAACTTTTAAAATCGGACCGGTAGTTTCGGAGATTACCCCCAATATACATACAAACATACACGATACACATATCTATAAAAAATACAAATCTTTCCTCTTTATAATAATAGTTATTATAAAGAGGAAAGATTTGTATTTTTTTGTGTGTGTTTGTCTGTATGTTTGTAATGAATAAACTCAAAAACTACTAGACCGATTTTAATTCTTTCACTATTAGAAAGCTACATTCACCCTGAGTAACATAGGCTACTTTTGATCCCAATATTCCCACGGGATCGGGACTTACGCGGGTGAAACCGCGGGACGCAGCTAGTAGATAGATAGAGAAAAAAGCTGAACAAATTAATTCTCCTTTCTAATCTATGTATCTTCATTACAGTTACTGGACGCTAAAAAAGCTCTAGAATCCCACTACACGGCGAAATACCAAGAGTTGCGGGAAGCCTCACAGAAGATGGAAGACGACATGAACCATCGACTCAAGCTGAAAGATATGACCATAGAGGAGGTGCAGCTCAAGATACAACATACGGAGAAACAAGTCGATGTTTTGAAGGTAATACACCCTAATATTACTTATTTTTATTGTTCAACGCATTCTACTACGGAAGGATTTTTGATGATGTGTTTGTCCTTGTAATTAACTCTCCTCGTAATTGGTAAGGTGCCTGCCAACAAAATGTTTAATATTTGCATCCCTGGTTTCTATAAGAATATCGGTACAGAATGTAGCCAAATGTGTTATTACAGGTCTCCAGCTACCTACATGTCCTACATACCCAGTTATATCGAGATAGATTCAGTAGTTTTTGTGTCAAAGGGTCACAAATTTTTTTACTTTGAAAATGGTTTGTTGGTCAACAAACTCCATGCTTAATCTTAAAACAAACAAAGAAAGGTACATGGCCATAAATACACTGTACTGTTGCCGTGTGGCGTAGTCGGAAGCGCACTCGCCCGGCAAGGGCGGGGCACGGGTTCGATGGAACCCCGTACCGGATTTTTTTTCTGATAATACAATTTTCCTTGAAAAAATTCTTGTAGAATGTCTTATGCAATAAATGAATAACAAATATCATCACCTGCTTCTTGCATAAAGAGGCAATTGTCCACATCACTCCATGTTGACTGAAAAAATTTAAAAATTTAATAAAACCCTATTCAATTTCAGAATAATATGAAGAACAGTGAAAAGGAAGCTGATAACAGATACTCTGGGTTGACGAAAGACCAAACAGCCAGCCTAATACAGGAACTTGTAAGTAATGACTGCAACCTGTGGAAGTATAAAGAAAAACGTAAAAGGGATTTCAAGTATAGTCCAATAAAAAAAGAATCATCTCAATCTGTCGAAAAATCGGTGTATGTACATAGCAGTGAATTGAGATCTTCCTAAGTATGTGGAAAAAAATCATTTTCTCGAGCTCCTCCGTACTTCGGAAGTCACTTTAATCAGTTGGTTCCGGTTGTTGTCTCTGATAGCAGTTGTTAGGTTAAGTAAGAGGCCTTAAGGCGACCTGAAAACTCTAAACACTGCTTGAGCCACACCACTATACGAAAAGAAGAAAAAGAATATATTTGTCGACACTAATGAAGGGAAGTATCTTTATAAATGGAAACGACTGTTCACGATTACATCTTCTTTATTACTGCGATACATTGGTACAATAATTATTAGGTATTGCTTACTAATCTAGGTCGGTACACCTCACCACGGGGGTGCAAAAGAAAAAAAAATAAGTAAAAGATTACTTTTTTTTTTTTTTTTTTACTCGTTCCTTAAATATACTTAATGTGTATTAATAAACATTGATATGATATAATATAATAAGTAATTTTCTTTTTAAAATGGTACGTTTTTTTTTTTTTTTTTTTTATTTTTTTTTTTTTATTAAGGTTTTATAAAATAAGTAATATACTTAATCTAGGTTACGTATGGTTTTGTCCTATTTTTATGCAGAACATATGTTTTATTATCCTTAGTTACCTTAACATTAACTCCTAAATCTTCTTCAACTATGAATGGGCCTTCCCATTTTGCATCAAGCTTACTGCCTGTTTCTTTCTTAACTAACAATAATTGTCCCTTTTGATAGGTAATATCGTTTACATTTTTGTCATAATTAATTTTACGTTTTTGTTTACTTAACACTAAATTATTACGTGCATCTTTATGTGCAACTTGTAACCTATACTTAAGCTCTAATGGATAATGCTCTGGATTATACAGTGGTTCAATATTTTGACTTACTCTGCTAGGTATGTTACTGGGTCTGCCAAATACCAGTTCGAATGGCGTGTATTTTGTCTCAGTATGAACAGTATTATTGAAACTATAACACCAAAATGGTAACGAATGACTCCACGTTTCTTTTTGACCATTACAGTATATACGCAAAAATGCTCCTAAATTTTTATGAGAATTTTCTAATGCTCCTATTGTTTGGTGATGGTATGATGTTGATGTTAATTTTGTAATTCCTAATAATTCACATACCTGTTGCATTACTATAGAGACAAACTCCGTTCCTCTGTCTGTTGCTATTTCCAAGGGTACGCCATACCTTAAAATAAAATTATTTACTAAAGCCTTAGCTATACTAACCGTTTCTTTGTTTTGTAGAGGGTACGCCTCCACAAATTTTGTTAATTCGCACTGTAAAGTTAAAATATAGCTGTTATTTTCGACGTCTCTCTCTAAAGGACCTACGACATCGAGAAATATTTTTTCAAAAGCATATGAAGCAGTTGTAGTTATCTCCATGGGCGCCTTGACATACCTACAATGTTTCATTGTTTGACATTTACTACACTTGTGAACAAATGTTTTTATATCATTGTCTATTCCTGGCCAGTAAAATTTTCTTTTAATATTATTTGTCATTCTACGTATTCCCGCATGACCCGCTGTGGGTAATAAATGAAAATCTTGTAAAATATAATTCTTTTCCTGTTCATCTTCAATTCTCTTTATACCCCTTAGTACAAAAATTCGAGGACCGGTCCATTCCTTATTATTCTTTATTTCTTGTAATATATCTTTTATAAACCTTTCATATTCTTTACTTTTAACTATGCATAGTTCTGTTATATTCAAACTTTTACAAAATTTACCCAACTTAGTCACAAATTCGGCTCGCGTAAATTGTGCCCTAAAGTTTAGGTTAATGTACAATACTTTTTTATTTTTACTATAAATTAAACACTCTTGTTCTTTATGAACGTTGTTTTGTTTCTTTAACTTATTTATTTCATCGTTGTTTATAAATGTTAATTCTACAGTCTCATTTGGTAATTTTAGTACTTCTATAACTTGTGGTTGATCAGTCCACTTGTTAGCAGCTGTACTATTTTTTGTTATGTCCTTGTTTTCTACTAATCGTTTTGTCTGTGCTCTTGTCATTACTGATATTATTTCCTCATTTATTTGTTTTAATTCATTTGATGTTATATTTATCCTAGATAATGCGTCTGCTACACTATTTTCCTTTCCTTTTAAGTATACTATTTTGAAATCATATTCTTCTAATTGTAATCTAAATTTTAATAATCTACTTGACGGATCTTTAATTGAAAATAAATATACTAATGGTCTATGATCTGTCATTATGGTAAACGTTTTCCCAAATACATATGGTCTAAAATACTTTACTGCCCATACAATAGCTACTAATTCTTTTTGTATGGTCGGGTAATTTAATTCTGCTTTATTTAGTGGTCGACTAGCGTATGCTACTGGTTTCATACTTTTGTTGCATAATACCGCTCCAACTGCTGTACCTGATGCATCAGTCTGTATGACAAATTCGTTATTCTCCGAAAAATCTGGAAATTCTAAAATTGGTGGTGTAGTTAAAACTTCCTTTAGTTTATCAAATGCTAGTTGACAGTCGATTGTCCAAACAAAGGGTTCATTTTTTCTCGTTAATTTATTTAGTGGATATGTTATTTCTGCGAAATTTTAATGAATTTTCTGTAGTAATTACAAAATGCTACAAATCTCTTAACTTCACCTGTATTCGTTGGTTTTGGGTATTTGTGTAATACTTCGATCTTTTTTGGATCTGGAACTACTCCGCTTTCTGATACTACATGGCCTAGATATAGTATTTCTTTTCTCAAAAAGTTGCATTTTTCTGGATTCAATTTTAAATTAACTTTTCTCAATCTTTCTAGTACATCTATCAAGTTTTTGTTATGAATACTTAAATTTCGTCCAAATATCACCAGATCGTCTAAATATATAAAACACTTATCGAAAGTTAATCCAGACATTGCTACTGACATAACTCTACTGAAAGCACTTGGGCTTGTTTTAAGTCCCATGGGTAATCTTTTCATTTGGTACTGTCCTGTGTTTGTACAAAATGCTGTATACTCTCTAGATTGGTTATTTAAAGACACTTGGTAATAGCCTTGGTTTAAATCTAGATGTGAGAAGTAGACGGATCCCGCTAGCGAGTCTAGTATCTCCGTTATATTAGGCAATGGGAATTTATCGTCTATTATACATTCATTGAGTTTTCGATAATCTACTACTAAACGCCATTTTTTGGTGTTGTCTGTACTTTTCTTTGGTACTAGTAGTACAGGGCTAGACCATTCACTTTTAGCTTCTTCTATTATATCACTATCTAGCATTTTACGAATTTGTGTATTCATTTCTTTTTTTAAAGCATGTGGTATTCTATACGGTTTTTTGTAAACTGGGCTAACATTAGATTTTAGCGTTATTGATTGCTCATAAATATTTGTTGTATTTAGTTTATCACCTGGTAGAAAGAAAACATCGGAATATTTACTGCATATCTCTTGAATTGTTTTCCGCTCTTCTGAATTCAAATGATTTAATTTTAAGAAGTCTAATAAAACTTTTGCTCGTTGATAGTTGTGTGTATTTGATTTAAAGTCGCATATTTCGTATTCTTGTAAAGATGTTACCTCTGGTTTTATCATTGGTAAAGTAACATCATGTTCGTTTGTGTTTAATATTTTTACTGGGAGTCTATGATTTTTTACTGTCCCTATACATCCCGCAAGAAATACCTGTTCCGCTAACTGTTCACTATGGATTACGTAATCTTTTTCTATGTCTGTATCTATGAGTAAGTAATGTATTGATTCACTTCGAGCAGGAATGTGTAAAACTTCGGATGAGTAATCTATAGTATCATAAAGTTGCAAGTTACAGTCCATGCCACATTGGGATAATGTAATTATATTCGCTTGCAAATTGATCTTCGATGCATACTGGCATAGAAAGTCTAATCCTAATATGCCATCTGCCTTTAATGGGATGTTATCAAAAATATGAAACTTAGTATTAAATTCAACGTGATATTCATTAGGTTGATGAGTCAAAGTTACATGTACAAATCCAGTTGACTTAATCTGACCTCCTATACCGTTTATGACTAAGTCATGCCTATTTATGCATATATTGCTTGGTACTGCTTGTCTCTTAATAACGGATAATGACGCACCAGTATCCAAAAGCCAAAAATACTTTTTGTTACCTACGTAAAACGCTAAAAATTTTGCTTTACCTGTTAATGCTAAAATGTTATGTTTCAGATCGAAAAAACTGCATCTCATTTGATTCTAAGTTAGTTGGATTGTTTTGATCTACTTGTTCCGAACAAAATACTCTATGACCCCTACTATTTGTTGCATACCTCGATCGATTTTCGTTCGACATATTTTGTTGACCTCGCCCGTAACTAAAATTTTGGAGTGAACCCTGGGCATTACCACGTAAATTATTTGATTGGTACCCACGATAATTACTGTAATGTTCTCGATTGCCTCTGTTGTTTCCTCTATAAAATTTGGTTCCAAAGTTATTTAACCTACCTCCTCTGTAGTTTCCACGTTGTGCACCTTGGTAGTACCCTCGTTGGTTGCCTCGATGGATGTTGTTATTGTGGAATTGTCTTTGATTAAAATTAAATCGTACATTACCTCGTCCGCGTCGTGAGAAGTACATAACCTCGTCACCACTGGTAGAAGGCTTCGCCATCTCCTCATCCTTGGCTGCCTGAATCGCCATTTGCAAACTGTCGTAGTTGCGAGCTACTATGATGGTACTGAGTCTGCTGTCCCGTAGCCCATCTGTAAACTGTTTTATTGCCATTTTTTCATTTATAGGTTTGAGTACTGAATATTTACTCGTATCACCTTCTGCTTGCGATATTGTTAAGCTTGTAAATAGTTTTTCAATTTCCGTTCCGAATTGATCGACTGTACGCCAACCTTGAGTAGTGTTTTGTAATTGCGTATGTATGGAAGTAAATGATTTTTTAGTCAGAAGTAATTTTCGCATATCTTTTATAAGGTCACCTGATGTTGTGTAAGTTTTGGACATTCGTAGCTTTGCATTTTCGCTTAATCTACTTTTTAACACAAATTTAATGAGTAACTGCTTACCTGCATCTGTTAACATATCTGCGTACATTTCTACAGAATCAATGATATTTTTAGTGTTAGTTCCATTACTGTTCATTACCGGGATAAATTCACATGCTGTTTTTAAATCGAACTCCATTTTTGTTTCTGTTAAAGAATTATAACTACTTTCTGATTCGGACTTTCCTGTTTTGTTTCAGTACACAAGTCTATTATTTGTAAATAACAACCTTTTATTTCATTTGCTAAAATTGATATATTTTCCAAATTTTCAGGTTTTAGGTCCTGCTTGGTACTTAGATTTTCAATTAATTGATTACTTTTCACAAAAGCTGTTTCTGTTTCTTTTATTTTATTTTTAATAATATTTCCCTGGAATCTAGATTTACCTTTTTTAATTAAATATTTTCTTATTTGTTTTAACTGTTCAAAACATTCTCTTAATTCTGTCCCCATTCCATATTATGATCATATAAATATTATAATTAATTACTAATCCATACTATTAATATCCATTCGAGAATTGACAATCGAGTTATCGTACTATAGTAAGGGATAATGTGCTTGCATTGGTATGCGTCGCCTTTCCTTATAAGTAGCCTAGTGATTCATGTACCTACTTACCTGTCTTACACTTTTTATTGTTTCACATTTATATTTGCGTTTGACTTAAGTTCATTTTTTTTTGTTTAATAATTATAATAATTATTAGTTTAAAGACAAGAATTTATTCTATGTACTGATGCTTAAAGTCCGTAAGATAGTTCATTTTCGTGTTACATGTAGGTTCCGCACTCACTGAGTAATTTGACAGTTCATTTTTGCGTTTGTTTTATACCTGGGTTCCGCACTCACTGAGTAATTTCATTGTTCACTTTCCGTACTCACTGATAAATTAAAACCCGATCACTGATTTTTCGCACTTTCCACTTTTCCGGAGCTAGACGTTCTCTGGGGCGGATCTCTGCTGGTAACGACGTAGGGAATTTCGAATCGAAAAATTTGCGATTGCTCTCTGCACGCTTGCGTTATGCCACTTTTTGTACGCCTTATAAATGACATAGACGGCTCCAATAATTATAAACATGCACGCAATCACTAGCAAGAGGTTCGTCGTGTTCATCTGGACCATCATTTGGTCTGCCTTAGCGTTGTTATCACCACCTGCCGCATTTTGAGCAATTATGATCTCCTCCCTTTTTTCTTCCTTTGAACTTGTCTTCCCCATTGTATCTTGCTTTATTTATTGTACTGACTTAAATTAAATTAGAAATCACAACGAAACGCAGTATAAAAGTTCACCCAAACTAATATGGGCAATGGAATGCGCGGCACGATACGCGATACCGACTGGCAGGGTCGCCATGAAGGGAAGTATCTTTATAAATGGAAACGACTGTTCACGATTACATCTTCTTTATTACTGCGATACATTGGTACAATAATTATTAGGTATTGCTTACTAATCTAGGTCGGTACACCTCACTAACCATTTAGAGCAGAAAAAAAAAATCAAATCAAAAAATCAAAGTACGTTTATTCATTCGGATATTAGCAAGATATCTCTTTGAAATGTAATTTTTTTTTATATTTAATCTACTCTACTGTGTCTTCGGAACGGGGGGGGGGGTTCCCTTACTTATTTGAGTCGCGCCCCCCTTTCGACCATAAAAAAAATCCGCGCCCTCCCGTCCTCCAGTCCAGATTATAAGGTCAGGATAAAAAAGTGTTCAAAATAAGTATTTTTATTGCTCATTAAATTTTTTCTGTCATACAAAAGGTATTTGGTCACTGCCAGCCTAGAGGCTGATATTGGCCGACTGAGGAAACAATATTAAACATTAGTTGTATCGAGCCGTCTGGAATGCATTCTCTCAGCGATCGCAGATATTAACTGCACAGGTGGCCCGCGCCCCCCTTGAAATATGTCTGCGCGCCCCCTGGGGTGCGCGCCCTCCAGTTAGGGAACCGCGGTTTTAGAGTGAGACAGTGTGATCAAACGCAAAAATATATTTTCACCTTTGGCGGTCACGGACACGGTATATGCGTTTTGGGGTAAAATAAGTGTGTCACTATTTTTTTTACGGTTTATTTTTGCGTCAGGAGCATGTTATTTACTAAATTTGTAATGTTTAGACCACGAAAATTTTTTTTAAGCAAAATATGTGTTTTTTTTTGTTTAATTTCAGCGTTGCTTAGAAGAGAAGTTAGACAGCGCGGTACAATCGAAGGCATTCTTCAAGGAGCAATGGGGCCGCGCGGTGCGAGAGCTGCATCTCATCAAGCTGAACTCCCGGAGGCAGATGCTGTCGCAGCTGCAGCAGGACAGGCGGCAGCTCGGAGAGATGGGGTAATCTAACATTCTTCAAGGAGCAATGGGGCCGCGCGGTGCGAGAGCTGCATCTCATCAAGCTGAACTCCCGGAGGCAGATGCTGTCGCAGCTGCAGCAGGACAGGCGGCAGCTCGGAGAGATGGGGTAATCTAACATTCTTCAAGGAGCAATGGGGCCGCGCGGTGCGAGAGCTGCATCTCATCAAGCTGAACTCCCGGAGGCAGATGCTGTCGCAGCTGCAGCAGGACAGGCGGCAGCTCGGAGAGATGGGGTAATCTAACATTCTTCAAGGAGCAATGGGGCCGCGCGGTGCGAGAGCTGCATCTCATCAAGCTGAACTCCCGGAGGCAGATGCTGTCGCAGCTGCAGCAGGACAGGCGGCAGCTCGGAGAGATGGGGTAATCTAACATTCTTCAAGGAGCAATGGGGCCGCGCGGTGCGAGAGCTGCATCTCATCAAGCTGAACTCCCGGAGGCAGATGCTGTCGCAGCTGCAGCAGGACAGGCGGCAGCTCGGAGAGATGGGGTAATCTAACATTCTTCAAGGAGCAATGGGGCCGCGCGGTGCGAGAGCTGCATCTCATCAAGCTGAACTCCCGGAGGCAGATGCTGTCGCAGCTGCAGCAGGACAGGCGGCAGCTCGGAGAGATGGGGTAATCTAACATTCTTCAAGGAGCAATGGGGCCGCGCGGTGCGAGAGCTGCATCTCATCAAGCTGAACTCCCGGAGGCAGATGCTGTCGCAGCTGCAGCAGGACAGGCGGCAGCTCGGAGAGATGGGGTAATCTAACATTCTTCAAGGAGCAATGGGGCCGCGCGGTGCGAGAGCTGCATCTCATCAAGCTGAACTCCCGGAGGCAGATGCTGTCGCAGCTGCAGCAGGACAGGCGGCAGCTCGGAGAGATGGGGTAATCTAACATTCTTCAAGGAGCAATGGGGCCGCGCGGTGCGAGAGCTGCATCTCATCAAGCTGAACTCCCGGAGGCAGATGCTGTCGCAGCTGCAGCAGGACAGGCGGCAGCTCGGAGAGATGGGGTAATCTAACATTCTTCAAGGAGCAATTGGGTGAACTAACATTCTTCAAAGAGCAATGGGGCCGCGCGGTGCGAGAATATACTTTTCAAAATGTTCATAGCAAGATTTGAACTCGCGCCTTGTGGGTCAACGTTCCATCCATTGCCCTATCCGCTCCGTCATGGGAACTCAAGTTGTTGCATTGTCATTAGACCCGACGTCTAATGATTCGAACCAATCCAGTAAGATAGTATAAAATCGTGTCTTTTGTGGGTTTTTTTTAAAATATATTTTTCCCATCAATCCCCACAGGGGGCAAAGGGATTCTTTTCCTATTAGGCCCAAGTGGGGACGATAAAAGTGGTAATAACGGTTTATACTGTTTTGCTGGTCTGCAGTCTAATGCAATATTTTGCATTGGCTTACTGACTTTGCTTTGAAAACGAAATAAATGGATAATAAGTATGTATTTACAGATAATCATATACAGTTGTCTAGTCCCCTATTACAAGCATAATTCTTTAGTTTGGGGTTAGATGGCGCTGTGTGCAAAGTCGTACAATATTTATATTTATTTATCAGGTTGGACACAATAGTGGACAATGAAGATCTGAATACGAACCAAAATCCTGTCGATATAAAAAAGTTGAAAGATGATTTCTATGTGGACCTCCTCGCCAACTCGCCTAATTTGGACTCTAACACTATCATCAGTAAGTTGATTTTAGATTGAATAGTATTACTAACAGCGCGCCGCGGTTTCACCCGTGTAAGTCTATATCCCGCGGGAATATCAGGATAAAAAGTATTTAGTTCTATGTGTTAATTTAGTTCTCCATCTCCAGCTATACCAATCAAGTTTTTATCGCAAAAGTTTTTTTATTTTGTTTATTTTTATTTAACATTTTTTTGCGATAGCCTATTTCACCGTCTCTTTTCTTAAACCCTTCTTATCTGAGTGACTTTCCCGGTTACATACTCTCTCTAGACCCCAGGGTCCGCTAAAACACCAAATTATTTGGGGTGGGCACAGTAGGTAAGTAGGCAGTAAGTCATCATTGACCATACCTACTGTAAATAAATTTAGCAACATTTTTACGACCGGCTGCCTGTATGACATGGACACCAACCCACCTAGGGAGGAAGCAGTTTACCCGCCACCGCGTGGGGAGAACTCTAGGTTCGCTAGTCTCACTCAGATCCATTAGTCGTCTTTTATGACACCTACGAGAAGAGATGGGGTAACCCTATTCTTTGCCGACTACCCTTTTAACTGTCATCGTTTACTAAAATAAATTGTTAATTAATTCTTACAGGTACTACCGGTCCAGGAGGCATTGATATGTTTGATGATCCCAAGTGAGTACACATATGTACCTATACAATACAAACAATACAATACAATATTTATTTATTATTATGAAACTTATTAAACATTTCCCAAATTACATTATAAATCAATCCTATATAGGTACATAGTTAGCTCACGTTAAAAAAATGTTGCACGACGAAACACACAGTGCAATCTAGCTGTAGTCTACGCACTAGGCTTGTACTGTGGGTACCAGTCAACGGATATATTACAAATTATACTTTTTTTTTGTAAATACATACATTGATACATAGAAAACACCCAGACCAGAAACAAATATTTTTTAAGCATAAATATTTGACCATTTTTATGCGATAAAATCGACAATTTATTTATATTCTTCTTATCAAAGTGAATAGTGACAGACTGTTTGCCGGTCAAGTCGGCACATCACCCCTCAAAAGTAGGCATTTCCGTGGAACATGCTTTAAAATGTATGAGACTTCCATAATATATTCTGAGTTCGTTGTAATTTTCCCATTAATAGGGCCAATTGGATTTTTCCCCGTTGGTCCTAAGTGGCGACGATAAGGGTGGGAATAACTGTTTTTACTGGTTTGCTGGTCTGTCAGATTAGCAGTCTAATACAATATTTTGCAGTGACTTTGGTTATATTTATGAATTATTTTGTTTCCAGAAACATGCCAAAGAATCCAATGAACGAACGTATCAACGAGTTGATATCCCAACGAGACAGCCTCATACAGAACGAGGATCCTAACGAAGACCTCATGAAGCAGCTCAACCATGAGATCAGGCACTTGCTTCTGAACTGCGGCACTTGAAACGGGTTCCAAACTTAATGAACGTTACAAATGGCGCCCCATTGTGTTATGTTCCACAAAGCCACAACCCCAGACGTACATATAGTTAGACCACGGGAATTCATGTCCTTTGCATGTCAGAAAACGTGAAAACCCCTGACAAAACGTCGCAGTAGTCGGCGCTAACTGGCAGTCCGCGCGCGTCTATAGTTGCCGGACGTACGTAAAAACTAATAAAATGCCTCGTTGCGTGATTAGTAACTGCAAAATCCCAAAAAAATCGAGCACCCAAAGGCAGGAACCATATTTCCTGTGGCTGTGACGTCGCAGTAGGTATTAAAAAGTCGGCACCCTCGGCTTCAATACAAATCGAGGTACATTTGACGTCTAGCTATATGTATGTCTGTGGCCACAACATTTCACTGTGTGATTGCATCTTTGTGTATTAATTTTATCATTATACTAGCTAGGTTTCGCCCGCGTAAGTCTCGATCCCATGGGAGTTTCGAAAAACTGATACTGACTGATATGCACAGCCTAAACCGCTGATAGTATTAGTGATAGTATGGAATTAAATTCGTGTGCAATAATTCGAATCCCACATTCTTGCTCTCGCTCGTTGTGTATGTGCGTGAGCGAGACCGCGCATATATTCATTAGGCCGAAATTTGGGAGTGTGTTCTTTACAATATGTAGGCATCCGATAAGAAGGGGTTTTTCGAAATTTACACGGGATCAGGACTTACGCGGGTGAAACGGGGCGGCGCGGGTAAAGAATTATGATTATGATTAAACCGCGGGACCCAGCTTTGATTTATATAGTTCTATAGTTTGAAGTTTGTGGAACATGACACAGTAGCGACATCTGTGAGTGAGCAAAAGGTAGTTTTTAAACCATTGATATGATGTATTTGTTAGAAAGGAATAGTGTAAAAGGTATAGGAATCTGATGGCAAATAGGGTAAATAAAAAATGTAATCGGATCATACCATCTTGATACTATAATATATGTAAACAATGTATGAAAAACACGGATCAAAACTAAGCGTACTAATGACATGATCATCATGAGTCATGATGATCATGTCATTAGTACGCTTAGTTTTGATCATGAATTCATTTTTTTTCTCCTGCCATGAGATTCTGGTAGACCTATACTTGTTATTTAAAACTGTTATAGTATTTGTAGGTATATTAGATAGTATCATGACTGTGATTTTATAACAACTTTATTAAATTGTTTTATTGTTATATCTGTGTATTTAAATGTACCTGGTACCTACCTACTTTCTTATTCTAATATTTTTTATTCCTACACTAGTTCTGGGTCCCGCGGTTTCACCCGCGTAACTGCCGTAAGAATATGGGAATAACAATATGATTATATCCAGCTACATCATGAAAAGTTTCATCACAATCAGTCTAACAATCCTACGGTTGTATTTTAATGGGAGAACTAACCCTGTCCTTGGTATTTTAAATTCCGAATGATAGGTAAGTAATATAAATTGCATCCAAATCGGTTCCTTTAGTATTTTTGGGTGATATTACAAACAATTGTAGACCATTTGTAGACAATTTATTCTAATATAATAATAGAGCAGGCTCGTGCTCTATGTAAGCCACTGCTCTAATATTTTTGATAGTAGAATGTTCAGGGTACCAATCTTTTTTTTTCCGTGGTTAAAACTTTTAACATACTAGTGAAGTAGTGTCGTGCCGATGCAATGAGTATTGCCGTGGAGTAGGTGCTGATCAAGGATTTGAAGGCACGATGAACATAAACGTAATGTTTATAGTGCTCGAGATCGGCCCGCCGAAGTGGGTAGAAAAGGTCGCGATGAGCGGACGCTACGCGTGGCCGACTCGATAGCTAGCGTGAACCTTTCTGTGAAGGTTCGCTACTGAAGAGGGGTGATATAGTGCGGCTGTTGCGTGGCCACACCTCAGAGCTAAGCCTCAGAGTTTGTTTGGCTACCTCCTGAAGATCGAACAGTTCTATATGCTGTTTAATGAACTGGTGAACATGTCAGGGGTGTTGCTTTTACACCCATCGTGACGCCTTCGCTCCGAAGACCGGCTACGTGCGCCGATCACATCAACGAGGGAAAGGTAGCCGGTGACTGCTTCACCACGTCTCAGTTAATGAATAAGTGAAATAATAAAGATAAATAAACGAAACACCTACGAAGAATTTTCACTACAATACAAGAGTTTTTCTACCATACTCTTGTTGGCTGGCCTGCTAACGTCGCTCGTAACCACAATCGTGTGTTGTTGCTGTGCAAATGTCAATAGTTGTCACTGTCGCTTGACACTGGCATATTTTGTCAAAACGTATGGCATCTTCGACTGACGTCATTTTATTTTCATTTCATTCCATAAAATGAAGCGTTTGTAAAACATTTTTTTCGATTGTCCACGGAAGAAAGTATTTATTCAAGGATTGTTATTGCGTAAAACCCACCAGAGTTTTTGGTTCGATGGTATTTTAGAAGTCTTATATAAATTCCACACTGTTTTACGAAGTGCAATAATGGTGAAATCCAAAGTTACTGGAGCCACGAGCAGGCTGAAGCAAGATTATTTACGGCTGAAAAACGACCCTGTGCCATATGTGACTGCAGAACCAGTGCCCTCGAACATTTTGGAATGGCATTACGTCGTCAAGGGGCCAGAAAAAAGTCCCTACGAAGGCGGTTACTACCACGGTAAAATTATTTTTCCTCGAGAATTTCCGTTCAAACCGCCGACTATTTACATGATTACGCCAAACGGGAGGTTTAAAACGAATACGAGACTCTGCCTGAGCATCACAGACTTCCACCCCGACACGTGGAATCCCGCCTGGTCCATATCGACCATTCTAACTGGTTTGTTGAGCTTTATGTTAGAGAAAACACCGACACTCGGTTCTATTGAGACTTCGGATTACCAGAAGCGATGTTTAGCTGCCGAGTCCTTGGAGGTTAACGTCAAAAACAAAATGTTTTGTGAGTTGTTTCCTGACTATGTTGAAGAGATTGAAGGACAGTTGAAGCAGCGACAGGAGGCGACGGTGCAAACCGTGCCTGCCCCTGTCGAGAATGAGGTCACTCCTGACCAGCAGTCCAACTTACACTCAGTCCTCACTAACTTATTTGTCGTCATCGGCTTTGTTTTCCTCTCGTACATGGTCAAATATGTATTAATCTCTATATCTGATTAGACAATAATAATTACCATGTGTTATAAATGTAAATAATGTAATTTATTTTGTAAATATTTATTAATTATGTTGGTAGAAAGATACTGTCTTAAAACTTTCTTATTACATAATTAAATCTTACAATCATTTCAACAATTTTATGTGACTGATTTTGAAAATTAAGCATTGTTTAAATCTTACATGATGAGTATGTGCATAAATTGTTTAATATGTCAATTGAGTATACATGCATTTTAAGTTGTTTGGCCTGAAGTTGGATTGAACTGGATATTTGCACAAGAAAGTGTAGGAGAAAATGTGTTAATTGGTGCACAACCTATGGGCCAGCCAACTCTAAATACAATGCATACTGTTACTATGTATAGTCTATGAAACTCCACCTTGCACTTGGGAATCACTAATCTAGGACTAGTATTAAGACACTACAAGTAAAGTTGCAAATTTTTTGTAATGTTTAAAAAATAAATAACAAGTTGTTGCTCTAGTGGTTATCATAAAGACCAGTCCTTAACGCTATGTAATATTATAATGAATCATTACTTACATAATCATACACTTTCACATGCAAAATCAGATAGCTACATAACACTATGTTATTGTCCGTAGATAAGTACTTATGAACTGTGATTTATTTTGTTTTACCAAAATAGTATTGTGGCTAAAGTGTTGCAACAATTTGACTATACTTAATTTAATATTGAGATGTTGATGTTTGTTACTGTATTTTTGTTTCAATTTGTATTCCAGTGTACTATTTAAAATAAGTAGTAAGGTTACAAGAAAAGAGTTAGTTTGACAATGCCTGCTTTTAGTTAGTAAAGTAAAAGAAACATTTATTAAAAAGAAATAAGAATTTATTTGTATCCATGCTGTTGATTATGTAACATTACATAAGTTTTCTTACTTCATAAACAACAATCTAATTGGGAAGATTTCTTAGCATTGAAAACTAACGCTTTTTTGTGAGCCTGCTTATAGTGCAGGAGCTTAGGGGTATTTCTAAGAATCACAGTTTCCGTAATAGTTGGCGCTTTGGTGTTTTTTTACTATGGTATTATTATTATAATTATATGAGTTGAGCCTTATTAGCTCAACTCATTCTGACTTCTGCAATTTAAAATTGAAAAAAAAAAGATAGTGCAAATCAGTACTGTGGGTCCTCTAGGGGGGGGGTGTTCAAAGTCAACTACAGAAGAAAGAGAAAAACAGTCTTAAATCTTTTTTTATTATTTTGTAATGAGATCCTGTGGTTGTTCTCAACATCTGCCTTTTTCAATGTCTTTGATATTTTAGCAGTTAGAATGAAATGTGCTACATAAATAAACATGAATGATCCCTCAGCTCCTGCACTATAGAGTGTAATCTTAAAGTAATCCTATGTATATTTGATTAAAAAAAAATTATAGCAAGTATGTGATCGATCCTTTTACTTTCTTATACTATACCTATTGTGTTCGAATCTTCTCTGTTTATTTTGCTCCATTTTTGCCAATGCTCTTTGTTTCTGCTGCCACCATCAGCCGCCAGGTTTGTTAGAGTATACCACATTTCCTTTTACCTTGAGGGTTGCAATCTAAAGTTTGTATGTGGTACAAACTCTAGAATGGAACCATACTGGGTATGTAGGGAGGAACTCCAAGCAGAGTGTGGCCAATCCAGTTCCATTTATGGCTTTTGGTTTTCAGTTGTCTAAGGAATTTCATGGTAGTATTTCAACCTTGATGTGTCTTTGTTGGTGATTTTGTCCGACCATCCGCTATTCGGCCAGTAAATTCTGAGTATTCAGCACTTGCCGGTTTAGAACCAACAATCTCTTTTATTTTATTACCGTCTCACACACATACTTGCATTAAAATTTATTGTTGAGAATTACCTAGGTATACCTACATTTTAGGTTAGTTGAGTAAATTTATTTTAAGGAGGTAACATATTTTTCTTCGGTGCTGATATGAAATTAAACTCATTAAACGCGATTGAAACCGAAAAATGAGTTTAATATCATTGTTCCTATTTTTTCTACTGGTAAAAAATATAATATTATGACCGAAGAGAATTATAGCTAGGTACCTGCTGATTTTTTATGATAGTACCTGTAACTAATATTAATTTCAATTTTATCATCATTCTTCTTTATGAACAATTAATTTGTTGGCCTAATGTATTCAACTGGCATGGCAGCACAACATGAACATTGTAGCAAATCATTAAAGTTACGTATTTTTTCAACTGGACTTTTATTAAAAGACTGAATTATTATGGCTTAGACCGCGGCTTGTCACTACCAAGCGCACTTGTCCGTATTTTGATGCGAAGGCTGGTGCAGCAACTAAGCATTATGGGTCGGAAGTGGTTTCATTGCCATCTTTCTATCGTCTAAATTAGTGTGCTACAACTTAGGCCACACCACGTTGCATTGGTGACCATTTCGTGATACGCCTACGTTATCTATAAAAGGCTTTGTCCTGATCAACGCACAGCCTAAACCGCCGAAAATAGAGGGTTGAAAGGAGATAACTTATAATAACGTATGCGTATCACGAATCACTTTTACACGCAAATAACAGCTTATGGACCACTCAAACGTTAGCGATTGTCGAGCCAATTGCCATTGTCTTGAAGTCAATCCAGTACAACGATTTGTCAAATTTCAGTTTGGGAGTCAACCAAAGCATGGTCTCTTTATTCATTATCATTAGCTTACTGGCTTCAAGACTATGGTTCTTCAATCGGCAAAGTGTGAATGGTCCACATACCACTGAAAGCGCACATGTACCTACCTACTGGGCATAGATAAATCTACTGGGTACTACACAACGGATATACTACAATTACACTTTTTTTTGTAAAAACATATCACTACATATTGTAAACACCCAGAATCAGAAACAAACATTTATGCTATGGTCAGCACAAATACTTGTTCCCGGCGGGAATCGAACCCATAACCTTCTGGTTTGCAGTCGGGGTTCCGCCCGACGCGCCACAGAGGCCGTTATTAACCTTCCTACGCTATTAACCATTATAATACCTACCTAATGAGTTCTCTATAAATAAATGTGGTAGTATGTAAAAAAAACCCATTTATCCACTGCATATCGATTTATTAACATAAAAAAGGACAAATACATTATATTTTGTCATACACTAATGTGTATTTATATTGCCTTACAGTAAAGTAAGTATATAAAGCTAAATATAGTACATTCAATGTTTTTTACAACTATTCTAGTATGTTTGTAAGTGCATCTAGTCAAAGATTTGTATTTTTTTAATAGCTATAAAGGATGTAATCTAATATAAAAGATAAATTATTGATATTTTTCCTATAACTTAGATATTTCCATAATATAACAATATGCATTGATAATTTTATTATTTACTTAATTACAACAATCATCATCAACCTAAATTATTAATTTACAATTTTGTTTAGTAAAGGTACATACTACAACATTTGATAACAAAATTGCTCATTACAAACATGTAGTGAAATATGATTCTATTTGTTTTCATCGTCCTCCTCATCCCAATCACTGACTAAACTTTTAATTTTATCTTGAGGGGCCAGAACTGCCCCTTCTTGCTCAGGTTTTTCTAGTTCTGCTTCTGCATTTTCAATGACTCCAGCAGTTTCATTTTTTATTATTTCAGCAGATTCATTCTCAGTGACTTCTGCAGTTTGATTCTCAGTGACTTCAGCAGTTTGATTCTCAGTGACTTCAGTCGTTTGATTTTCAGTTACTTCAGCAGTTTCATTCTCGTTAGTTCCCTCGTCTTGGGAATCGTTATCTTCCCAGTCATTTAAGAGGGATGATATTTTTGCTGTAGGTGTTTCAACTGGGAGTTCTTCTGTGGTATCATCTTTATGCTCTTCAAAGGTACTTTCATCTAACTCCGTGTCATTTTCTGCTACATTTGTACCATGTTCTACAATTTCGTTCGTAACGTTATTTTCAGTTGTAATAGGAACAGATTCTGCTTCGGAGTACTGTTGTACTTCTTGTTGTATATTTTCAATAGACTCTTCTATTTCAGGCTCTATTTCTGGAGATTCCTTGTTGGTTGTATCAACGGCGATGTCTTGAGATGTTGTTTCAGAGTCTTCTTCTGACCATTCTGAAGCCAGATTTTGAATTTTTTCAACAGTTGCTTCATCTACAACATTTGTTGTTGGTTCTTCAATTTGTTGATCAAGTACCTCATTTGTTTCTGTTTGACCTTGTTCATGATTACTAATCGCTTCACTTGCAACAGCCTCATCAACTAATTCTGAAGTTTGTTGTAGACTCCCATCAATTGTTTCTTCAGGTTCTGGTGTATAAGTCTGAGACTGTAGATTTTCAGTCTCTATATTTTGTGAAGCAACATCTTGTTCAATAATTTCATGAGCTTCTGTTTGTAAAACAGCGTCGTTTAGTGATGGTTCTTCATGATCTGTAATCATTGAATCAGATGGTAAAATTTCAGTAGAATTTTCAGTGTTTACAGTTTCTTCAACAATTTCTTCAGAGGGTATTTCCTCATCTACAGACATGAATGATAAGTTTTCTGTTGGCAGATTTTCAGAAACTACATGTTCTGCAGTTACAACTTGATCAGTGAGTGGTTCTTCTACTATTTGAGAGGAGACATTTTCATTACTTGACATTTGAGACGGGTCTTCTTTATCAGGCGTCACGTCGACCTCAGGAAGATCAACCATTTCAATATTTTGTTCCATACCATTTGTCATGTCAACTTCATTAGTAGGAATAGTTTGTTGAATTACTATCTCAGCAGGATTCTGCCCAGGTTTCTCATTTAAATCTTGATGAATAGTAGCGCTTTGCCAGTTTTCGCCAATTTGCGTGTCTAGTACATGCGCATTCATAATAGGAGTAGATGTTGTAACCGTTTCAAAATTCTGAGTTATTATAGCTGATGTATTAGCAAACTGCGGATCCAATTGTGTACTTAGAAGCTGGTATCCTTTACTTTGGTCAACTTGGTTACTGTACACCACAACAATATTCTGATTTTCAGAAGAGATTGCTTGAGACACGTTTAACGGGAATCCATCCTGAATCACCATCATTTCATTTGACTGCGTGTTGTCTAAGTCAATAGTAGTGGTCTCTAAATTTTCGCCCTGTGGACCTGTTAATACTGTCAAAGATTTGCTTGTATCATCAGCATCAAATATTATAGGATGATTTGCTGACATAATAGCTTTGTATTCCTCTTCATTTGAAACATAAATTGAGATTGGCTGTCCCATGTTAGAGTTAATCTCACTAGTTTGAACAGCATCTTGAATGTTTGTCGAGTTAATGTTAGAATATCCTACGGGTAGCGTTACCGTTTGAATATTTTGAGCTAAATTAGGCTTCAAGCTGACCATATCTGGCAAAATGAAGTCTCTTGTTGGTTCTTTGGGTTTCTTGTTTGCTCTTGTCAGTTTGTTGCCCCTCATGATATATTCTGTATTGTCAATCATTATAATTTCATTAGAAGTTTCATCTTCCTTTGAAATATTTATTGTTTGTATGAACTCATTATTATGGATAGTTGGTTGTTTAGGTTTTTGTTGAATTACTTCTGGAGTACTGAACCCAGAATTAAGTATTTTATGTTTGGCGTTCTGTGGTGACGTCTCATTTGGTTTTTTGGTGACAACATGGATACCATCTGGTCTTTGTTGAATTTGATATTGTATGTCAACTTCCTCATACTCATTATTAGCAGGTGTTTCACACTTGATTTCTCTTACAATGGGCTTATCCACTTTTGGTTGAGATTCTGTTTCTTCATCAGAATCATCCACAAGACCATCTCTTTGTATCTCAGCTTTATGATGAATTTGCAAATGAGCATACAAGTTTGATTCACGCAAGAATGTCTTATTACAATAGATGCATTGGAGATTGGGCTTTTTGAATTTGTGGTCTGTGGCTTGAATGTGAGCTAAAAGTTGATTGCTACTTTTGAAAGATGCCGAGCAAACATAACATTGAAAAGATCTCTCTGTTACTGATCTGTTGCTCTCAGCGGCTATTTTAGACTTCACTACGGCTTCAGTGAGAGCGACGTAGTTGCGGTAATTTTTCCCGTCTCCATGAGATATTTTATGTTTAGTCAAAAGTGCCTCAGAAAGGGCAATGTAATCACATTTCGGGAATGTACACTTCGGGAAGTGGTACTGTGGAGGTGGTTCAATTCCATGTTTTGTGTACATGTGGAACAGAAGATAGTTTCTCTTATTTAACTTATGACCACAATATTCACAAATGGTCAAAACAGGTTTTTCATTATGAACCTCCACTAAATGCCTGCGGTATTTATAGTAACTAGTGAATTGTAATGCTTTTCCTGGTGTACCACATATGAGACATATCCATGGCCCGTCCACATTCTCAGCTCCTAATGCTATCAATCGTGCAGCTTGTTTCGAATCCAAGACATCAGCTTCATAAGTGTAATCCTGATCAATGGGTTCTGTTTTTAGAGCAATCGGTTTCTCAGTAATAGGTGTGTATGCCTTTTGTTTTTTACTACCTTTGGTTGGAGTATTAAGGATTTTTAGTTTGATGTTTTTGTTGCTCTTTACTAAGTGGGGATACTTCTTCAACACTTCACTAATTATTTTAGCATGATCTAGATTAGCCACATTTGTCTTCTTGTTCTTTGGAGTTTCTATAGATACTTTTGCAACACTTTCCTCACTTTGATCTAAAATTTGGTCAAAGAGTTGACTCGAGTCCTTGGGCTGTTCAACCTTCACAAATGGTGTGAACATTTCATTCACACCCAAAGGATCCATACTCATTCCATCAGTAACACTATCTTCAAAAATGTTATCGACATGATCTTTTGATATCCTTTTACATTCAACTATATCCATAGCAGATGTATTAATTGGCATAAACTTTTTGGAACTGGACCCTCCTATTTGTCGAGGCCTTTTTGAATATTTCTTCTGTGTCTCAGGATGTATCATAAGAGGCTGCGATGCATATGATATATTTGAAAAAGAGCTTTCAAACACATTCTCTGTATCGAGTTCTTCAGGGAGTTCATATCTTGTTGGACGAGGGTCGGCTAAACTCACAGCTTTTTTGATGATAATTTTCCGTTCAAGGGGTTCAGTGTGCTCCAGTGGATCAGGTGTGGGAGGTGTTATTATAATATGTTTGTTTGCTGTACCTTCAGTTTTTTTACTGAGAACTTCATATAATTTTGGAATTTTTTCTCCAGAGAAAGCTTTGCTGTAGGATCTCTTGTTGGACTGAGGGTCTCCTTTGGCTGATGATGCAGGAGACAATACTTGAGAATTCTCTCGGAGTAGTGGCACAACATCATTTTCTCTGCTTGTTACACGTTTATTTGGATAGCTTTGCAGCGGCGTATGTTTTTTCACAGTTTGCTTAGGTCGATGAGAGTTTAAAAGTTTTGTTAGGACGGGCATGTTCATAATTTCTGACGTTTGACACAAGCGGTCGAGAAGGTCAGTCTTGAATTCTAGTTGGCCGGTGTACATGAAGTTGACGATAGGGACGACTACATCGGCTTGTAGATCGTCTGGCATCACTAGGCAGTCCTCGTACATCTCGCATGTTCGCTCCAAAAGTTCGAAGTACTCCGTACAGGCGCTCAGAACCAAACGATGAACTTTTAGTTGAGCATTATCTTGAAATTGCAGCGTCAAGTCGCAGTAATCAGTGCGGTTAAAGAAATGCTTTAGGCGTTGGAGGAAATATATTCCCCAATTGTCAACTTTCACCAGTTTTACGTCCGACATGGTCATCGATTTACTCTCGTTATTTCCAGGTTAGCCACCGGAGCATTTCGAGCTGAAAACAAATATTCAATCAATTTACCGGTTGTGATAGATAACCTACGTGTAAATATCTGTAATTTTCTAGTTAAAATTAGAGTGAAAACGGGATAATTGGTAGACGCGATGAGTGGACGCCACAGTCGCGTAATGAAGATTTAGGGAATTTAGAAAAACTCTTGAATTTTCCGCCACATTATTTGATAATACTTACAATATTCTCCCGCAAGTAATCTATTTTAGTTTGTATTGTAATTGGTCTCTTCGTCACACAAAATCAACACCAAACACAAAATCTGCTTACTACACCGAAGAAAGAAAGACAGTCAAGTTGACATCACGAACGAACGCAAGATGGCGGTGTTCATCGACCTCATTTTCATGCCAGACGCCACCCAGTCGGCTTGGTCAACATTCTAGTCAAACATGCTACTTTTTAAATAAATTATATCAACTTAAATTTGATATTCGTTAATTATACAAATTATTGATTCTATGTTCGTAATAAAATATGAAATCATACTGAATCATATTATTAATGAAATAAAATTACTGTCAATTTAAAAAAATCAATAAATTGTTGCGCAGTTGGCCTTACAGCGCCATCTACTTAAATCAATGTAAAGTTTGTCATTATTCATAGGACGCGTTCATATTTTTACAATGCCGCATGACCAAAACTTACACGCATTGAATTGGGTGCGCCTATTTTGAATATCTAGGTGTTCTAGTAACTTTAAAAATAATAGATGGCTCTGATTTATTCATACAAAAATGGTAACATATTGAATTCCGAATTGTGAGCATCTGAAATCCATATAAATTGAAAACGTAGAAAGTACATAATAAAAATGTTTATCAGAAGTAAGTAGGGAGATAGGTTTAAAAAAATACCATTAATCTGGACTGGTAAGTACCTAGTTGCTATAGTGTTTCGTTGCGAAGCGACATTCTAATGCGGCCTCTAACTTTTCTATGTAGATAGTTCGTATATCGTATAATTTTGCAGCATATGCGTATTTATTAAAAAAAACCCAGTTAGGTCTTAGACTATCTAATCACAAGGTCATAATGAGGTCTATAAGGTAAATAATTAATATAGATAATTTGAATGGGTAGGGAGTTTTGCAGCTACATTTTATAAAGGCGTTTTTAATATGTCCGTTGTTGTATTGTTTTGTTGATTAGAAAATAGTTTCATATAGTGTCTACGAAGTGCCTATGCCGAGAATTTATCTAACTAAGTTAGATAAATTGTCTTCGTTAATTAATTAATTAATTGTTATCTGAAAGGTTAACGAATCCATGCAGCTAATATAAACGGACAGACAGACAGCGAAGTCTCAGTAATAGGGTCCCGTTTTTATCCTTTGGGTACGGAACCCTAAAAACAAGCCTCAACTGTTAGGTTAGGTATCATAGATGAAGTAGCTAGGTAGGTAGGTATTGTAAAATCTGTTAGATGATAATCGAAGATAAGGGATAACATACCATATCTCCGACCAATGAGATTCAGCGTTTGATGTTGTTACTAGGACTTTTATTTTGGGTCTACAAAATAAATAAATAAATAGGTAGGTAGGTAGGTACATCTATATAGGTGAAAAGTAGGTACACGACGAATTGAGAACCTCCTTCTTTTTTGAAGTCGGTTTAAAATATGGCTGCGGTGGTATTCCCTGATCCCCTTCGTAATAAGGGTTTCTTGGTGAGGCTTCTTAGGTTTGTTACCACCTATCTTCTTCTTTTCATGCAAGTAAAGAAGCCATTTAAAGTCTAGTTTCGTTGGCCTCCATTCTGTATTGCCTCTTCCAGTGTGCAGGTGATAGGGCCTAGGCTAGGGCACAATGAACACTTGTTTCGGGCACGTATTCTGTAAATAAAACGTGTCGAAAATGCATCAGAATTGTTAGATTTTTCACTGTTTAAAAAGTATCAAGATGGTTCAATCAGATTACCCAGATTATCAGGTTGCCTGGAAGAAATCGCTTTTAGCGATAAGGCCGCCAATTTGCGCAATGTTTTAGTTCTAAGCTTTCTGTGTATTTTGTCTTACATATGTATGTTGTTTTGTATATTGTTTGTTGTGCAAATAAAGCGTAAATCTATCTATCTATCTATCTATTACCCGACGGTTGTTGTACCTACTTATAAAAAATACCCTATTTGCCATCAGATTCCGATTGATAAACCTATAAATTTAAAAGCATTTTTTTAAACTACTCCGCGATTCTCGCGCTCAATGGGATAGATAGAAGTTGAATCGTCAGTCTCGGGTTTAAATCCTGCCGAAACAGGAATTTTTGAAAGTTTTTTTTAAGAAGTTAGTCGGCTCAAACTCGTGAACCTTTTTTGCCATCGCTGTAGGTACCTACCTAAAGCTGTGCATAATGGTATAAAAAATCATATTGTCTCGAATCAAGTTTTTACCCGAGACCGTGGACAGTCAGTAAAACGGCAGCTAAGATTTTACCACAACTGTTTATGAGATTAGGAAGAACAAGAAAAGTTATTTCACTACAATCGTAAGTACCTACCTAATAACATAGGTACCTACAGATTCAGAAGACTAAACCAGAATAAAACAATTTACAGTGGCCGGCAAACAAGTTGGAAAATTATGACGTGGAAGGGGAATGTTCGCGCAGTACATTTTACATGCGACCTTTATGAAAAATCGACTTCTGCGCAACTTGTTTGCCTGTACACGCATTTTAAGTAGGGTTCACGAAAAATAATCATTCAGCACAACATTTATTCGTTAACGCGCTCCTGCTAAAACCTTACAGTTGTAGGTATTTAGCACGAGCTGCGTCCGTCAGTTCCACCCGCGTTAGTAGGTACCAATCTCGTGGGAATATCAGGATCAAAAGTAGCATAGGTTACTCCTCGATAATGTGTACTTAGCTTTCTATTGGTAAAAGAATTTTTGAAATCGGTCCAGTAGTTTCGGAGCCTATTCGTTACAAACAAATAAAAATAGACTTAACTTTCCTCTTTATAATATCGCTAATAATCAGAAATGCCAAATAAAAATACTATACCAATTAAACAAAACAACATAAAAATATTCTTGGCCATAACTTTAACTTCCTGGCTATCCATCGGTTACTTGGAAGAGATCGCTGTAAGCGATAATGTCGCCTTTGTGTCACTACATTTTTAGGGTTCCGTCTGTAACTTAAAAAGAAAAAAAAGAACCCTTATAAGATCACTCGTTCGTTTTTAACCGACGACATACAATAAGGAGGAGATTTACAATTCGGGTTTGTTGTAAGGGCAGCAGAAAGAAGGTTATTTTGTCCTTTTTGAAGTCGTTTTTAGGGTTCCGTACCTAAAGGTAAAAACGGGACCCTATTACTGAGACTTCGCTGTCTGTCTGTCTGTCTGTCTGTCTGTCTGTCTGTCTGTCTGTCTGTCTGTCTGTCTGTCTGTCTGTCCGTCCGTCCGTCCGTCCGTCCGTCCGTCTGTCACCAGGCTGTATCTCATGAACCGTAATAGCTAGAAGGTTGAAATTTTCACAGAAGATGTATTTCGGTTGCCGCTACAACAACAAATACTAAAAACGAAATAAAACAATTATTTAAAAGGGGCTCTCATACAACAAACGTGTTTCAAAAATAACAAGGAGTCGAGTCAGGACAGGAAGGACAGGAGGACAAATCGAGTTGGTCATGGAATTCAAAATGGCTGCCCTATCTGTCAAATATACTAGTCTGCCTTACTTACCAAAGAGTTTATTTTATGTTTCAGATTTTCTTTGTGCCAAGGTTTTTTTTTTTTCAGTGATTCGGTCGTTTGATGGGAGTAAGAATCGAAGATAAATATTTCATATTTTCCTATAAAATTTAAAAATTGGTTGTTGTAAACCATTTTAGGGTTCCGTATCCAATTGTGATAGTGGTACGGAACCCTTTATGCGCGAGTGTCGCACTTGCCCCGTTTTTTTTTTTAATTAATCCAAGTGTGTACAGTATTTACAATACAGAATTTAATTCAAGTATACCGATCCCGTGGGAATATCGGGATCAAAAGTAGCTTACGTTACTCAGGGTGAATGTAACTTTCTAATGGTAAAAGAATTTTTGAAATCGGCACAGTAGTTTTTGAGTTTATTCATTACAAACATACAAACACACACACACAAAAATACAAATCTTCCCTCTTTATAATATTAGTGTAGACTAGCTGTGTCTCGTGTTTTACGGTTTTCAAGGTAGTTAATTTCCACTTGGATGTGTACAAAACAGAATTAAGTATTTATCTATCCTAAAAATAAACCTGCAGTTCGCGGTCTCACCCGCCCTGTTATTCCCAAAGATGCAATGTTTCTTCATATTACATCGTTATTCTATTTTTAGGGTTAAAAATGCTAGGCTTTACTTAAACTAAAAAAAATACTTGAACACTCGCCTCACCGCGAGTGAATTTATGAAAATGTATTTTCCCTCAATATTTCTAGTTCATACTACATTTCCCACCCACTACTCACTCATCATCCCATCCCGTTTATCCTCTCTTTCAATTCTTGTCCATCTAAAGGTTGCCTGGAAGAGATTTAGCGACGCATTTAGCGATAAGGCCGTTCATTGTACCTTTACTGTACTTAATTAGTTTTAATTCACTCTTTACTATGTTTTTTTAAATGAAAAACTTGGTACAAAAAAGTGTTTATCTAATCTAATCTAATCATTTCAGCAAAATCGGTCCAGTGGTTACAAAAATTACCCCCAACATACATGTTGCCAACATTACCTCTTTATATGAGTACCTAAAATTAGTATAAATACATAGATAGGTAGCTTAACTTACCAACGTAACGTATACCCAATCTAGAATCCAGTCAACTAATCTAACACTAGAAACTCCTCTAGCTTTTAAGTAGCCACTCTTATCTCAATACTAAGTCTGAAAGAATTCTTAACCCACGTGATTTGTCGACTACACCCCGCCTACTGATCGCCACGCCTATCGTTGCTGGGCGGGGTGACTTCTACGCCAGTTGACCATCGACCTTCGAGGAGGAAGCTCGTGTTGGTGACAGGACGAGGAAGGGAAATCAAGTGCGGCTGCGAGTTACGGTGAGTTTCGTGCGTGTTCATTTTAGTAACTTTTAGTCCCCATTATGTTATGGTATGGTTATTTTTTTGAAAGCCGTATTTTTGTAAATATATTTAAATATGTAGGTACTTTACAAAATACGTAACTCTCTTTCGGCAGTCGGGTCAAAATATAACAATCAGTATCAGTATCTTTATTTGCCAAAAACATGTATATGTATACCTAGGTATAACATAAGATGGTTACAAATTTACAATAATAAGTTCCATTATCTTCTACTTTAAATAGGCATGCAAATATATCACGTGTCAGGATTTTTAGAGTGGTAATTTGTACAATATAAAAAGGATGATTAAGTACCTACGTAACATAAATTAATTTAACCCGATAATAACATAAGAAAAATTAAAATATTTCTTTTATAAGCCGCGAACAGACATACAGACGGATGGACATGGCGAAACTGTAAGGGTTCCTTTGTTCGACAACGGAACCCTAAAAAGTTCGAAACGAGTGTGGTGCAAAATGTACAGTATTAGTACCTAAGTGGGCTCTAATCAGGGTTTTAGAATTAAAATACTTAGGTAGGTATACCTACTTGAAAACCAATTATTCAGTTATTCGACAAAAAAGTCTTCACAAAATAAATTTAAAAGTACTTAAGCGCTAAAAAGCGAAACCTAAGTAGTTTCCAAAGTTTAGAGTTTTGATTTCACTTTTATTTACCTGCAGGTCCGTTAATAATTAGTAATTACAAATAATATTCCACGGCGGGAAACGAGCCTGCAATCTTCTGCATCTCAGATTCATAAAGGTTATCTATTTATTTTGGTACATCGCTGTGTGCCGCGGTTTCAATTACATAGCATAAGTCCCGATGCTGTGGGAATATCGGGACAAAAGTGCGTAAAATCCACACCTGCGTGAAAGAGTAACAAAGTCGCATACATATGTACATACTTACAAACTTTCATGATGAGTATAATTAAAATTAGTAGAAGGAAGGAAGGCTTATAATAGCTTTATATTGGCTAGCTTTGGGACCTGTAGCCCGGGTCTAAAAGAATATGGTTAAGGTACCCTCTGTCGGTCGTAAAAGGCGACCAAAAAGGGTTTTTAGTGGGAAGCTTCAGCCGCGGTTTGTTTTACGGTCTGAGTCGTAGCACCAAGCTGACTCGTCCGTTTCCCAAAACATTGACCGGTGCAGCCACTAAGGAAGACGGGTCGGACCTTGTTCCACTGCCGTCTTCTTTTTTCTGGTTGAACGTGACATCTTGGACCATATAATCACTTACCATCTAAATGAGATCTCTCAACGCTCATCTATCGTGTGTAAAAAAAGCTAGATATTTTAAAACTCTGTAAAGAATCGCTCTCATCGCGTCTTTCGTTCCATTAAATTAAAACAGTATTTACACCACTTCAACGGTACTCTGGTGGAGCGCAGCACAGCTGTCAATGCAATAATTTAATTGTCCATTTCTCTCCCTTTTTAACCGACTTCCAAAAAAGGAGGAGGTTCTCAATTCGTTGGGATATTTTTTTTTATGTGTGTTCCCCGATTACTCGAAGATGCCTGAACTGATTTGCATAATTCTTTTTTTGTTTGAAAGGAGATCACAGTTGGTCCCATAAAAATTTGGTGAAGATCGGATGAGGATCTTCGGAAGTCGGGCAGATTTACTGGGTTGGTTGGGTAGGATTGGCTGCCCGACTTCAGATTACATAACAGATAAGTCGGTGGCACTGTACATAGGCGAGGTTATTTTACGCTTTTTTTTTTGAAGTCGGTTTTAAAAAAAAAATATTTTTTATTTTACTTTTTAGACTCGTCCTTATTACGCTGGCGAATTGTGAGCGAATCCAAAGCGAGGCGATCTTGCAGCGAGTATACGCGCTTTCGCGTCAGCATAGATTACGAACTTGGACCATTATTTTTATGTAGGTAATGTATTAATTTTGTAAAATTATGTTTTGTTGAAATGGTTTTTGCATGAAAGAGCAACAAATACACTCACATACTTTTGCCTTTGTGATATTAGAGGATTTATCTTATGGCACTTAGGCGCCTATTATTTTCTTTCATTTTTTTCTAACAACTTTTTAATAAAAGTAACTTCACTCATTAATATGGTTTTTATTCAATGTCTTAATCTATCTATTAATTCAGTTTTGAATTTTATTAATTAATTAATTAGATTAATCACAACGGTGTTGATAAACATAAAGATATTTATTTCATAAAGTATGGTACAGCAGATCTTAAAAAAGATAAAGTTAGATAAAGTTTAGTACCTATCTATCTAAGATCTCCTTCTTGGCGTAAATTCACAAACAATTTTGTTTACTTTCAGCATAATTGGAAATTGAAATTTATTTAGAACTATTTTTTATCTTTCAAATAAATTACTGGTATTTTAGCATAATTATTTTTACTTAGGTAAGATTTTACCCAAACTCCTTCAAAATTAATTTACAATTATTCTTCGTAACTATTTATTTTCGTCCCCCAAGTCTCTAGGGACACTGTTTTCATATTTTTTGTCCGTGTCGACAATACTTTTCTTTCGCCGTCGCTTCTTATTTTACAATTAGGCTCTTTGAATCATTAAATATGGGGGGAAAGAAATTCTTCGAAAATATTTTGTAGGCGAAATATCTGTGATATTAAATACTAGTCTAGCTGTGTCTCGCGGTTTCGCCCACGATAGGGATAAAAAGCAGTGCCGTAACTAGCCTTTTATGCACCCGGTGCGAGCTTTCAAAACTGCGCCCCTGAAAAATGCTCTAACCAGGCTCTGATTATTTTTTATTTTTATAACAAATAAAAATATTTTTATTGGAGATTTATTTTGTTGTGAGATATCATTGAAAATAACGGTATAAGTAGGTACTTTTGTTTGTGTATGCCCCCCCTTACCGTCAAGTTTGTCCAAGGTAACAGTTTTTTCACTTTTTTGGGAAAACTTTAATAGATATGAAAGAAGTGTCAAAAGATGAAATGATCCTCATTAAATCTTGAACAATTATGTCCTATGTCTTGTTTTGATAGGCTTGATGGTTTTCGAGCTGTGGCCTGTTTGGTTTTGGAAATCTTGACAATCTATACATGTAATAAAATTGTGACTGAGCGATGTCTGTTGTAGAATATATTCAAATAAATAAAATTTATGGGCACCTTGAATTGAAGCAATAGAACTTATTTTCATGTTTTCTACTTGTCCGTTCGTTTGTTTATCTGTTTTTAGTTTGTCTATAGGTCTGTGGCTATGTCTACGTGAATCTGAAAAACGGCTCATCCGAATGCAACCAAATTTAGTTTTAAGATAGCGTTAGACTTTGATTAATATATACGCTATTTTTTATAGCAAAAAGTATGTCAACACATGATTTCCGGATATCAGAAAATTTGAAAAATTACGGACGAATATAGCTTCGGAGTTCGATTATACTTCGAACATATAGACTTTTCTTTATTCGGATATCATGTCTGATTATCCGGATTTTATGTCCGGTTATCCGGAAATTATGTTTTTTTCTGCTTTACCATAAATAATTTGAATTTTGTTCTAAACTAATATGTCAAAACATGCTTTCCGGATATACAAAACTATGGAAAGTTTCGTACTGTTTGTTGCCCATACAGTGATTTTCTAATTAAAATAATAATATAAAATAAAAAAATAATAAAATGAAAAAAATAAAAAGGTAGATGCATAGTCATGTCATGACAGATATAAGTTTTATGGCATAAACATATTTGCTCTAATGTCTTTATCCAGGGAGGAAAATTTAAACTACGTTTGTATGGAGAAAGAGAATGGAGACTATCCTCTTAATATATTCTACAACAGACATCGCTCAGTCACAATTTTATTACATGTATAGATTGTCAAGTTTTCCAAAACCAAACAGGCCACAGCTCGAAAACCATCAAGCCCATCAAAACTAGACACAGGACATAATTGTTCAGGATTTAATGAGGATCATTTCATCTTTTAACATTTCTTTCATATCTATTATACCTACCTAGTTTTCCCAAAGAAGTGATAAAACTGTTACCTTGGACAAACTTGACGGTTAGGGGGGGTATAGCGGCGGGTGGAGAGGGGGGAGAGTGGTGGATTTTGAAGACCACATCCAAAGGTATATGTCACCAAAGTTTCAAAACTTTATAAATTTGTTTGTCTCAAAACATAGAATGACCGTACTAGTTACGCACTAGTGTGAACGTTACCATACTAAATGTATGAAACCGATAATCCACCTTTACATGTGTTGTTGTTTCAAGATCGCTTGAAAAATGCGATATAGATAGTACAGTAGGGCGCGTCTACACCATGTTCGTAATAAAACAAAATGTACCTACTAGCTACCATGCATGAGATAATACTTGATACTAGTCTGGTCATTTCTGCGCCCCTCCAGGGTCTGCGCCCTGTGCCTGGGCACTGCTGGCACCGCCCTAGTTACGGCACTGATAAAAAGTTCAGTAGTTATTGTGCGATGGAGTAACAAACGTAGGTACGTAGGTTACTTACTTAGACTTAGATACACACAAACGTTCACATTTACCTTTAGTATTTAATACGATAGAATCATACATCAAAAATTCAAAACTGAATTAATAGATAGATTAAGATATTGAATAAAAACCATATTAATAAGTGAAGTTGTTAGAAAAAAATGAAAGAAAATAAAAGTCGCCTAGTGCCATAAGATAAATCCTCTCATACAGGGGTTCCCTAACTTATTTGAGTCGCGCTCCCCTTTCGACCATAAAAAAAATCCGCGCCCCCCCCCGTCCTCCAGTCCAGATTGTCAGGTCAGAATAAAAAAGTGTTCAAAATAAGGATTTTTATTGCTCATTAATTTTTTTCATTCATACAAAAGGTATTTGGTCACTGCCAGCCTAGAGGCTGATATTGGCCGACTGAGGAAACAATATTATGTTCTTCACAGGCGTCAATTTCAAATAATTTCATTAGTCGTATCGAGCCGTCTGGAATGCATTCTCTCTGCGATCGCAGGTATTAACTGTTCAGGTGACCCGCGCCCCCCTTGAAATATGTCTGCGCCCCCCCTGGGGGGCGCGCCCCCCAGTTAGGGAACCCCTGCTCTAATATCACAAAGGCAAAAGTATGTGAGTGTATTTGTTGCTCTTTCATGCAAAACCATTTCACCAATTACGATGAAACTCGGTAAGTCGGTATGTAGATAGCTGAAGATCTGGAATAACAGATAAGCTACTTTTTATCCTGAAATTCCCGCGAGATCGGGACTTACCTACACGGGTTTCGAGGGAGGCGCAGCTAGTGTGAAAATTAAAATCGCCGTCAGAATATGCCGTCATAATTTTATTCCCAACGGCACAAAAATAACAAAAGACAAAAATTAGATCGGACGGTATGCAAATGAGCGTCCACGAGTGAAAATGCTAATTTCCGTGGGAGTGCTCGTCAAAGTTTTTAATCTCATGTGACAGCAACCCCCTACCCCCTCAGTATCGCCATGTTGTCAGAGGGATGATTGAAAACTCCTCATTTGTGTTTTTTATTATACTTTTTAACATTTTTCTCATTTTCTCGAGTGCTTTATAAGTAACTGTAGTTGTACGTCGCGGTTTTACTTGCGCAAGTCCTGAGATTTATTGATGTAAGAAATACTTAGTATTTTATAAGCAGGTTAGTCTAACGATTTCAAAATTATAGTGTTAGCTCGTTGTGAAGCAGGGGTCGCGACTGCTACTTTGGTCAACAAGTCGATATTGCTATCCAAAAAGCCTTTTAGATATCGTACCTATATTTAAAACTAGCAGAGTCCCGTGGTTTCACTCGCGTAACTCCCGATCCCGTGGGAATTTTCAAAAATCTTTTCTATTCGGAGGCCTACATTACACAAAGAACACACTGTCAGACACACTTCAGCCCTCTACTATGAGCGGTTTAGGCTGTGCGTTGATCAGTCGGTTAGTCAGACAGTCTTTATAGATATAGATTTAATTTGGACAATGTTGGAGATTTTACCGATTTTTACCTTTAATTTGTTAAATAAATAAAAAAATAAGAAATCACAGTTTATACCAAGACAGCCACCGCGTGCTTCGGGTGGCACTTTAATCAAGTATTTTCGCGTCTCTAACACCCGAATACAGAAACGCTACTCAAAATTTGAGTACTACTTAAACAATTAAGCACCTTTCAAACTCAAAAATTCACATACTTAGGTACTAATTTTAAATTTATTAATTTCATTTATTTCTCATAAACATATACATAAAATGTAGGTGGTATAAATAAATAAAGATCAGCCATGCTTTAGAAGCTGCTCAATTATTTAAGTAGGTAGGTAGGTACCTCCAAAATTTTAAGTAGCGTTTCTGTATTCGGATGTATTAGGTAGATACCTACTGTCAATCCGTACTAAGTTACTCTACACACACATCTGTTAGTTAAATCCGACACCAACCACACAACAACCAACAATTACAATGTCACTTTACATTCGACTATTGTTCGAACTATACCTACTAACTGGAATCGGACACATTTCATTCAATAAAATTATTGGTTAAAGAACAAAAGACGGTAAAAATCGTGGGGGTGAACGGTTGCATCCCCTCGCATGTAATAATGATATTAGTCTGTAACCTCATATTAAGTGCAGGGACGACCCTTGGTGTAGACCGAGAGGCGACTGCAAAGACAGATAGGTCTCCAACTAAACTCTAACCAGTTACGGGCGTTGAAAAGATGCTTAATTTAGTAAAAGCAGTGCAAATGAACCCGAAATAATGAGTTTGGCTTTATATAAACCGAAAAAAAATGAAAGAGGAATCTATAGCTAATAGGTAGGTAACAAAATAAACTTGAAAAGTAAATCATATAAGAAACAAAAGCAAACCTATCGGTGAGATAATATCGATAAAGCCACTACTTCAAGATTTAAATAAAAATAGAATTCTCAACTGATAATTTTCTGTCTTCAACGCACAGCTCGAACCAATAATGGCTGGCATAAAGGCATACATAATAGCTGTTGTAACTAAGTAAAGCGTTAACATAGAAAATGTCTGTATTTTAAAAATTCATTGTCTTGCTTGACTGACATGTATCAACGCCGCTGAAACCGCTGGTCCTATACATGAAGTTTGGAGAGTGTTTTCTTTGTGGTGTGTATAATCAGCTAAGAAAGGGATTTTGGAAAATCCTGCGGATCGGGACTTACGCGGGTAAAACCGCAAGACTCGACCTGCTAGTCGGCTATAAATCGCTTCGATTATTCGAAGACAAATATCTACTAAAAGCAGCGAGCTCTCGGACTTAAACACCCAAGTTAGTAAGTAAAATGCGTGTAAAGTAATTCGTAGGTACGAACATTCGTACACCGGGCTGCGTGGCACCTAGAGGGGACAAATGTGACCGCTAAATGTCACAGGCGGTGGATAACGAGCATCATTCGACACGGCATTATTGCTGGCCAAAATGTCGGGTTGTTTATGACTGTTAACATTATCAAATACTAGCATCGACCTCGGGGTTTCACCCGCGTAGTTCCCGTAGAAATATCGGAATAAAACGTATCCTATTTGTAAATCTAGCTTTAAACTTTAATAGGTCACTACTCACCAATCAAATCTCATAACATGAGAAAAAAAAAAGCCGACCAAGTCCGAAACTCGCGTAGGATGGGTGAACATCTACCAAAATACATCTTCTGTGAAAATTTCAACTGTCTAGCTATTGCGGTTCATGCGAGATACAGTCTGGTGACAGGCAGACGGACGGACAGACAGCGAAGTGTCAGTAATAGGGTCCCGTTTTTACCCTTTGGGTACGGGAACCCTAAAAAGGAATCCGTGATTTTTAAATGGCAATGTCATTCACGTGTTCTCGTCTAAGTACCGTTAATTATTTTTTATACGTTTTCCTTATATTACATTATGTACATTACTAGCTGTGTCCCGCTGTTTCAACGGCATAAGTTACGAAGCCTTTGGAATTTTGAAAAATCCTTTCTTATCGAAAGCCTACATCGCATAAAGAACACACTCTCCAAATTTCAGCTCTCTGCCATCAGCGGTTTAGGCTGTGCGATGATAGAAAATCAGTCACTCAGGACAAAGCATTTTATAGATATAGATACTAAAGTATCAAGATGGTATAATCCGATTACCCAAGGTAGTTGCTGTATAGATTTTTTTTTACCCTATTTGCCATCAGATATTGGTACACCTAAACCTACCTGTGCGCCAAATTTCAGCCAAATCAGTTCGGTTTTGCGTGATTGATACACAAACAAACACTTTATACTATTAAAGAGACATTATTTTATAGATTTTGGTGATTTCATGTTTTAATATTCTGTTTCTGACCGGACACAACTCTGGCGGCTCAGACCATGTCTCATTGGATAATGGAATAGGTACTTAAGTATTTAGTAATTTCTTCTAATTTATGTTTTTACATTCTGTGCCCACAAACTTGATTAGGAGGTATAAAAAAGAAAACTAGGAATATCCGTATCCGTATTCGTATTTACGCTAACGTCAATTACGTAAAGGGTAAAAAAAATATTTATAGAAGAATATCCGGCTGATACAATTTCACAGTCAACTGTTTGATATTCTACATCTCATCTCACAGAAGAAAATCATTTAAAAATCAACAAAGAGCTTGTTTAAAAACAATAAAGCAATAATAAAACGGTATCCGAGGGAGTGAAGCATTAATTAGCATCGGGAGGACGAATTTCCACCGAGTGGTATTAATTCCCCCGTCAAAATGTCTTTTGGAACAAATAAAACTTTGATTTGAGGTGGTTTCTGAATTTACGATCCTGTTACCTTGGAGGGTGGTTGTGAAAGATGAGTAAAATGCTGAATAAGTACCTATAGGTACTTTTTGATTACATTTTAATGGATGTGAAGAGCCCATTTCGAAATGATTAAAAACGTCTTTTTTTTTTAATAAATAAAGTAAGATGTGAAGAGGACATTTTTAAGCTGACATCTGCAGTTCTTAACTAAAACTTAGGTACAGAGAGAGTTCCATAGAATATGAATTAACGTAGAATTGTGTATTTCTTATCGATTTCAACTTGACTTGTGGCCTGCTTTTTCTTACAGAATTAAGCCCCAGGCAGAATTAGGCCTCAAGAAGAATTTGAAAATGGCATTTTTTTTGGGCCAGACAAAAAACTCCCGGCAAACTTCTAGAAAAATAAATGGCGGATGCGCAAACTCGATTTTTCATAGAAGTCGCACACAAGTCGCATGTAAAATGTACCTACTTTCCCCTTCCATGTCAAATTTTTTCAACTTGTTTGCCGGCCATTATAATAGGATTATTACATGATTAATTGACTGACTTTCAGTTAGTCAATCGACTGAACTGACAATGTCAACGCAGAGCCCAAACTGCTGGTCTTGGAGACATGTTTGGAGAGTGTGTTCTTTGTGCTGGTCTATGTTTAGGTATATATCTTAAAACTAAATTTAACAAACTTTAAAAATAGTCAACTACTTAATTGTAAGAAAAGTACAATAAATTTGTTTTACTAATTCAGTTACTTAACATAGGTAGGTATGCAAAAAAATACAAATTTATTTATACAGGATATTACAGAGTACCAATCTTTTCTGCAACCGGATATGAGTCCGTCATTTGTTTTCCGTGAATAAAATGTCGTCTCGTCCGCTACGTCTTCGAAAGAATAGCGCTAATTAATCAGAACTCGACTCGAGGCCTCGTCCATAGAATAAGTAATATTAACTCCTCTACCAATAACGGACAGCCGCTTTCAAAGAAATTGAAGCAATTTACAACATGGTAACTTGAGTTTCATAAAAGAAACTTTAAAACGGATTCCAAACCTCTCTCCATATACCGAAGAAACCTGGGGTCCGATTTCTTCCGGAATGCACGTTAAGCAGTTGGTCCCGGTTGTTATCTCTGATAGCAGTCGTTAGGTCAAGTTAGAGGCTTTAGGGCGACCTGAATTAAATGAGCCACATACGAAAAGAAGATAAAAAAGAAAGAAGATTCGCAATAATAATTGTTAGACACGGATCTAGACTGACTCACGGATCAATGTATGTAAGCATCGTGTGATAACGCCGAACATTAAGCGGGATGTTGTTAGTGTTGTGTGTCGCGGACCAAATGACTGTTTGCGGAATTGAGGGTAGTTGTAAAATTACTTACCCGTTTGACGGAAAGCAAAGCTCGCCGCTCCAATCTTCTCGGGACCACGGCCGGTGTGATCCGTTTGCCGAAACGTCGAGGTAATTAATCAAAAGGATTATTAATAACGCGATCTAGACCCGTGTCTAATAATAATAATGATTGACGGAAATCGTGTAAGTTTAAAAAGTGGAAAGAATATTCCTTTTAAAATGGAAAGGGATTGAAATGAACTATGTTTGGCGTGGTAGAGTCCCGTTTTACTCTGATTTCCATGGAGACTAGAAGCTTCTGACCACCCGCAAACTTTGCCTAATGGCTTCTTTTGTACTTCACCATTTTAGGGATTGAATATTGTTTGCAGTCGCCTATTACGTTTTTTATTGAAACGCTCCCTCATAAATGTTCGCTTGTAATCCTTTAGTAATTAATATTTGCCTGATTATTGACTTGAGTTAAGAAACAATGAAGATTAAATGTAGTATTTCCTTTTGTTTTGTAATGGATCGCCTACTAAAATATTTTAAAGGAAAAATACTCCATCTTAGAAAAATTACACTTACGTCGGAGTAGTTGAACCACTAGACTACACGAGTTCTTTTTTGAAGACTTCTTCAACAAACATCTTCAAAAATTCACTTGAAGTTAAAAATCTTTTTCTTCCGTCAGAGTGTCTTGTACTACTAGACCAAACGAGTTCTTTTTTTTTGTATATTTTAATTATCCTTTGTTTTAGGTTATTTAAATAAAGGATTGCTTTACTTTGCTATCTTCAGAACGCGACCTCCAATGAGAAGAAGACACAAAAAACTCATGAGGTTTTTTATTTGCAGTAATCAAGTAATTTACACTGTCGCAAATGGAACTAAAGCAATAATCTACACTATAATAATCCTTACTAGCATTACAAGCGTGAAAGTAACTCTGGCTGAAGATAAATATGAGATATAAAAGTAGCCTATGTTACTCAGGGTGAATGTAGCTTTCTAATGGTGAAAGAATTTCGGTCTAATCGTTCTAGCGGTTTCGGAGATTACCCCCAATATACATACATGTTACCAACGTTACCTCTTTATAATATTAGTATAGATAGATATCTCTTACTAATTATAAAATGTGATATGGTATGCACAGTCAGTTTCCAAATTGGTTCCCCACCACAACGTTAAAAGTTCTTTGTACTTACCATTATATTGCTTCGAATATCTCTTTCAATAATATTCCCTGTCCCGAATCAAGTACCTACTGTAAACTTGTTCAAAGAGTCTGCCACGATGTCTGACTAAATTAATAGACTAGGAGGGGGAAGTTGGTTATCTTACCTCATTAGTACCAAGTGGAGACTTATATGGTGGAAAGAGTAGTAAAAGTTATGCCTAAAAAACTCGGTCAGTCGCGATTCAGCCTGGGCCCGTCCCTACCCCGATTGATCCCCTAAAAACGGGCTGAGTTCAGACGGGCCCAGGCTGACTGACTTTTTTTAGCATAACTTTTACTACTCTTTCCACCATATAAGTCTCCACTTGGTACTATGAGGTAAGATGACCAACTTCCCCCTCCTAGCTATAAATGTTAGAGCTCGCACTGCCCGTGTGTAGGGAGAAGTCAAAAGATCTTTACTCCGGTATACAAAAGCTTCCAATATTCCTACAATCTATAGACTACCTAACTTTTAATCTATAGACGTCAAACAGATTGTCGTTGATAGAACTAATAGAACCGTAGTAGAAATAAACTTTTCAAAGGAAATACACAAACGATCGATAAAATATCCCAAAACTTAAACGTAGGTACCTTACTTTTATGGAAATACTAGCTGACCCGGCGGACTTTGTTACTCCTTATAGGTAGAAAAAAAGTATCCTATGTCCGTCTTCTGGTTCTAAGCTACGTCACCACCAATTTTCAGCCAAATCGGTTTAGCCGTTCTTGAGTTATAAATAGTGTATTTAACACGATTTTCTTTTATTTTTAAATTTCACCCGCATAAGTCCCGATCCCGTGGGAATACCGGGATCAAAAGTAGCCTATAGCCTTCCTCAATAGATGGACTATCCAACGCCGAAAGAATTTTTCAAATCGGACCAGTGGTTCCTGAGATTAGCGCGTTTAAACAAACAAACAAACAAACTCTTCCGCTTTATAATAGTAATAATAGATTTCACCCGCATAAGTCCCGATCCCGTGGGAATATCGGGATCAAAAATAGCCTATAGCCTTCCTCAATAAATGGACTATCCAACCCCGAAAGAATTTTTCAAATCGGACCAGTGGTTCCTGAGATTAGCGCGTTCAAACAAACAAACAAACAAACAAAAAAACAAACTCTTCCGCTTTATAATATTAGTATAGATAGATAATAAATAGATAGAAGATAGATAATAGATAGATTGTGTATATTTACCCACCTACCTGCATTAGCTACATACTTTACTGTTGGTGTACCTACCGATTAAGAAACGAGTGAATCCGCTGGGCATAACTAGTTTTACATCTGTGTTCCATAAATTATAAAGATTAAGGTATAAATCTTCCAAGAAAGTGGTAAAATCATTGGTTGCATGTGACAAAGTTTCAGTTTACCTTGCTTTTATTAATATTGCCGAGATTTATGCGAGCAAGTTTTTAATATTTATGACTGAGTCATAAATTCTCCGAGTTTCGTGGGGGATGGGGTTGATTATTACACCGGCGGATTCAGAAATCAACAAGTCGAATGATTTAGGGGTTTGTTTTGAATAAAGATTTACTTATAAGCCTAACGAAGGTTTTAAATGTATGACGAAGCAGACTATATTTAGATGTTTCTTCTGTTTTCGCGATGTTGTATTGAAAAAGACATTTTAATCTGTATTTATTTTCAAAAACAATGATTATCTATCACGCGATCTAGACCCGTGTCTAATAATAATGGTGAACGGAAATCGTCTAAGATTAAAAAGTGTAATCTGTAAATTTTGGAATTTAATTGTAATTTAAATTAAATTGTCATTTATAAAATACTTCGTCCTGACTGAGTGATGTATCAACGCACACCCCAAAATAAAATAAATAAATAAATAAGTCAGGACAAAGCCCTTTATAGATACCTATAGATAGATTATTATTTTATAGGAATCGTGAAGTTTTATGAATTAATTTTAATATTTTTTTAGGAATAAAGACGTCTTTCACACTTTTTGAACTATCACGATTTAATCCCCTTATTATTATTACTAACAAGATGCCGAAATGTCGAGGTAATTAACAAAAATGGTTATCTATAACGCGATTTAGACCCGTGTCTAATAATAATGAAAGACGTCTCTATCTAAAACTGTGCGCCTCACTAGTAGTAAACTGTGCTAAAACTAGTGCCTACAGCCGACAGACGGTAACTATATCGTAGAAGACAACTGATCAACTATTAAGTAAGCTGTGGTAGGTACCTAACTATCTCATAGTTTCTCGAATATTAATTTGGACGTGAATTCATTGTGTGAATCACCATAAATCACACACAGTGTGTCAACTGTCGTCGCCGTGGGCTCTTGCCGCCGCTCTTACAAATTATTTATCTTAGTAGAGCAATGTTCTCAACTGTGCAGGCTCTTTCACACTTGTGCTTGTATTGAAGTAGAATTGTTGCCTGCATTACATCATCATCATCATCTGAGCGTGGTTCCCTGTTGCCTGCATTACAATTGCTTCTTTTTTAGAGTTTCAACATTTTGGGAAATCAAACATTAGGAATTCAAAATTTTGCACTAAATGCTTTTTTCATTGTCAGGTCTGTTCATACTGCAAGAGAATAGTTTCTGAAATTACAAACTACATTTAATAAAAAAAATGTTAAACGATATAATTAAAAATATTCTTACCTTTTCTTTCGCGTCGGCGTCAAATTAAACGATAATTCTGTAGATCTACAAATTTATTTTAAAACTTTTTTTCATTTTATTCATTTATTTAAACTATGTGGATATGATTAATTAATCTTCTGATAACAATAAATTAGGAGAGGTTTGATCTAAGCCATTTAAAAAAACATTAATAAGTCTAGTATCACAGTATTGTAAAATGCTGTATTTTAAACACATTTCTGTTTAAATAGTAGAATTCATACTGAACATTGGCTTAATTGTATTGTACTCGTAGATAGATAAAGAAAAAGATAAAACCATTTTCTGTTTTTTTTTTAATAAGTATTTGGACTTACAATTTAGAGGAACATTCTTATTTTAAAATGGTGCGTGTCAACTCAATGAAGACAAGTTGCTTCGTACGAAATTGTTCAAGCAAAATAATTCAAAATACGACCGATTTTCCCAAGTCGTTTTCAAAACGCCAGTACGATAGCTTCCCACAATCACGTTATTAGGTCCGGACAAAGAGCCGGCAAGCGGCAAGCTGTGGGGATGGATTAAGATTTACCCAAGATATTTGACGATGATATTTGAAGGTATCCCGATTGTTGAGCGCGCCCATTGTTTGAGAGACTACTAATTCCGCTAAAAGGCTTACTATCTGGACGATTACATTTTAAACGAGGTATTATTATACTTTATTCTTTGTCTAGTTATGTTCGGCGGGTTTATTTGCGTAAGTCCGGGGTAAAAAGTAGCATTTGTTTATTTTAATAAATAATTATTTATGGACACAAAGTTTAGTCAGTCTATTTAATGCGTTCAAAATATGACTTAATTAAAATAATTTTACACGCACGTAAAGACTCTTTCTCATGAGAATAAAAAAAACGTTTTATTTATTAAACTTAGATCTACATAGGTATATCGGAAAAATTGAAGTGCTAGGTGTTGTCGTAACCAATAATTGTGAGAAACTGGTGTCTGCAGTAGCGATTAATTTGTTTTACAGAACACCGGTAGTAGGTCCTTATGCTATATGCGCAATCAGATAGAAATAGATCGAATGAATAAAATAGACGATAGTCATAATGGAAATCTCGCGGCTTCGTCTCAACTCATCAGTGTGCGAATAGTAGTAACCACGGAGCGCCCTAAGTAGATGTATGCTTTATTTGAACAACAAAAAATATACATATTAATGTACATACATAAGTAAAACAATTACAAAAACGCCACACAAATGGGTGCCCTTAAAGCTAAAAGCGATTTCAAAAGCAGTCTTCAAATACAGTCTATTTGGCATTCCTTCCGAAGATCTGTGGCAGAAATAACAGAAGCAGTAGCCGTTTCGCGTCAAGATAATATCGTTCTCATCCCGTTTGGTGGAACTTCGCTATCTGCCATGAAAGCTTCCCACTGTCTCTCATTATTTGACAGTCTGTCACATTTACATTGATCTAAAACACATGGAAGAGGCTTCATATTTTTATTAGCAGTATTTTTTGGTGTATTTTACCAGATTTTTCTGCCGTTAGGCCGAGCGCACAATGGATACGTTGTCGAAGTACGAGTACGAGTACGAAGTACGTACGTAAAGTACGAAGACGATACGAACGATCCCATCCTTCCAAGTAGGTACCATGGGAGCGCGCAGAATGCATAATATGAATTAGTACCTATTTGTATTCGTATGTAATTAGTCGTACGTACGTACCTATTCGTATTCGTATTTTATAATAACTTGGAAGGGTGAAACGAAAATCTTTACTAATCGTGTAAACAAAACTACCAAAATGAAGCCAGAAGAAGGATAAATTAAAAAAAAAAGATAGCAATATTTATGGTTTCCCTATATTATGTAATTACTTACTGAGATACTTAGATTTTTTTAAAGGGAAAATACGCATTCAAAATTAATCACTTGCGGCGGAAAATAATTTGAATGCGTATTTTTCCATAAAAAAATCTAGATAAAACTGCCGTGAGCAATAAAAACGAATTAAAAAATATTACTAAAATATATTGATATTCATTATACAAATTGTTCAAGTCATCCTCTTAACATCGCGTCTTAGTACCTACCTAAGCTCTATTTGACGCCAATATATTTACTGCATACTTATCCAGTACCAGTTATCTACATCTAGGTTCCAACCTACATAAAGGCCGGTCCACACCACACGCGCCGCCAGCCGTCCGCGTAAACAATAAACCTTTCATCCAGAGCGTGGCGATGGCGTGGATCGTGCTCGTGCGGCTATTGTCTCGCGACCATTGTGCACGCGGCTTTATTTCTATAAAAAAAGGCTTCTGCCTTCTCTAATCGGATTGTCTGTATGTTTGTTGAAGTGTAGCTTCCGATTTAATTGTTTTGTAGGTAGGTATTTGTATTTATAATTATATTTACAGGTTTTTATGGCATCTAAAAGATTAAGTTTGTGGATGAGTGTTTAGAAGTATTGAGGTTTGTTAGAGATAATTTTCAAAACTATTGTAGAACCGATTTTGATGAACTAAATATGACGATAGGTACTATTGAATCCGATTGCATATAGGTAACAAGTAACAAATAGTACCATAAGTAGCACCAATAGTATAGTACCAATAGTACCGTTCTTTTGTGTTACAAAAACACAAAAGAACAGAAGTTACTGTGCGTTATTAAATGTTTGCCAACAAAAAATATCTGCGGTTCAGATGCACCATTACTTTTAGGTAGATACTTGCTAGAGCTAGAGTTCCTGGGATAATAGCTACCGATACTAATGCGTATACTAATACAAAACCACGGGGCACAGGTAAGTGTTCTAAAAATCCTTCGATCAAGAAGCGACTGCAGAAATGTATCGTATTTCATGATGTCACAGTTACACGCAAACCCACTCAGTCGTGTATTTAAATAACATGGTTCTTCGATACCGATACCTCGTCCTGAGATTTCGTGTTTTGATTTGTTTAGTTTCCTACTAGCTGCGCCCCGCGGTGGTAACCACGTTAGTCCTGAGCGTGCAACATCGGTATAAAATGTAAAGTATGCGTTAATCCAGATCTCCAGCTATCTGCGTACTAAGTATCATCGCAATCGGTTCAGTAGTTTTTGCGAGAATTCATATTCATTATTACATTGAGAATGTGTAAACAAATTATTATCGGCTCACTAGCTATGTCCTGCTATTTCACCCGTGTAACTCCCGAGCGCTCGGGAATTTCTAAAAACCCTCTCTTATCGAAAGGAGAGTGTGATCTTAATATGCCTTCATCATATTAAAATCACACTCCCTAAATTTCAGCTCTCTACTAAAAGAGGTTTAGACTGTGCGTTAATACATTATTTAGAAAGTCAGGACAAAGTGTTTTATAGATATTGATAGATAGAAGGCTTTATTCGTACTTGAAATAACTTGGGGATGACGGGGGTGGTTCTTACTCGGTAATTACTCCCGTGTGGAGGTAAAGTACGTGGCTGAGTAAACGCAGACTCAATTCGGATGTTTGCTCATTAGATTTGCTGTATCCGGGCCTGCGGAGGGATTCACGTGGATTAAACTTTGAATTTTACAAAGTTTTTTTTAAATAGTGTAGCTAGATTTGATTTTAGACATTTTTATGAATTAAGATTAAAATCTAGGGAAGTTTTAGCGAAAACTTAAAACTATTCTTAACTGTAGTTGCTTCATAAAAAGTTGCGGTTCCATTACAGCCTAGATCTGTGGTTACGGTACAGGCTGTTTAGCTGTTTACCCTGTTAGTGATTATTTACAAAATGGAAGTTTTAACAAGGCTTTATTTTCAAAAGCCTTGTAAAAACTTTAAAGAAAAGTGGTGCAACTAGAAGTCAGTCAAGCTAACCCCAGCGAAACACCATGTACCTATAATAATTATGATGCACCTATGTACCTACCCAGTATGTTCGTTTGAAAAACCCCCTTCGGCAGTCGGGTAAAAAATAAAACATAAAATACAACGTAGCGAGGATTGAAAACTCTCGTAGAGGAATTTCATGAACGTCGTAGTACAATGTTCGTAGCGCTACCTTTATTGCCTACGAGTTTGCTACGACACAAAGAAACACCGCTATGGCTTTTTCAATGGAAAATGCACGGATGTATTAAAAAATATGATGAAAAATATATCCTATATTTTTCATGCTATTCAAATACCACCGGGAGGCGAGACGATAGGGACAAAAAGGTATTGTCATAAAAAATACTTTTTTTTTAATTAAAATAAATTGAGCGCGGGAAACTACCTACTTATTTAACAATGTAAAATACGCGGATTACCTCTTCATGTCATCCTTAAAATTAATAACACGTTAAAATTTAAAAACTTGGTCTAGCTAATCTGACTATAGACCATTTTTATTTATAAAGGTGAGTGCAGAGAGAAGTTTGCCTAATAAATATTCTGAAAATAAGGGAAACTTTGATTTTCATTTCTGCACTAAGTAAAAATAAAGGTAGGTACTACTGGAAAATACGACAAGTAGCATTTTTTTAGTTCCACGTCTAAAGCTTAGACGGAATGCAAAAGACAGACATGGCATTGTGTTGCGAACGGTACCTGCGATAACAGTTTTATTATTATTGGGCGCGGAGGGAGACATCATAAAAACCTCATGAAACGTACTTCAAAGCGACTTCGTAAGTAACGCGGGGTAGCTAAAGTATGGTTTTTTTACTTGTCTACTTAGGGCAGCGGTTCTCAAGCTTTTTCCAAATATTTTACAGAGCTCTAAAATATAGTTATCAGAAAATTCAGGAATCGCAAAAAGACTATATTTCCTATTACGTTCTGTACTAAAATCAATTTAAACCATGTTTCACCCGACTCAAAAGAGGGTATTTCATTGACTATTCAATTTTGATTATTTTTTTGTAATTTCGCGGACCACAACATAGGCTTGGTGGAGCCCCAGGGCTCCGCGAAGTACACTTTTAGTATGGCTGATTTAGGGTATAGTACAGAGTACAGTTCGACAGCAAATGTATGTATTCACCACGGGGTTATAAACTAAACATGGACATGGCGAGTGGGCGTGGCAATGGTCGCTATTTTTGAACTAGATTTAAACTTGAAAAAGGTTTTTTATAGTGCATCGACACAGCAGTTACTAATTAACTTAATAAAATAACACAGTTTATAAGTTATTTTTGTTATACCAAACCATTAACCACAAAACCAATTTACCATTTATATATATTTTGTTTGTTTGTTTTGTAATCTAGTACGAAACACTTTGTATGAAAAGTAAAAATACTTAGTTAATGAATGACTGTAATCTGCGCTTTGTAAACTGAAAAAATAATTAAATGCTGTGTTGTACCTACTGTTTTTTATCATTACTCATTTTTCTTTGGCGGTAGAAACTCGTCTTTATTCATAGAGTTGGCTGTCTCTTGAAGGTTGTATCATGTATTCTATACTACTTCTATGTAGGTTATATATCTCTGTCTCTATCTTTAATTAAACCATCTTTAGTTTAGTTATAGCCTGTTAAAACATCTGATACGTGTTTAACAACATGCTTGTTATTGCCACGTCTCCTCCATTGTTGGGGGAGGAGTGGGGAAGACGGTATTCAATTATCTTAGAACAAATACTCTTGACAAATTATTAATGTTGACTCATTATTACAAACGTGAAAAGTGAGTATGTTTGTTCATGTTTCACGCAAAACTTACAAAACCGATTTTAATGAAACTTGGAATGTTAGCAGGTATTCTAAAATAACTAACCTATAGCCATTATATACGTTTTTTTTAATATTATTAGGTACCAAGAGATCAGGACTTATTTTATCTATATATTAATATTATAAAGAGGAATGATTTGGTTTTTTTTTGTGTGCGTGTGTGTATGTTTGTTATGAACAAACTCAAAAACTACTGAACCGATTTCACCATTAGAAAGCTACACTCACCCTGAGTAACATAGGCTACTTTTGATCCTATATTCTCACGGGATCGGGACCTACGCGGCTGAAACCGCGGGACGCAGCTAGTATGCTATATACCTACATACGAATATGAATGTACCTATTCCAAGAAGTTGGCCAAATACCTTAAACATCCTAGCTAGATCATTTATTATAACAGAAAATGTAACAGCTTCAATCTCTACACCATCTTTAAAAAAAACAACCATATTTCCTTTGAACTAATTTCCCTGTGTCAGCCCAGCACTGCAGTAAAACGAGGGACAATCGTTCATTCAAGCGTCATTAGATTGCTCATTCGTTCATTCGTTCTTTTGGTTCGGTATCGTAATGGATCTGGTTAGGAAATTACTACATTCATACTCGTTGTGGTATCTGTGCATACCCTAATATTTGATATTTATTTGCTTCTCGGTTTTAAACCATTCGGGAATTAGCCAGTGACTAAAAACAGCCTAGTAAGTCGTCATATGGTAAGGTTAGTGTGTAAATGGCGGCGGACAAAATTACAACAAATTTTTACAAGATTTGGAATAACGGAAAAGTCTATGTTTGGCACTGGTTTTCATGCTCACTACACTTGTACACTTTCACGAAACTAAATTGTTTGATATTCGGATGTAACGTATATTGGAAATTGGCACTAAGAGTAGGTATATGCAAAAATTACTATATTTTTAATTAGCAAATATTCATTCATTCAGCATTCTGAGACGGTAACTATAAACAAGACAATGGCCAGGCAGAAAAAGAGTAATTTCAACATACACTGTTTTGTGAATGTTATGTGCGAAACAAAATATGAAAAAATGCGATACACAAATGGCATACGCTCAAAAAATAAACCAGTGGGGCTTAGTTTAAAAAAAACTGTAACAGTAGAGCGCGCTATTATGTTTCCCGCTGAAAGCCTGTGTCAGTCATTCATTAAACAGAGGGTAGTGTCGAGATTCAAAACTGAAATATGGTTCCGTAGGGTTTTTCTACAAAATAATTTTAAGGAATAATTTGTTGGTACTAAGAGACACTTTTGAGCAGATTGCGGAGACCCAAGAAATGCCGGCTTGACGTCGTAAGTTCAGATATGCGTACAAATGGCCTCACTACACGGAATGCCAAAGATCGTGCGAAGTGGAAACGTAAAAGTAGGAAAGCGGACCCCATCAGCCTCTCTCGAGAGATGCAACCGGAAATATCGCTCGGAGGATGATGATAACTTAGAGACACTTGACGTGAAATAGGTATCTCATAAGTTTAGTGTCTTTCAGAAACCATAAAAGCCACGCTTTTGATTTTGTGTATGCTTTAAGGTTTTTGAATGAAGGAGTATCCATCCATGTAATGGAATGTTGGATACATCCTTCCTTATGTACTAACTTTTGCATTTACTATCCTACTCAAAGACATTGAATCCTTTTTCGCTTTCTATATGTAGTATATGTATGTGTGTATGTTTGTTACTCAATCACGTCAAAACGGCTGAAACGATTACCACGAAACTCGGTATGTGTAGATAGCTAGAGCCCTGCCCTGGAATAACACTGGACGCAGCTAGTAGGTATTCATTCCCAAAAACATTCTAAGGGAATACACCAATAAGTGTATGGTGACACTTTAAAAATAAAAGCTTAAATTAATTTATTGGGTTCTGCGGAACCCTAAAGTATTCATTGAAAAAAAAGGATCCTCTCGCTGTATTTACCATCGTGTATCGAGGATTTTGCAAATAAAACTCCGAATTTCAGTCGACAGTAAAATTAGACTTTTTATTTTTAGGGTTCCGTACCCAAAGGGTAAAAACGGGACCCTATTATTGAGACTCCGCTGTCTGTCTGTCACCATGTATCTCATGAACCGTGATAGCTAGACAGTTGAAATTTTCAGAGATGATGTATTTCGTTGGCGCTATAACAACAAACTAAAACAAATATTTACGAGGGGCTATCCCATACAACATATTTTTACCCCTGGCGCCATCTAATGATGGAGTGATAAACTGGCGCCAGTGGTAAAATAAATGTTAACGTTCGCGTTGCATTGATTTTAGGATTCCGTACCCAATTGTGATAGTGGTATTTGAAGGAATCCTTCGTGCGCGAGTCCGACTAGCACTTGGCCAGTTTTTTTAATACATGTCGATTCTCAATTGATCTAACCCTCAACACAAGAATAAAATTAAAAAACAAAACTCTACATCTCTTAAATATTATGAAGTAAAGCGTAATAAATCATAGAGTAGGTACCTACCAACTCTCCGTATAAAAGAAGCTGGTAATCTGGTAACGTTTGAAAGCCGTCATGGACTTAGCATCCCCCTACCCCTGCAACCTACCCCCTTATCGGCGGTGGCGGTTTTACTTCACGTGCGTTTTGAAGCGATTATCATACACAGTAGGTACCTAGGGTGGTTATTCTCAAGCCTCGCGTAACCGTGTCTTATATTTAAGTGATACGGTAATAGTACATCTTATCCTACTTTTTTTCGTATTCTATTTCCTACTAATATTATAAACGTGAAAGTTTGTATGAAGGTATGTATGTCTGTATGTGACTTTGTTACTCCTTCATGCAAAAACTACTGAACCGATTGCGATGAAACTTGGTATATAGATAACTAGAGACCTAGAAAACATATAGGCTACTTTTTATCCCGTTATTCAAGCGGGGTCGGGACTTACGCGGGTGCAACCGCAAGGCGCAGCTAGTCTACTATAAATGTGGAAGTGTGTCAGTAAATAGTAGGTAGGTATATTTGTTACTCCTTCCTGCAAAAACTACTGAACGGATTGAGATGAAACTTGGTTTGCAGACAGCTGGAGATCAGGATTAACACATAGGCTTTTTAATCCAATATTTCCCCAGGATAAGGACTTATATGCGGGTGAAACCGAGAAACGCTGCCAGTTATGGTATAAAAACAAAAAAATACATAAAAATCGTTTCACCAGAGACATCACACACATTCAGGCTCACAGACAGACAGACAGACACCGCAAACTTGTTATACCCATCTTTTTCCATCGGGAGTTATTATAAAAGAAGTATTCGCTGAAATCGTACTTCCTGCGAGAATTGATCAGGTACCTACACTGACCTGAATTATATGGACAGGAGGTCTCGCACTGATTTGGTGACCGTCCATGGAACTAATAGTTCTGGAGACGGTCACCATCACTTTCATTAGAAAACGCGCGACAACAGCCCAACATGGCGCAGATCAAATCGGCACAAAGATCTAATGTCATTTTGAATGGTATACCAATTCCAGCGTACTTGTACGTATCACACGGAATTTGAGCCCGTTTTAAGTATCAGTCCACCGCCCGCCGCGCCGCGCGCCGCGCCGCCCGTCGCGCCGTATCACAGAGCAATATTGTTTGCGGATGAGGAGTACGCAACCTTGGAGTAAGGAGTTAGGTTTGGATGCGGTTACACAAAAAAGTTGAAATTTAATGAAATAGGAACCTACCTACTTTGTTGTAAATTAGGTACATGCTTAATGTGAACACGTTGATGTCTTTTCAAAGAAAATATTTCATGATAAATAAATTTGCTGTTTTCTTTTTTTTCTTTTTTTCTAACTAATTTTGTATTATGATTAAGATTATAAAATAAATAACTCGTACGTAAACCAATAAAGCTTCACTGTATTGAATTTGACTTTGGCCATCCATCTAACACTAGTGATATTTTAGTATTTGTTGTTATATCAGCCACAGAAATACGTGATTTGTGAATTTTTCAATTGTTTATCTATCACGGTTTATGAGATACAGCCTGGTGACAGACGGACGGACACTGGAGTCCTAGTAAAAGGGTGCCGTTTTTACCCTTTACGTACGGAACTCTAAAATGCAAAGTGCCTACTTTGCTTTTTTGATGTGAAACATCTATAGGCGCAGGTAAACCTACAAAAATTCGTGGCAATACAGGATATGGTGACGCCACGCTATGCTATAATATACCTATATGTCATGCCTACACGTAGTGCTAGAAGTCTTAGTTAATTTCGAGTGACTTTCTAATGGCTCGTTAGCCGGTACCGTATATAAAGCCTCCGACTTTTATTTTTTAATTTCGTAAAATATACCGCATCGAACAATTTTCCTACATCAACGTCACCACCCCAACAACTCGGTTTTTGAATCTGCTTCCTTTGTGACGGTTTTAATATGGAAATTAACGTTCGCTGCCGTGTGACGCGGAACACCTCACGACTTGAACAACCCAATCTAAAACACACCTTAACATCACCGCATAAAGTTTAAAATCCCGTCAACGTTTAACAACGTAAATAAGGTGCAGAAAGAATTTGTCGCTAAAATCTGCCGACAGTTAGAGCTGCCTAATTGAATTTTTTATGTAAGTATTTTAACAGCGGTTTTGAGGTTTTATTTGGTATCTTTTTTGGAGACATTTACCTGTTGTGTGTGTAATAGATAAGAATACAATGTAGATAAATGATAATGGCATAATGTCTGAGAGTGCAGCATGGCATGAACAACTAATTTTTGTACCTAACAACTGTAATCCTGTGTTTATGCAAATAAATATTATGATTATGATTATGAGTAGTGAAAAATATTGGATTTCAGGGTTCCGTAGATTATACTCGCGTTATCGACTGTGGAGTTTCGTCCATTGCATAGTTGTTCTACACATGACCTCTGGGTGTGGCGTTATAGGAACAAATCACTTGGTAGAAAATCTCGGAAGTGGATGGTCTCGTCCGTGTTCCGATACGTAGGCCAGGGCAGCCTCTAAGGAGGCCCACTTTTATTAAGAAAAAATATTATGGATGGTCACTATACTGTGGGTAAACGAGGGCGAAACCGGGGCAAAACACTAGTCTAGAAACTATGCTACTAAAATTATAAATGTGAAAGTTCGTGTGTCATCTTACTTATAAGTAAGAAAGTAAAGGTAACAAACATATTGTTACTCTTTCACTTAAAAACAACTGAACCGATTGCGATGAAACTTGATTTCTAGATAGCTGAAGACCTGGAAAAATTTATAGGCTACTTTTTATCCCGATATTCCTGCAGGATCGGAAATTAAGCGAGCAACACCGCGGGTCGCTGCTTTTCATTAACAAAAAAAAAACAAAATGTCGCCATGTAGGTGCCATATAACTTCGTTCTTTAATTGAAGACTATGATTTGACACATCTTCCTAAAGAAAAAATGTCAAATACAAAAAACCAAAACTTCAGATCGTCTGAAATTTAAAAAAAAGACAAGTATAAATAGAATATTTTCCAAACAATAAAGTCATCTCACGTTTCGATTACAATCTCAGTTGGATCTCCTATCATTAAAATATTCTGTCGATCTTCGTTCTGAATGCTTTTTTTGTCTGTCCTCGCATTGAATGAACGAACATCGAAAGACCGAACAAAAGGTATAAGAAGGCACATCTAGCAAACGACTCGTACATTCATGCAAAGATATTTTGAAATTAACAGACGCAGTTATGATTCGAAAATTTGTTTTGGCCCGAATGGCAAAAAAGAATGGCCAGTTTGAGCATAAGCATGGCAAACTATGCTAATTAAAATATTAATATTTATTATATTAGTAATTGTAAAGACATTTTCGAAATGATAGAGTTTGACAAGGACAACAAATAAAAAGCAATATGCCTAACAGGATATAAGAGTTCTTGTTTACGTGATTGGAGATTCCGGGAAGGTTGTGAATATGGTAAATACTTTGTTCTAATAAAATCTAAATCGTGGATTGATAATTTTAGAACTCTAGAGTTGATTTCGACTTTTGTCCCATGAAAGTACCTACCTACCTATACATACCTAACTTTCGGTAGGGGTGGGCTAGGTACTCATACCTAATATTTGCGATCCGTCGCGCACGTAAGATCCACTCGCTTCACGCTCGACGATCGTATCAACTGTTTGAATACAGATACGCCACTCTGAATTTATTGTGAACAACGTTGCGTTCGGTCGCCCGGCTAGGGTTGTCGGCTTATATGAATTAACAAAAAAGTATCTGAAAAATAAATATAAGTATTATATCCGTTGTCTAGTAACCGTAACACAAGCTTAGTCGCTTATCACGGGGCTAGATGGCGCTGTGTGTTGTTCACAGAATTTATTTATTTATTATTTATTAGTATACTAGAATAGTTACGTCTCAGTCTTCTGTGGTAGGAGGTATAGTATTTACAGCCAACCTAAGAGGGTCGGTTATAGGTTACACATAATAATACCTATTTAATTAAATATTATCCTATGACTAATTTTAAGTGCCTAAAGAGTGTCTCACTCTTAGATGAAAACAAAAATAGTAGATACGGTATATTCTAACATTGCGTATTCGAAAAATGAGCTAGAAACACCTACATGCATTTTCATAAAATTACAGTAATTAAAAACATTTATCTTCAAGAATGATTCAGGCTTTGTAAATAAGCAAAAAGGCATTCTTATGGATGTCAAAAAAATAATCGCAGTGTGACAGCACGTGCTCACGCGGCAACGGTTCGACATACGACTGAGGCTAGTGCGTCAGCTAGACGCAGTTTTATCGTCTCATTTTCCGAGACTAGGTACCGTATCTTTAGTTTTTTGTTTTAATCTAAGGTCTCACTGCGTATTACCTTTTCTTATGTTTGTGCTTGTTTAGTTCTTTTGATTATTTATTTTGATTTGATTTTGATTAAGTATTATGTAATATGGGTTCTGCCTGAAATAAATGTTTTTACACAAACATAAATGACATTTTCCGGTTTAATATCAAATTTTGAATTAATTAATAAATTTTGGTTTGAGTAGCATGTTTTCGGGCATTTTATATCAATTTCGCACAAAGCTAAGGAAATTATTAAAATTGAAAATTCTTTATTTAAATTAATAAAAAGAAAAGAAATACAATTGACTAAAAGCTATTTTATTACCGTAGATAAGAACAATTATTGACCATTTCTGAAACAACTGTAATAAAATTTTGGTAAATAGGTAGGCCTACCTACTTCAAACAGACGGACAAGCGAATGATCTTGTAAGCCCTTTTTAAGGGTTCCGTAGCCAAATGGCAAAAAACGGAACTCTTATATTTTCTTTTTGAGGAACCGTAAAAACATTAGGTCCTATATTAAGTCCCTATATGAAAAATTCAACAAAATTGTGTTTGTGTCATCCCTAACTGTACCCCCTCCTGCGCCTCCACTCGTTATTGTCACACAAATCCGATGTATCGCTTTCACTTCAAACTCACTGATATGTATAGAGATAAAATATATTTTATATTTTATACTAATACTATATCAAACGTTTTCAATCAAATGTAATGTAACACATATGTAGCAAAGTTACTAATTTAAACTTCACTGATATGAAGTTTTTTAATTGTAACTTTACCTTTTGTAAGGGAGGCGTCAGGCCTGACACCAATCCTCGTTGTGATCTAGCAGGTTACCCGCCACCGCGTGAGGAGAACTCTAGGTTTGCTAGTCTCCACCAGATTCCGTACACGGTTTTTACGATACGTATGGAAAGAGATGGCGTAGCTCTTTCTACTGAAATTTCTTGCAAAACACACAAATTCAATCGTATCGCAACGATTAAACCTATTACAAAAGACGATCGGAACAGAAACAAGAGACTATCGTAACATGTGGGGTACTGTATCATTATTTTTAAATATTTTTTAGCATTAAACATTTATTAATCCAACTTCCTACTAATATTATAAACGCGAAAGTTTGTATGTATGTGACTTTGTTACTCGTTAACGCAAAAACTTCTGAACCGATTGCGATTAAACTTGGAATATACATAGATGGAGACCTAGAATAACACATAGTCTTCTTTTTATCCCGATATTCCCGCGGGATCGGGACTTACGCGGGTGAAACCTCAGGGCGCAGCTAGTAATAAATAAAGCACAAAATAGGTACAAATAAAAATAAATTAAATTAAACCATGTCAATTACATAAACCTCCCTTGATCGTATTACCTGGCGCAAAGGAGGCGAGGATGCAGCATTGCCTCTCTGTATGGCAACGGCCAACCTATGCACCAAGTACGACCCCAGGCGGTAGTCAAGACCCCTAACTCGAGATACCTTAACTATTATATCTCTAGATTGAAATGTAAATGTGACATTTAATTCCAATCATCGAGGGTTCTCTTATTAATACACACTCTATCTCACTATAATAGGACGAGTGTATTTCTATTGAGTTGCGGGAGCGGATAGCGCGAAGCCTTTTGTTGGAGATTATCTATGAGTTTGGATTCAAATTTAATCATGTCGGTTGGTTATTTAAATAGATGGTTTTTGTGACAAAATCTGCGATGCAGGCAACTTAGATACCTTGATTATTATTAAAACACGGATCTAGATCGCGTTAAAGATAATCATTGTTATTAATTAAAGTTTGAAAAAAAAATGTTTAAAGTTAAAAAAAATGGCTTATAGCAAATTGCTTTTATTCACTTAAAGAATATTAAGAAAAAACTGGCACGATCATTCACTAGTTATCTAATTGTATGAGACCTTAAATATCTTTAGATTAAGTACATAACGTAAAATATTGTATGCCTGTAGTGGGTAAGTGATTGTATCCAAAATATTTTAATTTAAGACCCCTATGTACATCACTTAAACAATAAATATTCTTGATTCTAAGTATATATATTTAATCCATCAAAAAAACACTTATAAAACATAATTAAAACTAAAAACTAAATTAAAACTAAAACTTATTAAAATAAAACTAAACTAAAAACTTAACTAAATCTAAATCTGCTAAAATCTTGGTGGAGGGAAAAGTGCCCAGAATACTGGCTGCATTGCCCCGTTGTATACAAATACTTATTTTCTGGGCAAAATACAAGCCAGCATTCCGGCCACCCGATGCCTCCACCAAACGTTCTTGATTCTTGATTTTAATTTGATTTGAAGTAAAGTTCCGAGTAGGCTAATCGCCAAGTGAAGTCCCAATCACCATTTGGACGAGTTACACGACTTTCAAGTACGAGTGCTCATTGGTTACACTGACTGATATTCGAACTTTTACTTGCCAATTAACGTTACTGTTAAGTGACTTATCAACGTAGTAGACGAGGCATAGAATACTGATAATTTGTGTGGCAAAAAAAAAACATTTTCTCCAGCTTCTTCGTGCTTCGAAAGGCACGTTAAGCAGTTGGTCCCGGTAGCAGTCGTTAGGTCAAGTTACAGACCTTAGGGCGACCTGAAAACTCTATCTCCAGAAGAGCCAAACCACTACACGAAAAGAGCAAGAAGTTAGTAAGCCAATGCAAATTCAAATTGTCTGTTTAGTTGAATGGCTAAAAGCCTGTATACTGTGACGTACTCAAAACATTACATCATGTAAAAAGAGTAAAATGTGCACACCCGTCACCCGACTACCAATTTCCAATTCAAAAAATAGATTAATAGAATAAGCCGGCCAAGTGCAAGTAGGACTCGCGAACGAAGGGTTCCGTACCATTTTCTCCAACGCGTTTGTTGAATGGGTCCCTTAAATATTTTGTTTATTTTTGTATTTATTGTTATAGCGGCTACAGAAATACATCATCTATGGAAATTTCAACTGTCTAGCGATCACGGTTCATGAGATACAGCCTGGTTACATGCGGACAGACAGCGGACTCTCAGTATTATGAGGTTCCCGTTTTTATCCTTTAGGTACGGAACCCTAAAAAGACATCGAATGCATGATGGAATACGGATGCGTGTATCGAATATTGCCAATAAAACAGCGGTGAGCTGAAAAATCGATGTCGACAGACGAAGCGAAATAGAGACTTGAATGAATAGCAGATCATACATATACATAGATCTATTTGATGATGTTTTTTTGTATTCTTTACATCCCTACGTAATGAAATGACGGATGCAACATGTAGGTAACTTATTGGTTTGTAATAAATGAGTGACTGACTGACTGTAATCTATGCAACGGTGGAGATCTAATCTAATTTTGGATTATTAGAGGACAGACTTTCAAAAAGACTTATTATCAAAAGAATGATAGGATAGTTACGACTATAACTACACAACACTACGGTGTTGAAGTAGAGATTATATTTGGTAAAATAAGTAGAGTCCGACCGAAACTAGTTTTCCGGCCGAAACCGAAACCGAACATTCGGTCGGACACTAAAAATAAGGTGAAGAACACGAATACTTTGTGCTTTGCATTTAATACCTGTTTGCCAAAACACACACGAAATTGTGTGAAAAATGATTGCCCTCAGTTTTGGATGCCCAGCCAGTAGTAATTTGAGCACTCGACGCCCACCTTTATTGACTTTATAACAATAACGAAGTCGAAATGAGAACTATTTCCATCCAACACTCGGAACTGGAAGCTGTCTATTGTAAGTGAGGTTTCAAAGAGATAAACCGTACACAAGTGCAGTAGGTAGGTAGGAGGTAGGTACTCAGTATAATGCCGGAGGAGAGTATTGTTCGCTCGCTCGGCGATAATCACTCGGCGAGTGTCTGCCGAGCACTGAGGGGCGTGCGGTACTGATGCGATTTATATTTTATATTATACGATTTTATAAACTACTAGCCATGTCTCTCGGTTCCAACTTCCACCTGAATTTGGAACAAAAAACCATGACAACATTGCCATTTCTCCTACCTATTAAACTAGATTGCAGGCTCCTATTGTACTAATTTAGGCTCCTGTTATAAGTAACGAAAATGTTTGTCTCTGACTAACCTGCATTTACAAAGTAGGTAAATATAAAATGTTAGCAAGTACCTATATAATAATAACAGCCACAACCGATTTGAGAATCTTCTCTTTTTGAAGTCGGTTTAAATATAAGATTACCTCATTCTTGTCCTCATAATCCTCATGCTTCGGACACATGCAGAGGAAGCCGTTTTTCAGTTACATATAAAATAATAATGACTTTTGCACATTATGAAATCGTACGGTATAAATGCAAAGAAAGCAAGACAACCCATTCACTCGCACATCCCATTCACATCAAGGGTCCGATTCCAGACATCCCTCACTTGCTACACTCATTTAAACTGATCGTTTTGTTTCAGACGATGAGCTCCGTCGAGGAAAAACCTCCAACCGAAAGCCATGTAAAGGCAAATGTCAGAGACATAAGGAATACAGAATTGGTATCAAGACTTCTGGCCGCGACACCACCTTATCTGTACAGCGCGTTGCCCCTCCAACCACATGCATTCTTCTTCAGCGAAATGCTTCGGTCTTTTGTAAACGCGCGCCATGGCTGCCGTCCGCCGCATTACCATCGACGCTTCAAACGACGCACTCATAAATACTTCGCGGAGAACGAAGAATGGAGACGCGATTGGACCAAGCCTGAGGAAGAGAAAAAGGAAGAGACACGTCCTGAAGTCCCTTTAGAATTGACTGTGGATAAGCAACCACGACGAGATCCGTCTCCAAGAAGGTTGTCACCTAAAACTGATACGAAATCCAACGGCAGCCCAGGACCTCCCGGGCGACCTTCTTCGTTTGTAGACGTCGGAACAGAAGAACTTCCCAAGCCATCACCGATAGGACGAAACCCTCAAGACAACGGTATACCACAGCCGAATTTAATCCTGCCTCCTCCTCCGCCAATGTGGTACCCTCCATTATACAATCCACAATTTGGAGTGGATCCTTTAAATTTCTTCATAGATCTACGTGTTTCAGGGCATATTTATGATAGAAAACGTGTAGCTGAAGGTGAAGCCCAACCAACTCCTTCTCCTGAAGAGCCAGGGCTTGATAAGCGATTGGGAAGGGACTTTCAAAGGACGAGACATGTTTCAGCTTTTTCTGTACCAGTTCGAAGCAACCCTGAAGGGGGCAATTCAGAGAGATATTTTGATACTAAATCAGGGAAAGGCACTTCGTATATAATGAGGAATTTGAAGCGTGTCTACGATGAAGTGAGGTCGCCTCACGATGAAAAGGAAGTGAACAAGGAGGAAGAGACTAAAGTTGAATCCTCTGATATCGATGAAGAAGATATTGTAGACTAATTTAATGGGGATAATGTTTTGGATTTAATGTTGTTAATCGTGTATATTATTGTATCTAACTATTACCTGCTTACTAGTCAAAGTTTAACCCAAAGATGCTGTTAATAGGTTCTTAGGGAGGACGCTCACAGAATAGATAATCACAAAAGGAATTTCTCTTCTATACGCGTCCCTCCAATTGATAAAATGAGGACTAAATCAAATATTTATATAATTAAATAATTTAATCCATTTCTTTATACAATGAATGTTACTGAGAAGGTACATCATTTATCTTTCTAATTCATACCTAGTCAAAATTGTAATCCTAGTCGTAAGTAATTATTAAAATAAGCTAACTGTGCCCCGTTGTTTCGCGTAAGATAGGGATCAAGACTAAAGTAGCCTTTGTTTGTTCTATAATTTTAGCTATCACAAGTTTTTCGCAAACTGTTAACGTTGTAGAGCAGTATTTATATTTAAGAGCCCTATAGCCGCTAAACTCAAAATCCATGTCGGGTTCATCGAAAATTGTTGATTATTTCATGACGGAATGTTGTTAAACTTTTTTTTGTGTATGGATTGTAATTTGTAATCGACATTGTTTCCGATATTTTAGTGCAGTTTCCAGACAAATATGTCGAAACGCCTATCGACATTTTAGTCAAAATTTTCAAAAAGTAAATAAGTAGGTAATAAATTATGAACCTACTTGTACTGCTACCAAATTTTTACCCTAATAAGTAAAAACAAAGATTCAAAGATAATTTGAATACTCTAATTTCGTTGTATATATTGACGGAAAAGTTTATCCTGTAGGTAATCTATAATGTTTCGATAGATCTATAAAAAATAATCCAATAATAAAGTATACTTGCCCACCTAAATATTTTGTTTTATTGACTTCACCTGATGGCATGTGACGATACGGTCTAAGATGTAGCATTCTTACGATGCGCAGATTCGAATACACGAACGTACGCAGTAATATCCGTTTACAAACAAGTTTCTTTTTATAATGATTAAGGACCTCATGTTAACTTCTTTGTTTGTTTATTTGTTTGGATCCTTGTGTTTTAATCACACAAAAACTACTGAACCGATTGCGATGACTCTTAGTATGCAGATAGCTGAAGACCTGGATATAACGTCTAAGTGATCTGGATATGGATCTGAATTAGCCTATGTGTTACATAGGCTAATTTTATGGCGATAATCGCGATAAAATTAGCCCGGATCCCGGATATCGGGACATACGGGGGTGAAACCGTATTATAAGTTATTTTTATTTTGGTAGAGTCCTGCATAATATCTTTTTTCATAATAAATTTGTAGGTAGGTAACATTTTCTTATTTTTAATTATCTAGGTACTTACTCATTTGTGTAAGGAATTCATCAAAAAATAGCATTCTAATAAAAATAAAGTTAAGTTAGGTAATAGACGCAAGGCTCAGATTCGAATAGGTATAGTAGTAGTACATTGAAATGTTACATTTGAGGGTGCATTTGTCAGAGGACGCAATTTTATTTTTTAGATATCAAGGGGGGGTTAGTTTAAAGTTAAATAATAGTTTGTGGGGTTGTGGCTCTTGTCCCACGGCCACCATCTTGGAAAAACGGGTTCAAATGGTTTTTATGGTTTATTTGACGAACTATAGGTCTCACAAAAAAAATAATGACCATTTTGTATTGCAAATAAGATTATCTACAACTTTTGGTAAGTAACTTTTAGTCGTAGAACTAAAAATAAAAAGTTATAAGCAAAAATCCATGAAAATTTGAGACACAAATTCTATTGGTCATTTGTGCACCGATTTTGATGATTATTTTTTTATTCGTAAGGTAGAAGTCCCAAGGTGACTCCATAAAAAAATTATATGGATCGGATGAGGATCTTCGGAGTGATGAGCAGAATAATTCCTCAGAAAGTAGTAAATTACTTACTTTTGGACTTCTACCAGTAGGATCAGACCTTGTACTACTGGTTAGGGATTGATGAAGCACCTGGAACCACCTTATCACCAGAGAACTCCTCAATGATTAAAGTTATGGTTAAAATTCTAATGATTTTTAGTGGTAGATGAAAGTAGGTACTCAAAAAAGGATGAAATAAAAAAACCGACTACAAAAAAACATAACATAACCTCACCTACATACAGTAATTGAGGAGTTTTCTGATGAGAAGGTGGTTACAGTTGCTTCATCAATCCCTAACCAGTAGCACACGGTCCGATTCTACTGGTAAAAGTCCAAAAGTTAGTAATTTACTACTCTCTGAGGAACTATTCTGCTCATCACTCCGAAGATCCTCGTCCGATCCATGTTTTTTTTTATGGAGCCACCTTGGGACTTCTACCTTCCGAATAAAAAAATAATCATCAAAATCGGTTCATAAATGACCGATAGAATTTGTTTCTCAAATTTCCATGGATTATCGCTTATAACTTTTTATTTTTAGTTCTACGACTAAAAGTTACTTAACAAAAGTTGTAGATAATCTTATTTGCAAAACAAAATGTTAATTATTTTTTATGTGAGACCTATAGTTCGTCAAATAAACCATAAAAACCGTTTGAACCCGTTTTTCCAAGATGGCGGCCGTGGGACAAGAGCCACAACCCTACAAACTATTATTTAACTTTAAACTAACCCCCCCCCCTTGATATCTAAAAAATAAAATTGCGTCCTCTGACAAATGCACGCGGAGCCCAAAAAAATGTAATATTTCAATGTACTATGGTACTATTCCAAAATATACCTACGAGTATAATAATAAAATGAAAAAATGAGAACTACCTATCCTTTTTTTGAATACGTCATAAACCGTAAACTGCAATTTCCCTTTCATTCAATTCAAAAATGTTCGGAACCCTTCGTGCGCGAGTCCCACTCGCACTTGTTTTTTTTCAGGCAACCCGTAAGGGAAGGTCCTAGAATCGTTGCTGTGCTCGCTGTAGCTACGAAAAAACTTTGGTTAGTTTTCGTAACTTATCTATATCTTAATATCAAGGCAATAACATAATATATGATGTACTTTGTGGCAATAACTTTGTTTGTAGGTGAAGCCAATAATGGCGCCAAGAGACAGCGATAGAACAAAACGAAAGATGGCGCTGTCACAAAGAATACTTTATTTTTCACTCACTCACAATAGGTCAGTTTTATAGTTCGTTCTATTTTTTCCACAGATAACAAATTCAATTTTGACATTTTACAACCAATGCTATCATCATTAAAAATCATGTGGGTGATGCAAGCAAGAGGGTCGTTTCCTAATCAGAATAAATCACAATAAATCGTTTCGGGATATCATTAACCGACTTCAAAAAAAAGGAGGTTCTCAATTCGACTGTATTTACATACAGGGTGTTTCGACGAGGGGTATTAAGCCGAAAGGGGGTTGTTCTAGAGGTCTAGGCGAACAACTTTTATTCTACGACTTTTGGAATCTAAACATGACAGCTATTTTTGTAAAAAAAAGGCTTATTTGCCTTTTTTTTTACAAAAATAGCTGTCATGCTTAGATTGTAGTGGTCCAAACTAGATAAAAGGGCACCTTAAGGTTAATGACCTCAAACTCTGAAAAACAGCTGATTTTCTTGCAAACTTTAAACTCAAAATTTTCGAAAACTACTTCGATTTTCCAAAACTTGTAGAACAAAAGTTGTTCGCCTAGACATTTAGAACAACCCCCTTTCGGCTTAATACCATCTCCTAGGATCACCGTGTATTTATGTCTATTCGCGGATAACTTTGTCGTTTATGAACCGATTTTGATCATTCGTTTTTTTATTTGGAAGGTAACTAAGGAACAGCACAACTTTCAAAATTCGGTTGTGACGTGACTGGACTCGTGTCTCTCGTTTGCCAAGTAAGTTTCTATCGTCTACTATTGTCCCTGGGATTGTTTGTTCCCACATCTACAAGAACATAATGTAGGTACCTACCTAATGTTGGTAAGCAATTACACAGAATTGCAAATAGGTGTCGGAAGTCATGATTCGTGTAGAAAATACACTCCAGCTACATACGACACTATATGTCAACATAAATGTCGATACAAAAATATGGCTACGACACTAGTTACAGTTTTAGTGTTATGGATTTGCTCACGTAAAGCTTTAAATACACGATGACACTTACACTATCCCTAAAACAGACACCAGTCAGTTTTTTTAGATATCACAGGTTTTAGGTAAAGGTGTCATCGTGTTTTTTGAGCTTTGTAATTATTGTACAATCTATTTCCATCTATGGAAAAGTCCCCACTGCACAATTACGAATGAATGAACGAACAATTACGAATGAATGAACGAACAATCACCGGCAAATGTTTTGTTTGAAGAAATTTTTCAACTGGCAATTCTTGTCACCACGCGATTTTTGTTCGTGAAATAAAAATTTCGAGATCGTCGAATATCGAAAAATAATTTGATTCACGACGTCTCGAAAAATCTTACAAAATGTACGGACAACAACCTATATTAGTTCTGAGTAAGTAAATTGAGCTTTCTTTGTTTTATAATCTTATGAAAACACAATTTTATAACACCGATGATTTCATTGCAGGCCAAAACACAAAACGTGACTCCGGCAGGAAGGTTCAGACGGAAAATATAACTGCAGGAAAGGTGAATACTCTCAAGAATTTGTGTTAACATGTTATTTTCACCATAAAGTTGTTGTTTCAGTAATAAAATTGTGTATATTGTGTTTATTTTAGACAATAGCGGACGTAATTCGAACATGCCTCGGGCCTCAGGCTATGTTGAAAATGCTGATGGACCCGATGGGAGGCATTGTGATGACAAACGACGGCAATGCCATCCTCCGTGAGATCACTGTCCAGCATCCTGCAGCTAAATCCATGATCGAAATTGCGAGAACACAGGACGAAGAGGTTAGAATCTGTTATAATAACCATAGTGAGCAATGAGCATATCTTTAGAAGAAAATACGATTTTGACCGCTTTTCTGAACTGATATGATAAGACTCATTTTGATATAGTATTCCTATATTCTTCTAAAATTGCAGTCAAATCTTAAGTAATCTGTATGTAGGTATACCAAATCTAATACATTATTGTAAGCCTAAACACCCCATTTCTTAATTTTTCCAGGTTGGAGACGGTACCACCTCGGTGATAGTCCTTGCTGGTGAAATGCTGGCTGTAGCAGAACAGTTCCTCACTCAGAACATTCACCCGACAGTCATCATCAGGGAGTACCGTCAGGCCCTGGAAGATGCAGTCAAACTGCTTCAGGACAAGATCTCTGTGCCTATTGATATGAATGATAGGGATAAGATGAAGGAAGTTGTAAGTATCATTTAGAACTAGCTGAGGACCGTAGCTGCACCTTGTTGCAACCTGAAATTTATTATTAACTAGCAGATTCCCGCGGTTTCACCCGCGTAAGTCTCGATCCCTTGGGAATATCGGTATCAAAAGTAGCCTATGTTACTCAGGGTGAATGTAGCTTTCTAATGGTGAAAGAATTTTTGAAATCGGTCCAGTAGTTTCAGAGATTACCCCAATATACATACATACATACATGTTACCAACGTTACCTCTTTATAATATTAGTATAGATTTCATAAAATCAGACTACTTGTTTGAATCAACATTGAAGTCCGTCACAAAGTTCCAAATCTATTATAATAATTCAAAATGAGCCTTGAGCATTTAATAAAGACAGCTCTTTATATGAAATTTAATAAAAAATAGTGCTTTTTACCTGGAACAATCCTAGATTCTTCAACACCATAAATTGCATGGATTGAAGTTGCTGGAACTGTAGTAATCATCTACACAAAAAGTATAGGACAATCTTTTCGTCTATCAGTGTTGAGCATACAAGAATGAGAAAAAAAATAGTTGAACAACAAAAAGTTTAATCTCTTCCTCAAACAAAAGAAAATAGAGGAGCAAAAAAGACAAAAATTTAAGAAAAACATGCCGCAAATAAGAATATCAAAAATCATTAAAGAAGCAGGCTAGTAGAAATCAACTCAATATCTTTGTGTCATATTTCAGATCCGTTCATGCGTTGGTACTAAATACGTGGGTCGCTGGGCCGACCTCGCTGTAGATATCTCTCTGGATGCAGTTAACACTGTCACAGTCAATGACAACGGCAGAGTTGAAGTTGATATTAAGAAGTAAGTTTTACACTTTGTAGCTATTCTTACAACCAATACCTATCTGTTGATAACAAAATATAACCAGTCATATGTAGTATTGCTGTTGTATGGTTATGATTGTTTCACTATTTCACCACCACCACCAACATAAATACTGCATACAAGAGCAAAAAAAAGTCAAAAATAGTGAAGCCATTAAAGAAGTCAGGCTAGATTTTGTTCCCTTGCTGTCTTCCTTTTTCGAGATGAGCATGCTACATCTCAGACTTTAGACCATATCAGCAATTCATCACATATCATCAGATGAGATTATATATTTTTCTAAAGGTTTGATTCATCTAGCTAGGTCCTAGATTCTAGGTAGTGAAACTGAAAAAGAATTTATATTCACCCATAATTCGATTTATTATTATATCACACTTTATCTCTACCTATTACAGTTATGTTATCCAGTTACAAAGGATAGGTATAGACTAGATGAGAATGGCTCGAAATAGAAATATGTGGTACAAGTTAGGGGAGGCCTACGCCAATGAGGCGACTATTACCGAATGATTGTTATGAAACGAATTTTAAATTTAACTATAAAAATTAATTTAATATAATTTGCATGTAATTTAATGATAACTTTAATGGTAGTAGAACAAATGGCTATTTAATTTTATTTATTTATTTAATTTTATTACAGTTATGCTAAAATCGAGAAGATCCCTGGTGGAACAATCGAAGAGTCTCGTGTACTGAGCGGTGTGATGATCAACAAAGACGTGACCCATCCCAAGATGAGACGCTACATAGAGAACCCGAGGATCGTGCTGCTCGACTGCCCGCTTGAATACAAGAAGGGAGAGAGCCAGACTAATATTGAAATATCAGATGAAGCGGTAACATTATAATTTAATATTTTATGATACTGTATAAGTACATAGATAACAACAGGGTAAAAGTAAATCAATTTAAATTCAAATTAGCTACGACAAACAGTGGTGAGACTCTCTCTTGTTTGATGTGATATGCAATATTTTTTTTAAGTGCATCACACAAGTATCTTAGAAGCATAAGCAACTATGCTTACTCCATTGATTCACAAACAAGACTGAGACTCTGTATCTTCGGCAGAATAGTGTGAAATGGTTATAAAATGAGCCTTTTACTGCATTTGACCTTTTGTTACGTTTGTGTTTATTTACAATCATCAATTGATATTGGTTGTTCTTTCTCTTTGATGCAAATGCACTGATGACTTTCATCAGTTGTAAAAATAAAATTACATGACAAATCTGTCTGAAATTTTGACTGTAATCGAGGGCTGTAACTGATGGCATTTTTATTTTGCATCTGTGGTGCCTTTGGCCTGTGAATCATTTAAATTCATTTCTTCTATAGAGGGAGTTATGTTCTGTCTCTTACTTATAAACTATGACTAAGTTTATGTAACATTGTGTCTGACAAACAGAGACGAACGTCACATTAAGTTATATCACAGTACAAGACAAATCTACACTAGTATTATAAAGAGGAAAGATTTGTATTTTTGTGTGTGTGTCGTATGTTTGTAATGAATAAACTTAAAAACTACTGGACTGATTTCAAAAATTCTTTCCCTAAAAGAAAGCTACATTATCAGGGAGTAACATAGGCTACTTTTGATTCAGATATTCCTACGGGATCAGGACTTGCGCGGGTGTAACCGCGAGACGCAGCTTGTGCTACATAAAGTTAGTCATTTTTAGGGTTCCGTACCCAAAGGGTAAAAACGGGACCCTATTAATGAGACTTCGCTGTCTGTCTGTCTGTCCGTCCGTCCGTCCGTCTGTCCGTCTGTCCGTCTGTCCGTCTGTCCGTCTGTCACCAGGCTGTATCTCATGAACCGTAATAGCTAGAAGGTTGAAATTTTCATAGAAGATGTATTTCGGTTGCCGCTACAACAACAAATACTAAAAACAAAATAAAACAATTATTTAAAAGGGGCTCCCATACAACAAACGTGTTTCAAAAATTACAGGGGAATTCTAGTACGATGTGAGAGGTAGCTTCTGATTGGTCGAGTCAAATCGAGTTGGTCATGGAATTCAAAATGGCTGCCCTATCTGTCAAATATACTAGTCTGCCTTCACTGACCAAAGAGTTTCTTATAAGTTTCAGATTTTCTTTGAATCAAAGTTGTTGTAAACCATTTTAGGGTTCCATACCCAATTGTGATAGTGGTATGGAACCCTTCGTGCGCGAGTTTTTCTAACTAAGGGGGCTGAGGTTATACAATAAATCTGGGCAAATGTTTCAGGACTTCACGAAACTGCTTCAACTAGAAGAGGAGCACGTCCTACGTCAGTGTGAAGACATCATCGCCCTGAAGCCGGACGTCGTGTTCACTGAGAAGGGAGTCTCGGACCTCGCGCAACATTACCTCGTCAAGGCGGGCATTACGGCTGTACGCAGGTATACATCTATAGGTCTCATCTATCTCTATACCAAAGTTCATAAAAACCGGTTCACCAGTTTAGGCCTAAAAAACGTTACAGACAGAGTTAGAAATTCAAATTATGTTTCGGTTTTAATTACGCGGTGTTTATTACTTTTAGTACGGACCCGGTCTGGTAAGTTTGAGGTGGCTTCAGGTGTCGAATGGGTTTTCCGTACCCTACTCTTTGTACTGTAAAACGCGTTGAATGGGTTTTGTAAGTGCTGTTTGATATGGTTACAAAACTCCTTCAAACCCCTTACACATACGTTTAGGTTAACAGGATAGTCTCCATTCTCTTTCTCCATACAAACGTAGTTTAAATTTTCCTCCCTGGATAAAGACATTATAGCAAATATGTTTATGCCATAAAACTTATATCTGTCATGTCATGACTATGCATCTACCTTCTTATTTTTTTCATTTTATTATTTTTTTATTATTATTTTAATTAGAAAATAAAAAAAATAAAAAGGTAGATGCATTGTCATGACTCATGACAGATATAGGTTTTATGGCATAAACATATTTGCTCTAATGTCTTTATCCAGGGAGGAAAATTAAAACTACGTTTGTATGGAGAAAGAGAATGGAGACTATCCTCTTAAGTACTCCTTCGACTACGGTCTTATATTCCCTGGTCGCAGCACAGCCGAGGGACGGGCGAGTATTAGCTATCTTTTTCATTGCCGCGGCGCACCATGCAGTGCACTGGAGTTAGTTTCAACTTGCTTATGAGAATAGTCTCCATTCTCTTTCTCCATACAAATGTAGTTTACATTTTCCTTCTTGGATAAAGACATTAGAGCAAATATTTTTATTTATTTATTTATTTATTAAACAAACCCCCATAAAACCTATATCTGTCATGACTCATGACAATGCATCTACCTTTTTTTTTTTTTTATTTTCTAATTAAAATAATAATAAAAAAAAAAAAGAAAAAAAAAAGGTAGATGCATAGTCATGACAGATATAAGTTTTATGGCATAAACATATTTGCTCTAATGTCTTTATCCAGGGAAGAAAATGTAAACTGCGTTTGTATGGAGAAAGAGAATGGAGACTACCCTCTTAAGTTACATTTAATGCTCCATGTCAAATAGAAATATCATAATTTGGTAGCGGATATCAAATGAACCATGTTCCTTGAAAATATTTAACCTATAACGATTTTAAATTTACACACATTTTGTTCCAGACTCCGCAAAACCGACAACAACCGTCTGGCCCGCGCGTGCGGGGCGACCATCGTCAACAGAACCGAGGAGCTGAAGGAATCCGACGTGGGAACCGCAGCCGGCAAGTTCGAGATCAAGAAGATTGGTGATGAATACTTCACCTTCATCACCGAGTGCAAGAACCCTAAGGCTTGTACTATTCTGCTGAGAGGAGCGTCCAAAGATATCCTGAATGAGATTGAGAGGAATTTACATGATGCTTTGCATGTTGCTAAGAATTTGGTAAGTTTCCTGTGAATTAGATAGGAGTTAAGATTTGATGAATATAGTTTTTATTTAACTCAAAGGAGTTCTTCAAAATAAGCCTTTGATAAAGAAAATAGTCAAATTGTTCTTTATTTTAGGCTATTTATCTATGTTGTATTAGCTGAATCCCGCGGCTTAAGCTTTATCAGATGCCTTCGTCATAATATTATAAAGAAATACACTCTACTAATTTCAGCCCTCTTTTGTCAGCGGTTTAGGCTGTGTGTTGTTCCATCAGTCAGTCTGTTTGGGAGAACGATTTAGTTTAATTTAAATTGAAACACAAAAAAAAACTATTAAGAAACTCCGGTAAATTAAGTCTGGGGTTGTGTGAATGAGCGATAAATTCATGATTATGACTTTGCTGTCAAGTCTCACTTAACTATATCTCTCTCATCTGAGCGATGTTTCCACTTGGGAGTCCGGGGTCCGCTAAACCCCAAATAGTTTTGTTTTAATTTGGGGTCGGCGCAGTAGCTAAGTCATCATGATTGACCATACTAGCCTCACTCAACTATGAGAATTAGTTTTGCAAGTTAGTAGACTCAACCACGATTGATCATTCCGCAGTCCAGTCTAGGAGTCAGTGAACATTGCGTGGTATACCTTAAGATAATGTATGTATGTTCACACACATTCACACACACACACGTTCACACATTCACACACACATGTGCATTAAAATTAAATCTTAATCTAGTCCATAAGCTTGCTATGTCTAAGGGAAGTTGCGGGACATTCCCACTACAAGTATCTACGGATTACTTAAAGGGAAGTCTCGATGTAAGAACATTGTAAATGAACTTTTAAGAAATAAATTATTATTTATTTATTTATTATTTATGTTGCAGGTGCTAAACCCGCGTCTGGTGGCGGGCGGCGGCGCCGTGGAGATGGCGGTGTCTGCGGCGCTGGTGGCCAACGCCGCGCACAACACGCCCTACCGCGCCGTCGCCAATGCGCTGGGTGAGTGTAGACCTATAGCCAAGGGGGTCCGCTCCTTACAAGGCCTCTTAGCTCGTTTCTGAGTAGGCTCGGATCCTACCGACTGCGCCACGTCAATGAAACTAGCGTGTAACATGCAACGCTATATCATAAGCATTATATTATAATTAGTGATGCAATGGATAGTTGTTTGGCCGGATACCGGATATTCGGCCGGCCAAACGATACCTACATTTTAGTTTGGCGGCGGGCGCGTCGTGCAGGTTTCAACCTGTTACGTATTGTAGGTTCGCGTGGACCGTTTTCTAGGCAAGAAACGAGTTTTATTAAGTCAGTACGTACGAAATTATTTTGTATGCAGTACACGTGCACCCGCCTATTTTGCTGAATAGATAAGTTTTTTTTTGTTTAATGTGTATAGTAGTGTATACGTGATTGTGAACTTGTACTTCATTCTGTGTTTATTTTATTTGTCTAAAATAATGGCAACTAACCATTTTTCAAAGTTAAATACCAAACAGAATCACTATTCGGTATCCGGCCGGATAGTGCGCAACAATCCGGTATTCGGCCGGATAGTAAAATAATGGCCGGATAGGCCGGATACCGGATAGCAACCGGATATCCGTTGCATCTCTAATTATAATAGTTTCGACGAAGGGTTTTTTTTTTTATTTGTTAAAAACTTAAAAATACCGCCACTTTCACAGTAGTAGCGTTTTAGCCTATTACAATTATTAAAAATCTAAAACCATACACTAAAACTAAAAACTAAAATTGGCAATTACAAACTAAAACTATAAACAAACAAAAAACATACAAAAACAAACCTAACACCTAAGATAAAACTAAAACTAAAACTAAACACAACAAACATAAACTACTAACTAACCAACTTTTACTACACTACTAACTAACTTTACTACACTAAAACTACCTATACAGGGTGGTCCAACTAGTGACGTCAATAAACTTTTTTTAGATTCCTCACACCTGGGGGTATCCGAAAATACCCCATGTATGTTCTGCGATTTTTTGTAGTTTAGGAGTTATTGCCTTTTTTCTCATTTTCTACTAGAAATGCGACCACTGAGACCTATTTGGTTATACTAACTGCAATAATTTAGATAATTGGCTGATTTCTTTTCAAATGTGGAGCTGAATAATAGGGCCATGTTACCTGTTATAAAAATAAGGCGTAACACAAAACAAACTGTTACAAATAAAAAAAGTATTCCATAAAGAGAGTGTAGACAAAACGCTATAAACACTTTAAAAAGCAATTAAAAGAAAAATTCGCCTAATATTTTTTTTCCAAACTAACTTCAAAAACTTCCTTACTTCATTAGCTATCTACCCTATCATTTTTATTGGTCTATCATTACAGGATCATATCAAAAATTTTATTTTAAAATTCCTTGGTCGAAAATTCTCTCACTCATCTTACTTAAACCTGAAGGGAAACTCCCGGCCTAATCTAATAACATAAAAAACATATTTGTTCTTATTTTATTTAATACGTTTATTTGTACAAATCTTAAATAAGATTTGTGTGGAAGTTTTTTTGCGGAAGACAAAAACCATCACTAGATGGCGCTAGTGGTAAAATACATCGTGGTATCGTTGCGTTTTTATGTCAAAAATCACGTTACTTGTATGGGAGTTCCCTTAAATATTTGCGGCTACAGTAATACATCCTCTGTAAAAATTTCAACTGTCTAGCTATCACGGTTTATGAGATACAGCCCGGTGCCAGATGGTCAGACAGCGAAGTCTTAGTAATAGGGATGAGTGAGAGAATTTTCGACCAAAGAATTTTTAAATAAAATTTTTGCTATGATCCTGTAATGATGGACCAATAAAAATGATAGGGTAGATAGCTAATGCAGTAGGTCTCAGTGGTCGCATTTTAGTAGAAAATGAGACAAAAGGCCATAACTCCTAAACTACAAAAAATCGCAGAACATACATGGGGTATTTTCGGATACCCCCAGGTGTGAGGAATCTAAAAAAAGTTTATTGACGTCACTAGTTGGACCACCCTGTATACATTTAAAACTAACTATCAAAATTACATAAGAAGGTACCTACATCAAGAAACTGTGGAGCCGTTCGCTCTGGCGGCTTTCCTCAAAGCGTTCTCGGCAAAGGCAAGGAAAACGGGTCGGCGTCTGTCATCCATCATCAAAGCAGCCAAATTATCAACCCCTAGCTTCCAATCCATCCTGCACTCACAATCCAACCTTTGAAAACCATCTTTTGGACAATTAAGCACAATGTGCTCAATGGTTTCCTCAGTGAAATCATCGCAAGTGCAGAATGGATCGTCTATTAGTTTAAACCGGTACAAGTAAGCCTTAATACCACAATGACCACTAAGTAGCTGAGTTCTCAAGGCCGATATAGTAATTTTGCTCAGCACCTTGTATGCATCTACAACCACCGGGAAAAACATTTTAGTTACCGCCCCAGCAGTAGCCTCAGCAAAACGTCTCTGCCACTTAACGACTGAGTCCTGCTTTAAAATCTTCCTGACATATGACAGGGGAACAGCGTCGTACGATGGAGCTGCTCCAGCCTCAAGCGCTGCAGCTTTAGCCAACGCATCCGCCCACTCATTTCCCTCGACACCGACATGAGCCTTGACCCAGAAGACGACGAAGGGTAGCTCTAGGGAATCCATGGTCTTTTATATATCCAGTCTCTGGGGGTCCCTTCGACCCAAAAGCGAAAGAAAAGAAAGGGTCTCATCAAAGTCCCAGGAGGAAAAAAGAGAAACAATCTCCTTTCTAAAGAGAAAGGGTGCGTGGAATTAAAGTCAACATGTAGAAATGCTTGTCAATAACAATTTTAATTGCGTGCTATGAAGTGTGATTAAAACAAAGATAGACGGAATCTTGGAGAAAGGCAAGACAGGATTTCCGCGGTATCGGGACTTGTGTGACTAAAACCGTGAGACACAGCTAGTTATCCATCTTCTTGTTCAAGGAGGACGTGTTCCGAAACCACACTAAAATTATAGTCTTAAGTTGACATTTCAAAATGATCATTTAGGTCATAGGTATTTTTTGCATAGATTTCTTTTAATGAAATAAGAATTTGTGAATTAATTTTAATTTCATATAAACCTAAGAACTGTTTCTTTATTTGATACACATTTGATTTTTTAAATAACCTATTCTATCCTCTCCAGAGATAATCCCGCGCACTCTCGCGCAGAACTGCGGCGCGAACACGATCCGCACGCTGACCGCGCTGCGCGCGCGCCACGCCGCCACCGCCACCGCCACCGCCGCCGCCAGCACGGCCGGCATCGACGGCGAGACCGGGGAGATCGTCGACATGGCTGTTAAAGGGATATGGGAACCCCTCGCTGTCAAACTGCAGGTAAACTTCTAGAAATATCTTAACCTTTGGTCTGTGTCAAAGGTTATAAAGGAAAAATATGCGCGCATTTTTGCGCAGGTAACATTACTGGTAAGTTTTTTCCTTTAGTGTGGATAGATGGCGGCCAAACGAGCCTAAATCGGTCTCATTTTTTCACAAAATTATGCATTATGTATAATCAATTTTAGCTGCTTATTATGAGATAGATTTATTGAAACATAATTGTTACTTTGTTTAAACAAGTGTCCGTACATTGCAGGTGTACAAGACGGCGATAGAGACCGCCATCCTGCTGCTGCGCATCGACGACATCGTGTCGGGTTCCAAGAAGAAGGATAAGGAAGGCCCGGGACCCGCCGCCATGGCCGGCATGGAGTAACACCATTAGGCTTCATTCAACCAAATTCGAATAAGCAACGAATAGCTATTGTACGCATTGCTGGTAGCATTGTAGCAATTGAACAATCGTCTTTTGTTCAAGAGATTATAGAATTATTTAATCGAAAAAAATGACGATTTATGCAAAGAATTGTTATACATTGCTTATTCTAGTCTGGTCGACCGTACCCTTAGTAATTACTACTTAACTATACTTTTAATTTAATTATTTCTTTGGTGGCAGAACTCCTAATACATCAGATAATCTCTTTATGATACAAAAGTATGTATGTATGGTATGTAAAAGCACGTATTCATGTAGTATGGTACTAAAGACAAGAATTGTAGAATTTGAGGGTCCTGTCGCCAAACATTCTTATTTAAATAAGGGCTTTTGGACTGTGATTTTTCACGGTTAAAAGTCAGTCTTAGCTTTGCTTTACTAGTGCTAACTTGATGCCTTACTCGAAACTAACCTGCAGGACTGTATAAGGCCACAATAATTGTTTTAAAAACTCAATTTTCAATGTTAAAATATACATCTTAGTCTCCTCGTGATTAAGACTATTGTAACATAGTCGAAACGAAAGAAAATTGAAACGTAAAAATCACGGGTAAATATGCAAATGTACCAATCGTGTTAGTTTAAAAAGTTTATACATAAAGCCATTTGAAAATAGTAACACAGAGAGAAATAACACCTCCGACAAGTTTGTATGGCTTTTTTGAGTTGTTGTCTCGTCACAAAAGGGCGTTTCACCAACCTCAGAAATGATTGATCCTAGACTACTAGTTTCTTAAGTGATAGACTTCTTCGAGATCTTCATTTAGAGAAATGTAAGCATAGAAGCGCCTTGTTCTAAAAAAAAGGCTAACAAAACTTTGATATTATTTCGACAGCTGTCGTTTTCGCTCTCAATTAAAAATGAGATAACAAACTCAAGGTAAATAAGATACATAACTTTGAGTTTTTGTAGCCATGGAATATGAAAGAAGACGCATCTAAATCTACTTCAAAGGCTTCGGTAAGTTAGATTTTCTTAAAAACAACTAAGAGAAAGCGATAATTCCGATTACTATGAAGTACATATTCGATTATAGGTATGTTTTCTCTGAAACTGTCTAGTACTTGGCTATTTGTCTTTATTTCTATGTATTAAATAACTATATTTTTGTAGTTTTATACAGTCAAGAATGGTTATATTAATGTTAATGAAAAATATACTTTATTTATACACATCTGTAAACACAGTATTGATTCCAACAAGCATTATTATTTGTTATTTATGGACATTTTTAGTATCACTAGAGTGCATTTAAGTTTATTTCAGAATGTTTCAATGAACAATAATAGTATTAAACGTTTTATAAATATACTCACTATTTTTGTTTTATTTTTAGTTTAAGAGATTAAAACAATTTAAGTGATTGTTTTAAAAGGGTTTTTTAATAACGAACTCAGGAGATAGTAAAAGGCAGTGGGTTCAAATCCAATCTCAATTCACACTGAATTTCAGAACGTGATTGCATACTATCTCCATATTTTTAGATGATTTATATCTATCTATACATAGTTATAAAATTCAAAGTCATGATTGAGTACTCAACTGACTGACTTATATCAACGCACAGCCTAAACCACTGCCATCCTAGGTTTGGAGGGTAAATATATATTCTTTGTGATCCACTAAGAAAGGGTTTTTGGAAAATTCTGCGGGATCGGGACTTACGCATGTGAAACCGCGGGACGCTGCTAGTTATTTATAAATTTATGGCAAATTGTATCTTAAAATTACCTATAGTAATAAATAGAACAGATTAATCAGTAGTTAAACATAGTAGAGAGGTGACACGCAATACGCATGCAGCGAATTTGTGACAATGGATTCCTGTACAGTTAGTGCGAAGTGTGTTTCCATTAGGCAGAATAGCGCAGTCAAACGGTCGCGCGAGGGGCGTGGGAAGTAGCGTGGCGAGAGGGCAGAGACATTACTTTTACACACATACACATGTACTGAATAATTTAAATAAAATGATGTCAAAATAAATTAAATCAAATCAAAACAGTTTAAACATTACTAGTCAGTACATGAACAAAATAACAATGATTCATGTACGGCAGTCAAACCTATTCGAAAAAGTTTTCAGAATGCTGTTGAGACTGGCTCGAACCCTGCGCACCAGGGAAGACCAGGGATTTTAGGTACTTGTACAAGCCTTTACTTTTACTTTTTTTGTTTTTAAGCAATTAGTGGTAGCAGAGACTTATTCTGTAAGCAATTTTGCTTTTTGACACATTCAGAACAATAAATGTGCATGCACCTGTCTTAGCTGAGGCGCAACGTATATACAGTGGCCGGCAAACAAGTTGGAAAATTTTGACGTGGAAGGGGAAAGTTTTTTTAATTTTTATTTTAATATGTGTAAAACCTAGTTTGTATGATAAATAATTCAATTCTCATAGGTAATTCTCATATACAATCGTAATTTCTCATATATTTTTTATAACAGCAAGAAAGCCATGTGCAATGGACACGGTATACATTTGGGTGGACAATAAGTCCATGGTGGCGTGACGCGTGACGGCGATCGATGGAACTCCATAATCTACTCGAAATGCCATTTCTATTCGAAACCCCGCGAGTGACTGACCATAGGATTATGAACTGGTAAGAATTTTGTTTTCATTTATTTTTGTTGGTGACTTCTATGTTGATAGTTGTGATGCAGAAGGTTCGGGTTCAATTCCCGGTGTGAAAAGAGTATCTACTGCGAATTATTTCCGGTACTTCATATGTGTCTAATGAATAAATTAATAATTGAGTACCTCGTACCTACCTAATGTATTGAACAAAAAGAAAATTACCTTAGGTGATACTTATTCGTTACCCATATAAGTATATCGCAAGCAACTAAATTAGATTGGGGCCACATGGCTGTGTGGGCAACAGCCTTCAGTTGTTTTTAGGGTTCTGCACCCAAAGAGTAAAAACGGGACCCTTTTACTAAGACTCAACTGTCTGTCTGTCTTTGAAAAAAAATTTGTAGTTATTTCATGAAATAACGCGAGTGGTTTAGGGAATAATTTACCCCTCAAAAACATTTTCATGTAAAATGTACCCAAGACGAGAGCGAGATCATATGATGGGCACTGTCAAAAAGTTATCAGATGTCATGTACCTAAAGCCAAGCTTATAACTCTACACGCCTCAACTCCACAAGCACCTTACTTCACAAACTCAACATCTTAGCCAAATATATGGCTGGCCGTTTCGCTATCAAGCATGGGTTTTCTGTTAAACATTTGTTCTTGCGGTAATGAAACGGCCAAGCCCATATATTTTGACTAAGATGTTGAGTTTGTGAAGTAAGGTGCTTGTGGAGTTGAGGCGTGTAGAGTTATAAGCTTGGCTTTAGGTACATGACATCTGATAACTTTTTGACAGTGCCCATCATATGATCTCGCTCTCGTCTTGGGTACATTTTACATGAAAATGTTTTTGAGGGGATTTCATCTCTTTTTGTAGTTCGCCTAATTATTACAATTTTTTTCCCATCAAAGAAACTTTCAGCTTCATAATATTAGTAGGTAAAGTAGATGTATTCATATCAGTATTTTTTTTCTTTTTTTTCATTTACACTAGGTCGTTTATTAACGACTTACACGTCACGCCGTAGGTACGGCGTTTAGGCCCATGTTTCCAATGTTTACCACTTGTTTGGCCATCACTGGCGGATAGCGAAACAACTTTTAAATATATTCTTGTTGTCCATCACTGTACGACAGCGGTAAACCTTTCTAATTATCAATCAATTTTCATACCTCAAGCACCTCTTATACACATTAGGTGTTGTGGGGGCGCTTAATTACATCCCCTAATTTAAAGGGTAGAGGGTGAATTACTAAAAATCCTGATTTTCTGTATTTTATTATTTATAATAAAATAAGCAGTTGTACTACCTCTAGCATCAAAATTTGCGAAAGTCTCATACAAATAGCCATCCCTTAATTTTAGGAGTTGGGGGGTGAAAGTTTCAACTTTTAGAATTTTTTAGTTGTTTGTGTACTAATATCAACCTACATACCAAATTTTAGCTTTCTAGGACTTCGGGAAGTACCATTTGAATTTTGATGATCATCAGTGAGTGAGTGAGTGAATGAGTCAGTGACGAAATCGGGGGTTTTTAGATACCAATAAAATCTAAACTATAGGAGTTATGTAACTGAAACTGTGTTTTTTTATTAAGTTCCCTATTGACATTATAACCCCGTGAATTACATAAATCTGGTATATTCCAAACCCAAGTTATGAGGGTTCAAAATACCGACGAAACCTTTCGAGAAAAGGTAGTGCCCGTACGCTTCGCTGGCTGGTCTTGGCGGGGGCACTACCGTGCCCCCAGATTTAAACATTGGCAAACATGCACTTGCATCAGAAAAAAATGGTTCATATCCTTACACACTTGAATTTTAATTTTCCTGCACTTTTTTTTTTTAAACTCAACTTTTTCAGTTTTAATCGCGTTGCTTTTATTATATTATACGCATTTTATTAATGTCCTACGTTTCGAAGTCTTTTCAGACCTCGTCTTCTTCGCCTGGCGAGATAGCCGGTAAACGTTTAAGTTGTAAGTTGTCTTCACGACATAGTGCACATATCCAGCACATGTTAACCTAAATCAAAAAATCTCAAATACTCTTATAGCTGCGCCCCGCGGTTTTACCCGCGTAAGTCCCGACCCCGCGGAATTTACGGGGATCAAAAGTATGTGTCCTTTTCCTTCTCCCGTTCTACCATATCCACCAATTTTCAGTCAAATCAGTTCAGCCGTTCTTGACTTATAAATAGTGCAACTAACAGGACTTTCTTTTCAATACAGGGTGTTCCCAGGAATCTGAATTCGAATTCGAATTTCCAAATGTTGTAGAACAAAAGTTTTTCGCCTAGATTTCTAGAACAACCCCTCTTCGGCTTAATACCCCTTCCCGGGACCAACCTGTATATAAAGGATAGATTCTCGGCTCCACTCTCCTCTAAACTACAATCCCTGTCAAGTTCACTTTCACTTCCATTTTTCCCATATCAGTCCTTATTAGTTTCTCTTTATCTACTATGGTTCTACACTAAGAATATAAACTTACAACACTTACTACTTCTACACTCCCCACCTCCGCATCGTCATTATCTTTTTTCACCTCACAACCTCGGGAAGGATTGTTTTGCACGCTGATTTCTGCGTGCAAAATCGCATTTTGCGCGCTAGCGTGGAAAGCGATTTCAAAATTCGAATCTGTCTTCTCCATACTTTTCTATAAAGCAAGTCCTTTGAAAATGCGCCAACCGGAACCTCACTTCATTTTTTTGTTCATGTCATCGAACCACGAAGTCTTGTTGCACATCTGCCAATGTCGTATTTATTGTTTATTTGTATCAAGTCTTATCAAGCGGGTTTTTTTCATGAATTATTTGATTTAGAGATTGTTTGCTTATTTGAATTATTTACAAAAACGAGGAATTAAATATGATTTTTTCGTACAAAAATATAATAACCTAGGTATCTACTTACGAAAAAAAATAATAGTATAGGTTGAGGAGAGAGGTAAAATATTTATCTCATTTTTTTTAATAATTGCACTGGCCAGCCACAGATTTCAGCACTGGACTCTTCGATCATATATAAACATAGATACACGGTCCCATACAAAATCGAAATCAAAAATCGGCACTACTTCAACGCTTACTTATACAGACATATAGTACAGTTTATTGTAAACTTAGATAAAAATAAAATTATAGATACGGTATATTCTAACATTGCGTATTCGAAAAATGAGCCAGAACACCTTCATGCATTTTCATAAAATTATTGTATTTAAAAACATTTGTCTTTAAGAATGATTCAGGCTTTGTAAATAAGTATAAACATAAATTCTTATGAATGTCAAAAAGACAATCGCAGTGTGACAGCACGTGCTCACGCGGCAACGGTTCGATATACGACTGAGGCTAGTGCGTCAGCTAGACGCAGTTTTATCGTCTCATTTTCCGAGACTACGTACCGTATCTTTAGCTTTTTATTTTAATCTAAGAATGTAAACCTTAATCACTGGGCAATAAGGTTGTAAAACACTTATGCACGACTGACAGCGAAACAAGGCATATCGGCTGAAGTATGCCTTGTTTTGACGGCTCCATTTCTAGAGCGGCGACCGTGCATCTATAGTTTATATATGATCGAAGACTGGACTGAATAAAAAAATCTTTTCTAGTAATTCACCTTCCATACTTTGTTTTATACATACACCTAGCGTTTTCCTCGCTGTAGTGAGGTGAAAAATTGTGTGTTTCACTCGGGAGCAAAGTTTTTTGCATCTCGTACCTTTGAAACCTTCGCAACGCTCAGCATTCAATATTCGCTGCGCTCGTGGTTCAATCCTAGAATGCCTAGCCTACCTACATCATATAAAGAACACACTCTCCAAATTCCAGCTCTCTACTATCAGCGGTTTAGGCTGTGCGTTGATCCATCAGGCAGTCAAAATAAAGCATTTTGTAGATATACCTGAGAAAGAAATAGTTATTTGTTATACAAGGCTGCAAAGTTTGTTTTTGCAGCGAGTACTTGTATTGAAACCTGAGCTAGCGAAGCATTCTAGGATTGAACCACGAGCGCAAGCGAGTGGTTCAAATATAGAATGCTGAGCGTCGCAAAGGTTTCAAAGGTACGAGATGCAAAAAACTTTGCTGCCGAGTGAAACACACAATTTTTCACCTCACTACAGCGAGGAAAACGCTAGGTGCATTTTTCCGGTAGAAAACTCAATTCGGCATTATATACCGCTTATTGTACCGTAAATAATAAAAATAAGCAAACAATCTCTAAATTGAGTAATTCATGAAAAAACCTGCTTGATACTAATGATAATAAACAATAAATACTACATTGGCAATGTGCAACAATACTTCGTGGTTCGATGCCATGAACAAAAAAAAATGAAATGAGGTTCCGGTTAGCGCATTTTCAAAGGACTTGCTCTATATAAAAGTATCGAGAAGATAGATTCGAATTTTAAAATCTCTTTCAACGCTAGGGCGCAAAATGCGGTTTTGCACGCAGAAATCAGCGTGCAAAACGATCCTTTCCGAGGTTAAGCAAGCAAGCGAGCAGACGGTAAAAACAAATTAGGTATGATCAAAGACATACAAGAATGAAAAAATAATAAAACAACAACAATTTACAACAAGAAGTATTAGTAAGTTGTTATTACCTAAAATGGATTTTACCTATCCATGCCTAAGAATGGGTAATTTGCTACATTTGCTCATTTTACGCTGTGAGTCTAACGTGGACGACGCGCGACGCAGTAAAGTCGCTCGATCACGAAAATTGAGAGGTTCGAGTCCCGCCTTGCGCTTTGTAAATGTATCGCCTTTTGTTCAAGAGACTTATAAAAATCTGTAACAAAGGCCGCTATTCGAATAAGATCGAGTATAGTCGAACCCATGTCACGCGAGTAAGTTGGGGAAAGCACCAACACTACTTTTAGTTTCAATTCTTTTCAATAGTTCTGTGGTTCAGTGTCCATTGATCCCCCTACCCAGTTTGACTAGGTCATCGCTACGTTTTCAATAGACCTAACTAGGCGTAGATAACGGTGATCGATAGTAAATCATTGTCAATAGTAGGTGGATGTAGCCGGCGTATATGGAGCGGAACGGGCGGTCATAACTATCGCCAAACCCCGTGGGATTTCGGTGATATTGTGTCAAAAGTATTGTTATAATTGTTGCTTTGTGAGTCTTATGTCGATTGATAAATGTGTTTGTTATTGGTTTTGTGTGGGCACGTGTTTTGTATATACTTACTTATTATTATGTTCTTGTATCCTTTGTGTACCTACCTACCTATCTAAGTTCATGAGTGACTGGCGCTTCGGTTTGCGAGAGTTTTCCGCTGTAGGGAAATTTTGTAAAGTTCGAGTTTCTAGCATACCATGTCACATTATAGATGCTAGATAGATAAAGATCTTATCATAGGAACTTAATCCAGTTACCGATTAAAACCGAAAATGAGTTTATCAAGAACATATATTTAATAGTTATTGCGGTCCCGTTTTTACCCATTGGGTACGGAACCCTAAAAAGTGACAGTAGAGCTAAGAGCTCTGCGACGCGACGCGCCAACTACTAGGTAAACTGTGGTAGAGCCTATACGGTGAACAATTTTCCATTTTGTCCTTGGTCCAAACATGATGCTTAACAAATTTAAAATGAATTCACCCATCGTCATTATCTTACACAATATAATAACAATAATGATGATGGCTATTCTAATAATTTCGGTAAAAGCGCACCAGAGGCCAATCGTTACAATATAGCTACAATAAGAGGCTCTGCAGACTACCAGACTTTTAAATCGGGCGACAACCAACCGACCTCCAATTGTCAAGCTACCTAGTTCTTCTTTATTTTTTAGCCTATTTTGTCCTACTGACGCATGAGACGGTAAGAACTACCTACGTTTTGAGGCCTTTCTTCAACTAGGTACTCCATTAGGTACCATCTTTTGACCGCCACGCCACCCTCTTCTACAGAAGACAGAAAAATATTAGCTTTTGGCGCTACGTCTGGCTTCTGGCGATATTTAATGGCGCCTGAAGTAATTATTATTCTGGTTAAGTCAATATAATTCTGGAACGGTCAAGACAGTTCTCTAGCGCTTGTGTAATACAAGTTGGTAATTTATTTATTAATATCAGTAAAATTGGATTGCAAACATTTTAGAATATACTTTTTAGTAAAGTAACCAGTCAACTGTTTATTTTCGCCGGCCGGACACATTCTTGGAGACCTTTCCATGCCTCCAAAAACGTGACAAGAAAATTATTAAAATTTTAGTTCCTTTCGCCTCCAAAAGATTAAATGAGCCGACTTTGTCGGTCGATAGAAAAGTTAATTGTCCGTTTTTGTGATTCGGACATTCACGGTCCGACAACCAGACACGGCTTCCGTTTAGATTTCATCACATTTCCGTCACATTGGTGTTTGTTTGCGTAGCGTTAGGTCACTGGACTTATGCTAAAATATTTAATGAGGGAATTATCTAATTTGGTCTCATTGTTTAGGTAGGTAGGTGCTAATCGTGATTAAAAATTCAACAAATTGTATGTAAACATGACTCAAATTGCCGCGTCTGATCGTCTATTCTTTGTGACTTTGTGGCCCTGCAAATGGATTCCATAGAATCAATTTGCCTCATGCGATAGATCCATCGCTTTTAAAATTTTACTTTGAGATGGAAAGGACAATCTTTTGTCATTTTCATCTTTCCTATATAAGTACAGTCAGCATCAAAAGTCGATGACCACATTTAAAGTTTCAAAACCGCTATACATTATAATATACCAAAATTGATTAACATAACAAGCGCCATAATAGAATAAACTTTTCTTAAGTTCAAAACTTTCTGAACACTACAAAGTCAAAAATCTCTGAACATCTCAATGTCAAAAATTACTAATCATTATAATTTGCAAAAGTATCTTAACATCAAGCTTTACAAAACTGACTGATTAATAGCAAATCTTTGTTCCGGCCGGATATCTAGTGTAATAATCATCATAATGTTCAAAAATAACTTAACATAATAAATGAACAAAAGTAACTGAACATTAATTTATTTCGGTTACAACTATTTTCAAATTCATCTAAATACCATAATTACGTAAATTATTATTGTAAGTAAATCTTAAATAAACAAAAAAAAAATGACTGTGGATTAAACTAATATTGTGCAGGTATAAAAAAAATATTGAGGGTATTTGGAAAAAGATTTACCCACGAATGTTAAAAGAATATTTCCACTAAATTGTCAGTTATGTATATTGGATATCCATTGCGGTTGCGGGTTATTTAATTATCTATTTATTTTATCATATAGTTGGCACATTGCTTTCCAAATACCCACATGATTTTAAACTAACATTTTAAAACACGATTTTTTTTATTTATCCACAGCAAAAATAACTTTGTATATTTCAGATTTATTTATAACCATAATTGACGTAATTTGGTATTTGGATAAATCGGAAAATAGTCACTAGCTGATTTTTCAATACCCAGTTCAGCTACATTCAAACGTTTACATCAGGGGTTCCCTAAGTGGGGGGCGCGCCTCCCAGGGGGGGCGCAAGGACCTTTACAGGGGGGCGCGGGCCACCTACGATCGCTGAGAAAATGCATTTCAGACTGTTTAATACGACCAATTAAATTATTTGAAATTAACGCCTATGTCAAGAACATAATATTGATTCTTTAGTGGGCGAATTTCTGAACAATAAGAACCATAACAGCCTTTAGACTGGCCCCGCGCCAACCTCACGGGAGCTATTAAACGTATTTGGTACTACTTATCAAATACCTTTTGTAAAACTTTAATGAGCAATAAAATTTATTTTGTAATCGAATCCTTTTTAGGGTTCCGTACCCAAAAGGTGAAAACGGGATCCTATTACTGATATTTGTTCCGACCTGATAATCTGGACTGGAGGAAGGGGGGGCGCGGATTTTTTTTTATGACTGAAAGGGGGCGCGTCTCAAATAAGTTAGGAAACCCCTGGTTTACATACTAGGTAGTCGAAATAAATTAATGTTCAGTTACTTGTGTTCATTTATTATGTTAAGTTATTTTTGAACATTATAATGATTATTACACTAGATATCCGACCGGAACAAAGATTTGCTATTGATCAGTCAGTTTTGTAAAGCTTGATGTTAAGATACTTTTGCAAATTATAATGATAGGTAATTTTTGACATTGAGATGTTCAGAGATTTTTGACTTTGTAGTGTTCAGAAAGTTTTGAACTTAAGAAATGTTTATTCTATTATGGCGCTTGTTATGTTAATCAATTTTGGTATATTATAATGTATAGCGGTTTTGAAACTTTAAATGTGGTCATCGACTTTTGATGCTGACTGTACCAACCAACTTCCACTCAAAAAATCTTTTGAAATTAACTATCTACCTACTCACTACTAACTCTAGCTCTCTTTAATTCAACTAGTAATTATCCTTTGAGGGTATTTTTTATGAATTTTGTTTTTAATTTCTGTAATTGTTTTTGTTTCAGAAATTAGTATTATTCTCAACAACATGAGGAACTTCAAAGAACTAGTATTGCTGAGTTACTTTATACACATTTCCTTTTGTATGGAACTCCAGTCGCGATACGATCACACTGAGGTAAATATGACATTAGTAAAAATATTCATAAGTTTCTTCATATATTTCCCAAGAATCCTCGCTTTCGAACAACATAGTTTACAATTGAAGACAATTCATGCTATCGACTAACTCAAAGTTTTTAATGGGCGGTGGTTTATTCATTTTCCTAATCTTCTCTTTCCCAAATTTTCAGACAAACGAAGCCGCAGACTCAGATGCAGTAAGAGATCGTCGTGGTGTAATAGAGGAGGAGAAATTCTACAACATTCACGATAGGCAGACACTAAACCGTCAAACCCCTTGGATTCCAGGCCCTTTACCACCTGAAGATGACCCTACCACTAAGATATCTATCACCAACGATGTTAAAGAAGTCTTACCTCTTTACCAAACTACAGAAAGAGTTACAGACAAACCCACTGGTCGTGGAGCAAGAGCTTCAAATGAAAACTGGATTAAATTACCCTATCCTGGACACGATGACAATCAAGGTGATATCTTAACCCCACCACAAGCTTCGGGTGACTTGATCAACTCTCGCATGCCTCGAGTAAACTTTGTAACACAGTCCAAAGGTTTAGAAGCACAAGAATCGCGAAATGATAAAGAATCTATAACAAGAGCGACTAGAACGGAAGAGTCACTGAGATCTGAATTCGTAAGACCAGATGAAGAGAGGAGTAAATACAAACCGGTTTATCCTAGACAAGCTGTGTTTTATCCTGATGACGCTCGTCGGCCGATCTATGATGAGAGATATGTAAATTATCCTATAGATGATATGTATAGACGAGATCCGTACTTCGAGATGTATGATCGAAGGAGGATTTATCCAGTGGCGCCTTACGGACCAAGAGTCGATCGATTTGATGAGCCTTACGACAATTTGGTACCGAGAAAGCCAAAGAGAATTATTTACTACACACATTTGCCTGAAGTTGTTCGTACGCCACCCAGTGTAGATTTAAGATACAGATATACTGTGGATCCTTATAGAAGGTACGAAGACGATTTATACGCAAGAAATGGAAGATACGATTATAGATTCAGACCCAGACCTCCATACCCTTACGCACCTTTAAGAAAAGAAGAGAGGAACTACCGTGATCTAGCTATTGCAGGAACCGTAACGAAAGACAAGAAGATCGATGAAAAAGTAACACCTACTCCTATTCTACCTCAGAAAGAAGACAAAACTAGGGTTAACATGAATAGGAATAATAACAGGAATCTGATAAACAGTCACCAGTATCATGATAGTGGTGATAGTTACAATGAGGCAGCTCATAAGGGATTCCAAGATCCTTTGAGACATGAAGACAGTTACAGTCTTCGCTTTGAGGAGCCTCTCTTCCAAGGTGCTGTTGATGATATGTACCATAGGAAATATTAACATATTTTGCGTCTCAGATTTCCTTATTGGTTCCACAATTGTGTAGTATTTATTGATAGATATACCTTTTTTACAAGGTTTCTACGAGGTGTCCGCGTAACACGTCGCTAATAAATGTAATATTGTAAGAGTTTGTTTTAATTATTCAACCGGGGTGCGAGCGACAAATTGTACAAGCAATAAATCGAGCGTTTAATTTAAAACGGGCAGAGGGTGAAGATGAATTTCATTAAGAATTAATTAATGTCATTCTTAAGTTCTTAAGCTGTTTTGTTTTTCCACGCTTGTAAAAAACATCTGTCGGCGGATGGCCGGGCGCGACGAGTTTTCTTGAGGTAATTAAGCAATAAATTTTGCGGCTGGCAACACAGCGAGGTGGGAGCCAATTACAGAGCGCATTTAAGAAAATGGATGTTCGCCTCGCCACTCGAGAACGTTTCTGTACAAAACCAACGTGACTAATTAGAATGGAGGGCTTAGAAAAAATCCTACGACGTGACAGCTTGTAATCAAGGGGATAGATTTGATGTTTTTTTAAGTTTTAATGTTGGGGCTAGAGCGGTTGCGGATTAATGACAGACGATAAATTACCCGGCAATTAAATGTCTCGTCTGGCGAAGGGCCGCCGGATGAGGCCTTGAAATTCCAGTTTGAGGATGCGTAAATCATTTCACTGAGATTTGGCGGGTTGATCGCAGGTTCTGTTTATGGTAATGCTTCTATGGCAGTTAATTGTGCTGGAGACAATAGTAGAATAAATAATTTAAAGGAATACAATTTCTGTCAATCCTATAATAATTAGAATTGCAATACAAGTCCATAATTTTAAGGTTATTGACTAGTAGAGATAAAATAGAGAAATAAAGCGTGCCTTAATCCCTCACTTCCGAGAAAAATATATTAAACTGAAATGAAAGAAACTCAATAGGTATGTCTGTGTCTAAAAGAACTTCTCTCTGTGAACAGCATTACCTATTGTATCGGTTGTTTTTGACATAACCTTAAAACTCATTAACTCTTTCCCTCAAAATGTTTCCTATTATAGCTCTTTACGACCCAAAATGGGTGATACACAGTCCCAAAGCAAACATACAGTAAGCACCTAAGTATAAAGTAGTAAGCGGTCACTAAGGCTGTCTATTAACATGTCCATAACAATTTGTTAGATTGCCTTTATGCCGTACGTATGAGTTTCATGTCTCTAATGAAAGGGGTGGGAGTAGGGTTGTCAAATATTCAAAGATTTATTTGCAAAAAGTATGGTATTACAATTTGGTGTTTATGTCACGGTGTTAATATTTTTTTTCTTGTCTGTAAAATATTTGGATTTGAAGCGAAAAAGATTAAGATATTGTTTTTTTGGACAGGGTTGGAAAAAAATTGGAATAAGCCGTTGTTGAGACGAAGTGATTTTAAATTATACCTATTTATAAAATAATCAAAGAATACCTACCATTACGTGGATCAATTTAATTAAAGTGTCTAAAAACTTTAAAAAAAAATGTTTTTATTTAGTGTGGAGTGATTCGGCGATTTTGTTTTCGGAAATATTAAGCATAAATTGTCACACAAACGCACACGAAGTCAGACCCGATCATTTTGTTTAACCCTAAAAACTCAAACATGGAGAGTCAAGGGTCGCCACCATGACACGAGAGAGGAGATAAATTGATAATTTTCACTTCAAAATAATAACATAACATAACCGTTACATAAGTTATTCATTACCTAGCCATGATCCGGGTCGAAGTATTAATATTTATACCCATTTAGCCCCATTGTCCCTTGACTTTAAATTAATTTGGGAATTGTTTGGATTGTCCGGGCCATGTTAATAGTTATGATTGTTTAGTGAAATGGGGATTTGGATAGTTTCTGTGTTCTTACTTAGTTGACTAGTGAAGAGTAAATACAGATCACAGATTTAAAATCGACTGATTCTTGACAAATAGTTACTAAAAGACATTTAATTTCTAAGGTTAAATTACTTACAGTATTTTTTATGTGATAAGTTTTTTTTACGTCTTCCTTTGTTTGCTTGAGACATACTATCTACGCACCGTGGTTTCACCTGCGTTAGTCTCGGTCCAGTAGAAAACTTGGGAGTTTCCACGGGCTGGGGCGGGTGGCTGGTATAGTCCTTCGTTTATTGTAAATATAAAGGATATCACGACCTAATAGAGCTCTCGGCTCAGTAGGTAGTTTTATAATGCATAAGTAGTAACAGACAGACAGTTTTTTTATTAAGTAATTTATTTAAAACGATATATTCTTGTTTATAAATCCTATGTGACCTAGACTCTTTTTTTTTTAGGGTTTCGTAGTCAACGAAAATCCCTTTTAGTTTCGTTATGTCCATCTAGCTAAATCTGGCTGCCGCAAGGGGGTTAATAAAATTAATGACTTTATAATTAAGAAAACAGATTCCATAGAATTCTTTTTTTCGTAAAGTGGTGTGGCTCACCTAGTGTTTTTAGGTGGTCCTAACTAAGGTAGGTACTAACATGGTCTTTGTCCCAAAAGATTAATCGTGTGCAGTGTGAGTATTTACTTACAGCTTACGTACCTTCTTACTAACTACGACTACGCGTAGTTAACCTAACCTTACCTAAGTTTCTCTCAGTAGGTAGGTACCCACTATCATGAGCTACTAGAGCATGCTTGTAGATACCTATTTACTTATTACTAGTTTCCTACCTAGATACTTCCTTAGAACATGCTTAAAGCTTCCCATCAAGAACTCCCTTTTGGTCGCTTTTAACCCGACTGCGCGACGCAAAGAAGGGTTATGTGTTTATCAGTCTATGTATGTATGTTTGTTTGTTTGTTTCTACTATGTGGCGCTCCAGAGGCCAAACGTATGGACCCATTTTGATGATTCTTACGTCAATCGATTCCTCTAAGTCCTGCGAGTGTCACTAAAGACATGACAGTAATTAAAATACAATGGCGGCCTTCAGACGCAAGATTGTAAAATAAAAAAAATAAAAGTAGTCCGACTATTATCAAGTGGGTTATCTAGATCATCATGAACCTTTCCAATAATGGGTCCCGACTGTTAAAGTCGCTATGTTCCGTGACTACTGGACTTATTTTATTTTCTTTTCAGTTTTTATTGTCTATAAGTTTATTATACGATGGGGATACCGTAGCCATGTATTCTTTTAAACCCTACAGGGTACATTACAATGTAATATAGGTAGATATAGAAGCTATGACTGTACCCTCAGTTCTCAGAAACGCAAGGAATCCACGTATCTCCCAATGAACTTATACTTTATGTGACATTTTATTTGAATTTTAAACTGCCTTGTCGCCAGAGAAGCAATTTATTACGTTTCTTAGAACAATTTTGTCCTTGTGTTTATTGCAAGTTTACTTTGTTAGTAATGAACAAGGATCGGCATTTTTAAATCTCATGTGACCATGGGAACTAGTTTTCTTAATACCTATATTATAATTATACTAGCTGCGTCCCGCGGTTTCACCCGCGTAGGTCCCGATCCCGCGAGATTTTCCAAAATCCATTTCTTAGTAGATCTTTACACACCACAAAGAACATATACTCTGCAAATTTCATGTCACTGGAATCAGCGGTTTGGGCTCTGTGTTGATATATAGATCAGTCAGGACTTTGAATTTTATATGTAAGTATATAGATTTATATGTTTTTAGCCTGTGCCACTCTCACGTCCCACTGGAAAACAAAGGGATCCCTCCTGTCTTTCCACTGGTCCCTATTATAGTGGCAGCTGTGTCTGGCCCCTAAAGTAGGTATAATAGTCCAGCTCGTCCCACCATTGCCTTCTGTGCTTTCTGCGGGGTTGCCTGCTGTCCGGGGTCCAGCCCGACGTGATTTTTGCCTACACTTCATCAGACATGCGGCAGATGTGACCAGCCCAGTTCCACTAGGGCTCAGCAGAAGTGGGGCCTGCGTCCCGGCGTCCTTTATTTTTGTTTGGAAGTGCAGCTCTGTCTTTCTGATCTTATCTGATAGTGTGACACAAAGTTCGGCACGCTAGCAGAAACCAATGTCGGTCATTTGACGTTATTAATTAAAATAAATAATACTTACTGACTTATTTATAACAAGTCTCATTCGTCATTGTTTTGTTCAAGGAAAAACGTAACATTTCCGTGTTGCGTAGTTTGTCTGTCGCTGTCGCAACAGGCAGAGCGACACGGCTGATATACGCTGCCGGCAGCAGCGACAAAGCGACCATTATCCGACGCGACACGACTATAAAGTAGCCTTCGGTGTGTTGCGATGACGTCTTGCTGTTGCAGATGGGATGTGGAAGATGCTCTACTTACAAAAGTCCTACTAATATAAATATTGGAATGAAGTTCCTTATCGTGCGTTGCGAAAGGGGGCTAGACGGAAAAAAATAAGACCAAAAATTGTAACGACACTTTTTGCTATAGTTGTAAGCCGTGCGGCGTGCGCGTGTTTCTCTGTCTGTCTGTCTGTCTCTCTCTCTCTCTCTCTCTCTCATAGAAAGGAACTTCGTTCCATCCGGGTGTCCCTTGACACCTCTCAAGTTTTTTATAGAACTGGACTGGTCTCTATTGAGAGACTTTATTAGAGATAGCTGCGTCCCGCGGTTTCACCCGCGTAAATCCCGATACCAAAGGAAAGTAGCCTATGTTTCTCCTCGATAATGTAGCTTTCTATCGGTGAAAGAATTTTTGAAATCGGCACAGTCGTTTTTGAGTTTATTCATTACAAACATACACAGACACACACAAAAAGACGAATCTTTCCTCTTTATAATATTAGTGTTGACTAGAAGGAGAAAGGTCGCTTGATAGTGATCCATTTGAAACTTGTCTCTGACGAACGAGCTTCACCTGTTACAAAGTCAAACTGATCGGGAAATTACTCACACACTAGATTAAAATTCGAACGTCCGCGTCGTTGTTAGGTTGTTATACCCATCATCTAGGTAATCTAAAACAATTTTTAGGATACCTAGATGGTGGCCTTTTTTAGAAGGTTTAAGGTAGGGTCCTTCGTCCCGTGTTTTATTAGACCAGACCGCGCCAGACCAGATGGACAGGCCGTGGTAACCGTAGCGTCTGATGAAGTCTTTCGTTGCGAGATAACCAATTAGTCGCACAGGCCGGTAGGCCTCGACAGGCGTGGTGCGACCTGGCCTGGCCTGTAATAAAACGGGCCGTGGGACCCAGCTTTAAGAAGTAAGACGCTGCTTTAGCTTACTTTGGATTGGTGAATGTTCTACGTCTTCGGACGGTGGTGAGTCCTAGGACATGTTGCTCGGTTTCCTCACGATATTTTCCTTTACCGTAAGAGCGATCTTAATATCCTGCGTTTTGCTGTTGGGTTTTCATTGGTAGAGTAATATTCCAAGCGTAACAATATCAATATAATATTTTGCACTGCAAACATTACGATCATTTCACATTATATTATCGGGTTTTGTAGTGTAACAAACACCTTCACGTTAAGCCATTATTACAGAATATGAGTAGGTACATAATACTCCATTATCTACATTTATTAAAATGTAATAGGTAGGCACGTACCTACTGGCTTCTTAATCTAGATCCAAGCTTTATGTATCTTTATGTATGCTTTATGTATGAAAAGATTTTTTAAAATTCCTACGGGATTAGATTATATGCGGGTAAAACCGCGGGATAAAGCGAGCTATGTATATGGTATGGTAACAAAAAGATGGAGCGATGAAAGAAATAGGTAAAACCTCCATAGCTGAAACCTCTTCTATATAAAAGATTCCTTTTTCTAGTTCGGCTCATTTTTTCGACTGCATTCAGCCAGCAATATAATATACTGTTTTCTTCTATCCGGCCAGGTTTAATATTAAATCTGTAATATGTAACCTTTTTGGCCAAGTTAACTAAAAAGGTTGTTACCTTTTTGAACAGAAGTTTTGTTATTGATCTACATCTACACTAATATTATAAAGAGGAAAGATTTATATTTGTGTGGGTGTGTGTCTGTATGTTTGTAATGAATAAACTCAAAAACTACTGGACCGATTTCAAAAATTCGTGTCGGCTAGTAATCAATAAATAAGTAGGTTCATATACCTACTTATTAATTAGGATTTTGGGTCTATTCACGAACCTATAAACTAAGCGACGATTACCGTATCTCATCGAAATCATCCCCTACATAAACACTGGTAGACGGAACTCTGCTTGTGAATATAAAATAGAAGAGATCAAAGGGTAGCGAACACTATTCGGATAAAAATATTAAGAGGTAGGTAGGTATCTATAGGTAGAGGTACGCCTATCCTTTGGAATAAAAGGGGAATATACCTGATATTGGGAATATACCTAGCAGGTGAATGGGAATATTGAATTTATTGTGAACTTGGGAATATTGTACTAAAATGCAAGTGTTTGGGCATTTCTAATGTAGGTACTCGTAAAAGGCGAGTAAAAGGAGTTTCCGGGTAGGAGGCTTAGGGAGATCGACTATGTTTGTATCGAGCTGTCTCCATACAAACATAGTCGAACTCCCATACATAAAAAAGGTATAAATAAATAAATTCTGTGAACAACACACAGCGCCATCTAGTCCCGTGGTAAGCTACTAAGCTTGTGTTACGGTGACTAGACAACGGATATAATACTTAAATTTATTTTTCTTTTGTAAATACATACATATTATAGAGAGACACCCAGACCAGACACAAATATTATTTTTTATATATACTTTATGTATACTTTAGGTGCGAAGGGAAGGCGCAAAAGTAGAAAAGCGAATCCCGAGCTCCGATGCCACCGGGAACATCGCTCAGATGATAATGATTCAGGTTCATTTTAGAGGCTTAGGTACTTACTTCCTGCGGCGCTACCACCCTTTGTCGGTCTTGGCCTTCTCCACAATCTTTCTCCACTTCGTCCAATCACTCGCCGTCTTTCTCCAGGATATAAGCTTCTCCATTCGCCATAGGTCTTCTTCTACACAGTCTCTCCAGCGCTTCCTAGGTCCCTTATGGATGTTTTTGTTGAGGAGTCCAATTAGAGATGATGTTCACCGCTCTGCCAGGTTCCAGGTCATATTTTAGAAGCGTTGGGAACATTTTATACAGACATGGGAAAGACCCTTGTAAACGTAGCTCATGACATAAAACCTTTGTTTCTACGTAGGTTTCTACCTACCCATTAATGCGGTAACTTTGGGAAACTCCACCGAATTCATGAAAAACTTGGTAGATTTCACAGACAGCGCTGTGGCCGGGGAAACTGGGATATTTCCACAAGTTTTCATGATTTATACATGTGGTGAAGCTTTATCTCTGAAACTTGATAGAACAAGGATAATTTCAAAGTAGAAAGTAACAGAAAAGCGTCGACGTGCTAACTTTAGGTACCTACCTACCTAAACTGTGGTTTACCTACTATTGTTTTTTTTCAATCGATTATAAATGGACCTATATACCTAATGTAGGTTTATTTTTAATTAATTGAAGAAAAAAAGAAAGAAGCTATGTATCATATACACATAACTTTAAAAAACGTTACACATTCTAGCTCAAAACTAAGCTAGACTTGTAAAATAGTAATCTAGGTAGGTACTAGACAACAAAAAGTCCTAGTCGTAGTCTTATTTTGTTGTCTAGTTGTCTAGTACGTAATACAACACGAAGTATACCTGGATATGCTCCCACGCCGTCCTTACGTACCTACCTAACCTACTTATATATATAAATATTTTTTTCAAAATCATAAGGTAATTAATTTGTACCTACTTATTTTAAGGACAATTTCCTGCGGCTTTATTATTTGTCTCGTTGATAACTGAGTTTGAGCAAGCACTATGCAGTGCTACTTTGAGGTAACCACTGGTGATTACCACGTCAAGCCGAAGCAGCAATGTAACAACTGCAAAGTTCTACGATATAGGTCCGTATTAAGGTTATTACAGGTGTTACCTAAATCGTAGATTAGGACACTCTTTTTTAATAAACTTTTTAAATTCACACGATTTGTTATCATATTTACATTTTCCCGGGTCTCGGGGACCCTCGCGACCAAGACCACTGTAACATGGTTGAAACGTCGAGGTAAGAAAATATATAATACGCGATAAAGACCCGGGAAAATGTAAATACTCTTTTTTAATGTCACTGCTACCTAGGTTACTACATTTAAAATTTCACTTTCAGAAATGAACCAAAAGTTATTTAGAGATATAAATCGAAAAAGTTCAAAGGTAGGAGAGCAGTCCATTAAAATTACTCAATGTCAATAAATATACTTCCCTACAGACTAATCAACCGTTAAAAAATATATTAATCATTGGTCAACTGCTATCATTTAGCGGAGAGTCCGAAACGTATTTGTCAATCGTTTTTCCACGGACCAAAGGGGTTGCAGTAAATTAGCTTTACAACTTCAAAGAATTTAGAACTTTATCAACTTTGCATTAAGCATAAAATCGCACAACCGAACCAGGACTCACATCTACAATGTTATGACTGTATATGTTTACGGGAAAATTATCTTTATTACGATAGGAATAAGTGTAATATGGCTGTAGCATAAATTGTCGATGTAGGGTGGCAATAAATTACGTCTCGGAATCTAGAAGTATTCGTATCGTTTGCGAATGATAAGAGTCGCCTTTTGCACGACCGACTTGTGATCTTTGCTAGTGATGGTAATAATTACCTAGTGGTACCTTCCAAAGTATCGATAATAGAGATGGGCCGACTAGGGATTCTGCCGACTAGCAGACTAGCCGACTAGTCGGTTCCAAAATTGCCGACTAGTCGGCAATGCAGATCATTAAAATTCCGAGATATTTAGATTAATCATGATCGCTCGGCGATTGTTGCTATTTTTGGAGAAATTTGCACTTCGAAGGCTATAATGTAACTTCCAAAAAATGATTGAACTAAAAATAAAAGTTGAAAAAAAAAGAGCTGAAGCATAGTTATGACATTTTAGATGTTTAGATGATGTATGTAAGCTATGACGTGTTTTGTTTACGTTTTTCTGACAACCCGCCTTCTAAACTGTACTACTAATTAAATAAATATTGGTTTTATTGCACAATTGTTAGTTGACGACGGCATAATTTGCCGACTAGTCGGTTAAACTGCCGACTAGTCGGCTTTCCCGACTAGTCGGCCCATCTCTACTCTATAAATTAAATGTAAAACATAATATCTTAACTAATTCTACTGAAGTAATTGTGTGTGTACAAGGCGGTGCAAAACTGGGGCACGTACGGCCCGATCAAAGAGGACAAACCGGTGCTGGTGATACTCCTCCGCGGCGACGCAAAGTGTCTCCAGTACCTGATCGTTTCCCTCTATCAGGTGCAAGGCATAGAATCAGTGTTGTTACTCTTTTTCTCGCATTCCTACTACGACGAGAGGATTGCCGACCTCATCAGCAGCATACACTTTTGTCGCGTAAAGCAGGTCTACTACCCGCATTTACTGCAGCTGTACCCGACGTCTTTTCCAGGTTCAGATCCGTCTCGCGATGGACGAGTGTGCGAAGGGAAGCACCACTGGTGCTGGACCGCGCATACAGTCTTCGGTGAAACCTGGCCCTGGTACTACGGTCACCGTGGCTCGGTGACCTTTGTCAGTACGATGATGCTAGCTGGAGCTATTCGCTGGCGGCGGTGTTTAGATCGTTGTCTTGCTAAAGGTACTAGTACCTACGAACATTATGACTAATCAATCATTTAATATTAAACGTAGTTCAATAACATAAAGTTTTTCGATCAGCTACATCCATTGTTTCTTTTTATAATTACGCCGAATAAACTGTACCTCACTGGGTACAGTTCGACCACTATTTCTGGGGTGTGTCTCTGCTCGGTCGATAGTGATACTCTTGGGATTGCGGGGCCTTGAAATTACTTATAGGATGAAACTTAATGGCGCAGTGTTAATGAGGCAAAGGCAAAATGGTGGATGTCTTTGTCTGTTTTCATTTTAATTTAACTAGTTACTTTTTTTTAACCTATCGTATTCCAAAGCAAAGTTCTCCGCCATTATTCGCCATTGGTCTCTCTCCATCTTGAGCTACCTCTAGGCTTCTGGCAATCTAGGGTCTTGCTAGAGTTTCTCGGCCGATCGTCGACCTCGCCTGTATAACATCCAGAGATGCTCAACCCGTTACCGTTATACGACCGATTAGTATGTTTTTTAGCCGGCGCAGTCGCAAACCTTCACTTACTAAACCCACCTAATAATCTATACATATTATTATAAAATAAAGTAAGAATAAGAAAAGATTATCTACCTCGTAATTGAAAAAATAATTATTAGGAACGGACCTCATGGAGTGCAGAGATATCAAAATCCCTCTTTTGTGATACCCCACCAATCAAAAATCCCCCATATGACAAAAAAGACTAGGTATGTGCTCATAGGGACTTGTACAAATGTACACCAAGTTTTATCAAAATCGATTGGAAAAATGATCTAAATCAGGATCATAACATAACAAATAATATCACCGTTCTCAGTGCAGAGTCCCTGAATTTTTCACAAGGCAAAAGTGATTCCCCACACGTACATTATTGTGTCCATAAAAAGACATTACCAAATGTAAATCCCATAATTTTGAAACACCGGTTTGCGGTTACGAAATATAGAGTTTTTCTGTTTGAAAAGTAGGATGGGTAGATTTCTGGGGCTTTCATGTTACTCGCACTTTAAAGTTATTTATTTACTAACTGTGCCCGCGATCGCGTTGTTCAGAGACGTACCTATCGCTGTTCAAAAATCCACACTTAAACGGACGACCAGGGAAGTACTGCTGCTAAGCAGAAGAGAATCATGGCAGAGCCTGTTTAAGTGTGGATTTTGCACTGTGGTGGGTAACGTGTGGCAAGCGCTACTATTTATAGATAATATTATATGAAGCCTTTGTAGGTTTCCTTTTAATAAAGTGCCTTCAACCGACTATTCGCAGAACTGGTAATAATTTTACCTAGGCAATATACCTACTCTAAAAATTCTGTAAATAATAAAAGCAGCGCGATTAAAACCGGAAAATGAATTTAATTTCAAATATATAGCTACTTACGTACTCTTTCAAAATCTACCCAAAAAAGCGAAGTGTCCCATCAAAAGGGCAGTAGCGTATTAGAGACAATTTGTAATTCTGGTGCGAGTGGTAAGTAAGTACCTACGAGTCCCGTGGCATACCGTGAAGTGGGTACGTAGGGTATGAGGAGGGATGCTTTTCTATTTTATTGATATTTTACCGGAGAAATGATTTCCTTCGCGACCGTACGACCCTCGCGGGGTCTGCCGTTACTATTGATGGTCCGACATGTGACGGATTTCAAAAATAAGGAAAATATTATTTCTAAAAAGATGGACAGACGCTAGACGGCCTCTGTAGCGCGTCGTCGGGCGAAGGCTAGACTGCAATGTAGAAGTTTGTGGGTTTGATTCCCGCGGGGTGCAAGTATTTATGTTTAAAAAATAATATTTGTCTCTGGTCTGGGTGTTTTCTATGTATCATTATTATGTACCTAAGTTTTTACAAAAAAAGTATAATGTGTAGTATATCTGTTGTTTAGTACCCATAGTACAAACCTAGTGCTTAGTTTGGGGCTGGATTACGCTGTTTGTAACGTTCGTGCAATAGCTATTATAAAATAAAGTCGAAATTAGGAAAGTAGTGCTCATCCGAGCGATGTTTCTAGATGCATCCTTACCGGGCGCCCCACGGGGGAAGTCAGGTTTACCTACAGTTATTATACTGCAAATAGATTTGGCACTGTTTTTTACGGCTGTGCGGCCGCCTGACACCAAACCTCTCGGACCAAGCAGTTTACCCGCTATGTCGCGGGTAGAACTACAGGTTCGCTAGTCTCCCCTAGATCTTTTAGTCGCCTTTTACGACACCCACGGGAGGAGACGGGGTAACTAACCCTATTTTATGCCGGGGCTCCACGGCAAAATAAACGAATTAATAACATTACATGGTGCTGCTGTCTTCTGATTCTTGATGCTTTGTCAACTGAAATCATTAATTATTATCTAAAAAATTTATTCAGACAAATAGGTAAGCTTAATTTTTGTTAACATTCAATCTCGTAGATGTAATCTCTACGAAGTTTACAAACGAGCAGATTTATTGATTCAAGTATTTAGTAAAGTTTTATGTTTGAATCTACTTGAGCCATAATGAGAATTCAACATTTGGGAAAATTCAAAATTTTGAGACTGTTCATTCCGGGTAATTCACAATTAAGAGATTCAACATTCCAGTAAATTCAACATTTTAGAAACACAACTTGATCCTAAAAGAATTACAGCTTTGTCTTTATACAAAACTTTGAAAAAAAAAAGCAGTCTCTAAGATAACCTTTCCTAACCTTAGATAAGACTAAAACGAAAAAGGCACCCCTAAATCCGTCCCTGTCGAAAGTTGCAGGACATTCCGTGTAGTTTTATCGACTTACCGCCGATTTATCCTCAAGTACATAACATCGCTTCAATCATTCACGGTAACTGTACCTCTGCTCCTGGGTTTTGATGGAACATGCTTTCATGATAGTAGTATACCCATCTGGAGTTACCGGTAAGTGTAGCCAGTCGAATTCTTTTGCTGAAAATAATTGAAGTGAGTTTAGAGTGAGGTCTGGCGAGATTAGGGTTGCTATAGCGATCTATAACAACTCTAATTTCGCAATCTTCGAATTCAGGAAATCTTATTTTCTGATGAAAATAAGACTTCCTGGTAAAAGTCTAACTACTAATAACATACGTAGACCCCAAATAATTTAAAATTAGGGCAGGGAGAAAAAGAGAGTGTACCACTTTATGAAGGGTCGTTGGCTGCAGTAAAAAAATGGTTTGCATAAAAACAATATAATATGTAGATAAATTAATAAATAAATTCTGTGGACATCACACAGTGCCATCTTGTTCTATGGTAAGCTACTAAGCTTGTGTTACGGTGACTTAACTACGAATATAATGTATTTTGTAGTTATCTTTCGTAGATACATACAATATACATATTAGATAAGTGTATTTACAGACACACCCAGACCAGTAACGATTCGGTACAAAAACAGCTACATCAAAAACGGCTACATCAAAAACAGCTACACAAAAACGGCTACATCAAAAACAGCTACACTACAAAAACAGCTACATACTAAAACGGCTACATACTAAAACGGCTACATCCAAAACAGCTACAATACTAAAACGGCTACTATTAAAAACGGCTACATCGAAAACGGCTACACCGAAAACAGCTACACTACAAAAACAGCTACATACAAAAACAGCTACATTACTTGAGTATAATAAATAACTTAGTGCGTTATCAACTTTGGTTGCACTTTAGAATCCTACGTCACGATTTTGGGGGTAGGGAGGGGTGGGGGGAGGGGGGGATTGTTGTACAACCCCCCCTAACATCTTCCCCCCTTGAGCAGATGCGTAATTTAAAAAATACCATAAATATAATAATAATTTGGAGGTTATAATTTTGCTAAAATTTGAATATGTGTGGGCTCCAGCGCGATGCAAGGGCTGTAGCAGCAGCCCCTCAGCTCTTGCGTGACAAAACGCAGCACCAGACACTCACCTTTGCAGCTTTGGCAGCAGTTTAGTCTTCGCAGCATAGTTTTATTTATAGATAGAATTAGGCGCTTTGGCGAGCGAGCGAAGCGAGCGTGCCGCGGCAGCGGTCGCCAATCAATGCGCGTAATCATGTTCTAACATTAACCTAACCTATCCAAGTCGGGGTGATCCATATATATTTTTTTGAAAGTTTTAGAAATTAATTTTTGAAAATCATTTCTTTCGCTATTTTTCCTTTTATCTCTTATTTCTTTCACTATTATTACTATTTCGCTCATTTTACACCAATTCGTATTAGTAATGTAGCTGTTATAGTAATGTAGCTGTTTTTGTATGTAGCTGTTTTTGTATGTAGCTGTTTTTGTAGTGTAGCTGTTTTCGGTGTAGCCGTTTTCGATGTAGCCGTTTTTAATAGTAGCCGTTTTAGTAGTGTAGCTGTTTTGGATGTAGCCGTTTTAGTATGTAGCCGTTTTTGTAGTGTAGCTGTTTTTGTAGTGTAGCTGTTTTTGATGTAGCCGTTTTTGCGTAGCTGTTTTTGATGTAGCCGTTTTTGATGTAGCTGTTTTTGTATAAAGCGATTGATTAAGAACATATTTGCTATTGCTATATTTTTAATAGAAGGCGTTTCTCAATATTAGATTTAAATTTATCTTCTTTTATGTTTATTTTCAAAAACACTATCTCTAATTTTGTTCTAAAACTAATTCATTGTACTTAAATCTTAGACAAATAAGTCCAGGAATAAGAAGAACCGGCAAAGTGCGAGTCGGACGCGCGCACAAAGGGTTGCGTGCCATGATCATAAAAAAACCACATTTGTTGCGCTTAAATATTTAATAAATTCTGTTTTTAAGGTTTCGTAGTCAACAAGAAACCCTTATAGTTTTTGTATAGTTGTTGTTATAGCGGCAACAGAATACATTATCCATTAATATTCTGAAATATAGGTGACAGACATGATTCATCGGTCCATGAGATACTGCAGTGACACACAGACATACCGACAGTAGAGACTTATAAAATTCTGAGTTCGTTGGTCTTAGTGAAGGAGTCCCGTTTTTACCCTTCGAGTACGGAACCCAACAAAACGAAAATGATTTAAAACGTACCTACCTACAAGTCAATTCTCAAAAACCTAAGCATCGCATCGAGTCACCCCGAATTCCTTGCACAAAATACTCGTAAACTACAAACCAAATAAAACCTTTGTCGCACGGTCATCCAATCTCACAATAAATAACGTTCGGCGACAAATATTTCTGCGTGACACAATGTTAACAAAAACGATAAAAAGTCGGACGACATGAGCATCGGCTGATAGCGACAACGTCGTAAATCGTAATTCGATAACGCGCGCGAGAGAAATATTGTCACCCTACTGGTAAATTTTGCGCGCGTACCCGTTGTTTGTTTCCGTGGTTGTTTTGATAATAAAAATTAAACTTATTAACCGACTTCAAAGAAGGAGGATGTTCTCAATTCGGTACATACCTATATTGATTAAATGTAATACGTTCACGCTATAGGTACGCCGGCATATAGTCCGATTGCGATATGTAGGTGATTCTTTTTTTTTTTTTTGGAAGGTGAGAGTCCCAAGTTGTACCTATAAAATCTTGATGAAGATTTTATGAGAACCTTTGGAATGATGAGCAAAATGGCATCCAAAAATGCAGTTCAATTCAACATCGCGAAAACAAAGGAAAAATATATGTTTTGAGAATTGTCTTGGGAACTCGCGTAGTCTAGTTCGTTAAGATGCTGCGGTACTGACTGACCCAGTGAGGTGAATTCGAGGCGAATTTTTGAAGTTATTTTTTCTTCCAAGAGATATTTTCCTTTAAAAATAATATCTCTTGGAAATATTATGTACCTACTAAAGGTGTTGTCTCAAACATATTCTTTGTTACTTTTACGCAAAATAAATACAAAAAGCCGCTGCAGCGTTGACATTGATATTGAATTTGTGGTAGCGTCATTGACTAAAACTATACAAGTACGCTGGAATTGCTATACCAAATGACATGAGGTCTTTGTGCCGATTTGATTTGTTGCGCCATGTTGCGCTGTTTTCTAATGATAGTCATTGTGACCGTCTACGGAAGTTATAGTTTACCATCACTTTCAATAGAAAACAGCGCCACAACTATTAGTTCCATGGACAGTCACCATCACTTTTAATAGAAAACAGCGCAACATGGCGCAAATCAAATAGGCACAAAATGCAGTGCGCGTTCTCCAGTAGGTACAGCGACTTGTACTATGGAGGTCAGTGGGCAGCGTTAATTAACACAGTGGCAGTTTACAACTGTCTTCCTTCTGATTTCATTTATACTGTTAAGGTCGAGAACAATGCTCTAAATAAATATTTCACAGTGCTTTCCTACCTATATTAAACCTATCTATTGCTGATTTTGTTCCTTTATTGTTATCTTTAACATTCAAAGTAAAAACGTAAAAACAGTGTGAATCCGATAACATAGAGGTAACATGTTTGTCAATGGATTTGTCCCCCGGTATATACTCCCCGATAAAAGATATTTAAAATTAAAATAGTAGAAAAGTAAGAAAAGCTAAATAAAGTACATTTATCTTGGAACAGTTTTAAAAATGCTAGTTCCTACCTACCTACTGTCCGTCCTACAAATATTATTGTATTACATTATTATTAAGATGGAAGTCTATCTATTATTTCTCCGTACAAACATAGTCGACTGTTTCCTCCCTGGATAAAGACATTAAAGCAAATATGTTTGCCAAAAAACCTAGGTAGGTATATCTGCCATCTGCCCCTACGTTTTCCATCAAATCTACATATCAGTGACCATGACCCGATACGTTTTGTATTTTTTATTCATACTTATTTTAATTTTTCTCAATCTGTAATTAGAAAATAAAAAAATCAAATGTAGGGTCATGTCATGAATCATGCATGACAGATATATGTTTTATGGCATAGGTAAACATATTTGCTCTAGTAACTTTATCTAGGGAAGAAACAGTTGACTACGTTTGTATGGAGAAAGAGTAGGTAGACTTATCCTCTTAATCCACTGTGATTTAAATATCTTTGTCTCCGGTTCCATATCTCGTGGCTGAGTGGGCATCCTTGTAGGACATCGAGTGGTTTACGCGGCAACGCGCGGCGGCGGCGGCGCCTGCGCAAGACACGACCGATTTATGTGCGCGCGCGCGCACCCGTCCACATAGATTAGCCTGATAGATGGAGATGCGCGATTCTTTGAGATGTTGCGATTGAACTTATACTCTATTTCAGAAACTTAGATCAAAAATGTAAACAAAGAACTGTCAATATCAAAGGAAAAAGTAAATAAAGAGCTATTACTTTCAAACAGTAAATTAATGGTTTTTTTGTTTACATTTTTGATCTTAATGACTGAAATAGACCATAGTTTAAAATAACTTGAACCTAAATAATATGTAATTGGAATATTTCAAAAAAGTCAATTAGAAAAGGGTAGGTAGGTATAGAAGAAATAATTTAGGAACCTAATTCACGCAAAAGTTTTGTGGAAGTAAGAAAATAAGTAGGTTGTTTCTTCTTCACGCTAAAACTACTAAACGGATTGCGATGGAACTTGGTAAGCAGCGGTAGCTGATGATCTGGACTTTTTATCCACGTTACGTCTTCGTTCCGCGTCACGTATTGTCTTGAAACTACACTAACATGTGCAAATGTATTATAAAAAAGTATGTGAGATTGAAATATTTTGAGTTCGTTTTTGGATCAACGTTCACAGGGTAAATCGGTCGATAGAAAATCTGTAATCTGCATTAATTCTACCTAAGACGGAGTACTTTGACCACCTCCATTCGGCTTGCACCATAAACAGGGTGTTCACAAAACAAAGTGTCGTAATTAGTCAATAGGGGAGGACAGGGTAACTCCGGACAAGTTATTTGGAGCTGCCATTTCACCGTCGTGTTTATTAGCCCTGTTGTCCCCAACTAATTTATTGGACCCTTAGCGCCCTTTGCTCTCAGATGGATCACCTAATTTAACATTAAGACCTTCTTGAGGTGCTTACAGGAAGGACCGTCATAATTTTTGTTTTGGACAGAGTAATTGCTATGGAAAAATAGGTTTTCGTCTAACGCTTCATACCATTCATACATAGGTCGATGTTGCATAATTATTAAATCCCATGGGATATTCGCTATTATAAGTAAAGTTTCAAAACAAAACTCCAGAATTTAATATAGATTTTTACTAGCTCGTAATTCACAGACTGCCAATACCAGATTCTTACTTTAAATAAAACTAAAAAAGATCTTATAGCTTTGTCGCTTTAAATAAAGAAAACAATCTAAATAATAAAATGTAAAACAATTATTTAACGACCGAATTAAAAACCTCCGTTTTTTTAAAGTTGGTTTAAATAATAATAACAGATGTGTTATAAATAACTTGCACTAAAAAGAGAACACAAAAGAAAACAAAAACATTCGAAATATACCTCAAGTTAAAAGATCTAACATTTAATACCAGAACATTGTCACATGTCGTATAAATATTATTTTTATTTATTGTTGACACGCCACGGAGGTACATGTTATTATTTTGAGGAAAGACTCCCTGTGGAGTGAGGGGCAAACATGCGAAGATGGTATACCTACTTGCTCTGTTTATAATTATATAAGTTTGCATGCGTCATGTACTTTTTTTACGTAATTTGCACAGGTAAGAGTTAGATTTTCCTATGTCTGTACACAATTAAGTCATACAAATTTAAAAAGGTTATCATACCAATATTATAAATGGGAAGCTTTGTGCTTATGTTAAGTATGTAAGTAAGTTAAGAGCTAGGTATGTTTGTCACGCCAAAACTTGCGATTGCGATGAAACTTGCTATGCAGATAGCTGGAAATCTAAATTAACACATTGGCTATTTTTGATCCAGATATTCCCACGAAATCGAGACTTACGCGTGTGAAACCGCGGAGCGCAGCTAGTAAGTAGGTATATATTTTTATTTATACATCACTAGCTGACCCGGCAAACGTTGTTTTGCCTTATAAATTATAGATAATTAAATGTTTCCTGAATTTTCTTTGCTATAAACCTCACGGAGCCCGAGACCTTTCCAACGAATGCAAAACCGTGGAAATCGGTTCGTGCGTTCTGGAGTTATAGCGTCAGGAAGGAAAACCCGACTTATTTTTATATAGTAGAATTAAATGTTTCCTGAATTTTCTTTGCTATAAACCTCACGGAGCCCGAGACCTTTCCAACGAATGCAAAACCGTGGAAATCGGTTCGTGCGTTCTGGAGTTATAGCGTCAGGAAGGAAAACCCGACTTATTTTTATATAGTAGATTGTTGTGCAAGTAAAGACTAGCGCAAAAAATATCAACGCAATTAGAACACACTATAGCAATTGCGCTACCGCTGCCTGTCCTAACGCCTTTTTAGATTATTTCTAGTAAGTATTGCCTGCGGATATTTAGAAGATATTTGCGGTCGTCCAGCGGAAAAAGAAGGGTCCTAGATGTCCTCACATTAATTATTGAAGGGTTTTGCTACATCAATTCTTGTTAAAATAATGATTTGTTGTTGTTACTAGTTACAACATTTGTTGTTGTAGCAACAAAATATATAAAAATAACAAAATTTAAGACATTATTATTTATGGTAATTTTATTTACAGTTTAATTTAAATTACACCTAATAAAACCGAAATTTAAGTTTTGCCGCATGAAGTTTTGACCATTACATATTCAAAATTCCAACTAACATCGTCCGAAAAAGACATCAATATTAATATCCGAAATTACCCTATTAGAGCTGCCTTAAAAAGCCTTACAGACTTATGATGACTTTGTCGGCCGATTTTCTGCTGTAGGAATAAACTGGTAGGAATTATCCTGCTAAGTTGAGACGTACCTAAGAGCAGGTAAGTGGACGGATAAGGATTTGTATCATTGCTTGAGCGACATAAGCAGGAGCTGCGTGTCACGGAGATGAAGATGCTGCGCTGGATGTGTGGAGTGACGCGAAAAGACCGCGTCAGAAACTCCCGCATCAGGGGCAGCCTTCATGTCCGAGACATTGCAGACAAACTGCAAGAATGTCGCTTACGGTGGTACGGCCACGTTCTACGGAAACCGGCTAGTTACGTGGGAAACAAATGTCTTGCTATGGCGCCCCCGCCCGGCCGCGGCAGATTGGGAAGACCCAAGGAGTGCTGGCTTGACGTTGTGAGATCGGATATGCGTGCAAATGGCCTCACTACACGGGATGCCGAAGATCGTGCGAAGTGGAGACGTAAAAGTAGGAAAGCGGAAACCGGGCTCTCGAGAGAGATGCAACCGGGAACAACGCTCGGATGATGATGATCTAAAACTATGTACAGTCAGTAAGTAGCAGCCATATTACAAGACCAGTTTTATGATTGCGGCTAGATTCTAGATTGGAAAGATTAACCTACAAAACGGTAGTTTTCAGAAACTTTTTGGAACAATGAGAATGACAAATTACATCTCAGTCTATCCCAAGTCTAGTTAGGAAGAGGTCTGGAAACATCTCGAAACAGGACGTTGATAAAATGATGAAATCAATAAAAGCAACGGGATTAAACCAATAAAAAATGTTTAATCTTCTTAGAAAATATTTTTACAAGGAGAAATACATCATCAAAAATCCTCCCATGACAGGATTCGAACCTGTGCCCCTCGCTTGCCGGGCGAGTGCGCTACCGCTGCGCTACACGGGAACCCACGTGTCATGGTGAATTTTTGATTATGATCTCTCACTGTTTACCGACTAAGGCTTGGTTTGAACGCCATCTACCAGTCCAGTTTTACAACTATTGACTAGCTCAGAACGTTCTGACAGTTAACCATCTGAGCTAGTCAATAGTTGTAAAACTAAGGCTCGGTTTGAACGCCATCTACCAGTCCAGTTTTACAACTATTGACTAGCTCAGAACGTTAACTGACAGTTAACCATGTGAGCTAGTCAATAGTTGTAAAACTGGACTGGTAGATGGCGTTCAAACCGAGCCTTAGTCGGTAAACAGTGAGAGATCATAATCAAAAATTCACCATGACACGTGGGTTCCCGTGTAGCGCAGCGGTAGCGCACTCGCCCGGCAAGCGAGGGGCACAGGTTCGAATCCTGTCATGGGAGGATTTTTGATGATGTATTTCTCCTTGTAAAAATATTTTCTAGTAAAAATGCCTTGAGCAATAAAAACATAAGAAATATTTAATCTTCTTTCTAATATATTTAAAATTTCCATGTCACAATGTTAGTTACCGTACTCCTCCGAAACGGCTTGACCGATTTTTACCAAATTTTATATGCGTATTCAGTAGGTCTGAGAATCGGCTACTATCTATAATTTATAAGGCAAAACAACGTTTGCCGGGTCAGCTAGTATTAATATAACATCGAGAAAACAGAAGAAAAATCTATGTTATGTATAACACCGAGAAAACGGAATAAAAATCTATGTTATAAAAAAAATAAATAAAAAATAAAAATCGTTTATTTCAGGCTTCAAGGCCAATATTATTCACATTAAATTATAAATATATCTATGTCCATTATGTATGTTATGTTATGCTTAGATAGCTAGATGGTGGGAATTCTAACAATGACATTGGAATTTTGGTCCATCTTTTTAAAGGTGTGTGAGTAATTTCCCGGACATTTTGACGTTTGGAACTAGTGCAGCTCGTCCGTCAGAGACGAGTTTGAAATGGATCACTATCAGGCGACCTTTCTCCTTCCAGTCTCAAATAGAGACCAGCCCAGTTCTAAGACGTAATGTTATATTTTTTAGAACTGTGTCGGTCGATCAAAAGTTAATTAGCCTGCGAGTTCCCTAAAACACAGTTTCTCAAAGTTTTGATAATGGCAAATTATACGAATTATCAGATTAACTGACAATAACTATAGGTATTACGTTGCGAATGTTTCTGATCATAATTCGGGAGGATCTGGTGACGAGCGGAGTGGGCTCTCATCAATACTGCCCTCGGGCAGGTGGCTGGTCGGCACCGTCATTATTCATTGGTGCCATGAGTGGGTAGGTATACCAGGGTTGTCGAGACCATGCGATTTCAGTGGCAGGGAAATAATATTCCTGTCTATTAGTAACTAGCTTTGCCCTACGCGTTTACGTGCGTAGTTCCCGTTCCCTTGGGAAGACCCTGATTTTTATTGTTAGTGACAAACTTGTGATAATCATTATTATTTAGGTGCCTACAATTAATATTCTGACGTTTAAATTCTTGTGTTTGCAAAAAAATCTTTCAAAAACTTTAGTACTCGACAGGACTCTAACCGGCGACTACTAGAACAGAATACCAGTAGTTCGGGTTCGAGTCCTGCCTTTTACTAAAAGTTTTTAAAAGTAAAGCAGTATTTCCTAAGTGTGGCAAACACTAAAAAATTATGGTCAGGTATAAATTCGTGTTGTTTTTAGTAGACTATTTATTTCTCCTAATTTTCGTCTCTGGGACATTCAAATTTCGTACTTTTTTATCTGATGAAGATGGTATCAAGCAGTAGCAACCCTGAAGCAGTGTCAAAAGTGACCGTTCGTAAATTATTTGTTCAAATTTAGAACAGGATCGCTTAAACGTTTCGGGGCACAAATAAGTAATGCGCCACCAGGATATAGTGACCTTCCTTGGACCTCCACTTCTGAATATTTCCTTTCGAACAGTCTTACATAAAAAGGTCCTGTTACGTTGGTTATTTTGTAATAGCGGTTCGCAATTACTTGGACTGTACGTCCAGTGACAAATGCTTATGAGTTTGTCACTTGTACAATGTTCCGAAGGGGATAATAATGCAGTTGTTTTCGATAGGTATCTATAGGTTGGGTATATACCTGGTTTACTCGGGGACTTGAGTTCATGTAAATTGGGCAGAAATTATACATTATACTGCATTGATGTTTTATTACTGGCCAGGATAATTAATTTGATCTTTGTTTAATCCTTCGTTACAAGCAATAAACAATAGGTACCTACCTATGTTGCTAATAGGAAGGAATATAAAAAGCTTATTCACAACAGTCTCTGTGCGAAGGGTGAATACTAGGCTGCGAACAATATTTATGCTGACGATAAATGCTTGTTTTTTGTTTTTAGGTGTTTTCTTTTTCTATGTGTTTATTAAACACTAGCTGCGTCCCGTGGTTTCACCTGCGTAAGTCCCGATCCCGTGAGAATATCGAAATGAAAAGTAGCATATGTTGCTCAGGGTGAATGAAGCTTTCTAATTGGAAAATAATTTTTGAAATCGACACAGTAGTTTTTAAGTGTATTCATTATAAACATACAGACACACACACAAACAAATACAAATGTTTCCTCTTTATAATATGAGTGTAGAAAAGTTGTAGGTATGAGTAATATTATACACGTTGTCTAGTACCTATAATACTAGCCTAGTTGCTTGGTTCCGTCATGAAACTACAGATTTCTTAAAGTATTAAATAAATAAATATTGCACGACGTTCCACACAGCGCAATCTAGCCCCAAACTAAGCACTAGGCTTGTACTATGGGTACTAGACAACGGATATACTACATATTATACAAAACAGAAATAAAAGAAGAAGAAGATGAAGAGAAGATGTTTAGTATTGAAACAAAAGTAGTTATATCTCCTTTCCGTATAATTAAACGCCTCGATTGATGTTCTATCTCTGTTTATTACAGGTGTCGTCTCGTCCTAGAAGGGACACAATGATGGGTCAGAGAATGGTCGTAAACAAGCTGTTGTGCGGACTACCGAATGACATTATTTAGGACGTGCTCAGTTCGCGCGAGGCTATGCAAGTAGCGGAAACAATATTATTAGTATAGGTAAATATATATTTTTTTCCATTTATCTGCTATCAATCTTTCGAATACTTAGGATGATGATAGGTTAAAATGCTGATCAGCCCCGCTGATTGTAGGATCAGCGGGGCTATTCTCTATGAAAACTACATAGATCCGATGTAGAAACCTGTGAAGTTCCAGTCAACTTTTCTACACGGTTTTTTCTTAGAGAATAGCCCCGCAGGTGTTGTATAGGAAAATGAGAGAGATTCAGAGATTACCTCGAAAATACATAGATACATGTTACCAACGTGACCTATTTATAATATTATAGGTATACCTATGTAGTAGGTACAGGTAAGAAATAAATATATTTTTTCAGGTTTGCGTCTATTTAGCGGCCACATCGTAGAAAAGACAGCATCTTTGGGCGGCAGCAATCATTCTCTCGTGAACTCTCACACTATCGCACGTAATTAACCAAACTCCGCAGGACTACGGTCTACACAGCGATGAGATGTTATAGATGTGGCTTTCACGCAAGTATTACGGACGAATACAGAAACGCTGTTCAAAATTTTGACAATTTGAGTATAGTCGGGTAAAATTGGATACGGGGCAGGGGGGAAGACCGTATGACTCAAATATCTCCCAAAATGGGTGATATTGCACTTCCAATTCGGCGCGGGGTGAATTGCTCTTCTGAACACGGCTTACACTAGATATTTGAGTCATACGGTCTTTCCCCGTATCCGATGTTACCTGACTATACTCTACAAGGAAAGGATATCTACTCTTTTCTCCATACAGACTTCACAAACGTAGTCGACTGTTTCCTACCTGGATAAAGACACTGGAGAAAATATTATGTGTATCTATGCCATTAAAACCTATATCGGCCATGAATGACCATGCGCCTACGTTTTGAAAACCAAAACGTATGGTCAATTGGACATGGCAGATATAGATATAATGGCATAAAGAAATTGCTTTTTGTTTGCATGTAGGTATACTTAATAAGAATAGTGTTTGTGCACTTGCTGAAAAAGCGTACCGCGATATTAGAGATTTTTTGAATGACAGATTAAAGTGATGTTATGGGGTGTTTTAGTCTCAGTATTGACATTGTCTTATATTTTAGTGGTGAATTATTAATTATAACAATTGACATTTTCTATTATACCAAATTTCAATATTTAAATTCTACTAATACTGACATCTATTTTATTTTATTATTTTCTATTTGATATTAACACATTATTAACTACTAATTCTATTTATAATTTGATTAATTGCGATGTATAATTTAATAAGAACACGTTCATATGCCGACAGGCGAAACATAGCTGTACTATATTTTAATTTATCAACACCATTTGTATAATAACCTATGTTTATGGACAATAAATGAATATGAATATGAATATGTTTTGCTTTGTGTAAGATTTGCTCAAAAATGAATTATTTTGTTTCGACACGTCTTATCTAAATTATTGTAAATTTAACTTATTGTTAAATAAAATTATAGTTTCTCAGTAAGTGATTAATGTAATCTTATGAGAAATAAAGATTCTTAAACCGTAAACCGTATATTTGCTCTAATGTAATTATACAGGGAGGAAACTTATTTTACTATATTTGTTTCTTATAATGCTGTGGCTTCATTAGCGGACTACGGCAAATATTCGTGTTTACGCGATGTGTGTGGTATACATCGCGTATGGACCAATGCAACGCGAAGTATTTGGGCTAAGACGATTTTTAGCTTGGGCGGCTACACCTGCGTCAATTCAGTGTCGGCCGCACAAAAAACCTGTGACTTAAAACAACGAATGACATACAAATGTCTAATTTATAAACTTTTTAAATTCACACTATTTGTTAACGTAGTAACATTTTCGCGGGTCATGTTCCAATGGTCTTGGTCCCTTCGCGACCAAGACCATTTAGTTAGTTTCGCTGAGCCTTTTCCGCACTTAGCCTCACAATTGGGCCATTGTACGTGATTTCTTAGAGGGCTTAAGACGCCACGGGAGCCTACCCCGCATTGGCGAATATCCCATGCCTTCGGACCGTGGTTTATCCTAGGACATGTTGGTTTCCTCACGATGTTTTCCTTCACCGTAAGAGCGATGTTAATAGCGCACTTAAATTTTTCTTAAAGAAAAAGACATTGGTGCGCGGTCGGCCTGGATTCGAAACCACGACCTTCGGAATGAAAGTCGCGGTATTTACCACTAGACCAACACCGCTCGACCAATACCATTGTAACATGGTTGAAACATCGAGGTAAGAAAATAAATAATAATACGCGAAAAAGACCCGGAAAATGTAACAATGACTAATTTATCTGTGTCACTTCCATCTAACCACGATCTATGCATCGACCGGGTCACTCCCTGCCAATACTCTCGCTTCATTAGCAATCGTCACTAACGACTCGGACCAAGGGACACTTATTGTACCTACGAACAACGAACAACATAGAACTATAACTACAAACAAGAAACAACGCCCGCACTGATGGAATACTCGCCAATCTTGTCCGGACAACAAATGAGGAAATAACTGCAGAGCTTGTTAACTAGGTTTTGTTTGGGTTTAGCCGACTTGGGGGAAAGGTATGCTAGTTTAACCTACTCGTATTTTATTTGATAATCTATACCTAATACTTTGTACCTATTTGTTTTTTTTGGCAATTGATAAGCGTTTTATTATTTTTTATTGTGATATTAAATTAAATACTACTAGCGGGGGTACGAAGGGTTTCGTAAGAGAATGTCATTAAAAAATCTCGTTTATTGTACCTATGTGTAAGTAGAGCCCCTACTTAAATAACTTTTATTTATTGTTGTTATAGTGGCAACAAAAATATCTCTGCTGTCTGTCCATCTGTCTGTCTGTCACCAGGCTGTACCTTACCTCATAAACTGTGATAGCTAGACAATTTAACGCAACGTAAGCGCGTTTTATTTTTACCACTGGCGCCATTTAGTGATAAACTGGCGTCTGTGGTAAAGATAAATGCAAGAGTGCGTCGTCATTGCGTACACGGATTCCACGTGGTCCAGTGTTTAATTAAGGGTTCCGTACCCAATTGTGATAGTACGGAACCCTTCGTGCACGAGTCCGACTTGCAGTTGGCCAGTTTTTTTTAATTTTATATCAGGAGGGTTACTTCGGTTCGTTTCGATACGACAACGATACTGTCATAACGATGGTTCTACTGTCACCCTACTATCAGAATGTGACAGTAGAATCATCGTATGACAGTATCGATGTCGTATCGAAACGAACCGCAGTAACCCTCCAGGTCTGAAATCGAATCGATTCTGCCAGTAAAGTTCAAAATCCGAACTCCTTTGATGTAACCCGTACGCCGCGCCGTACTTTAACAACATCCTAGATCTATCTTTATTTTATAGTTTGACGAAACACACCCTTCCAGTAGCTGACTGCTGGCAACACAAATAAATCAAACCAGAATTACTCAGTCGATTAATCTCGATTTATCTTCGCAATGTGTGAACGCAGGATGCGGAAATGACATGGTGCGTCGAGCCGGATGTCGCGAAAATGGCGCCAAATGTTTTTGTTGTTCAAGTTAATTGTTGGGACTTGTATTTTGTTGTTTTGTTAATATGAGCTTTGTGGTTTTAATCGTGTGTTTTCAGCTGTATCTATTTTGAATTTCATTAAAATTGGTTTAGCAGTTTATGTTTTACAACTAAGGTTTTTTTTTAAATTCATTACTACGATCTGACGTTTTGTTTCTTTGAATTTGACGTTTTTTCTTCAGGAAGATGTGTCATATCATAGTCTATCATTAAAAACGAAGCATAGGTGTGTCCCGCAGTTTCTAATAAACCCTTTTAAACCCCCGTAAACCCTTTATTATCGGATGCCTATCTACATCATATACAAAGAACACGCTCTCTTTAAATTTCAGCTCTCTACTATCAGCGGTTTAGGCTGTGCGTTGATAGATCAATCAGTCAGTCACTCAGAACAAACTATTTTATAGATATAGATTTAAGACCAATGTACCTACACAGTTAGAACAATAAATGATTCTTATTCTACTTTTATTCTGGCATTTGGTGTATTTGTTTAAGTAATCAACAGAAAAAAAGAAATACAAACACCGCTAATTCCACAGTTGACAGACATTCATAAAATCAAAAGAACAAATTCGAAACAAGCGACGAAAACCGACAAAATTAATTAATACCACAAAGCGTTTCCCCTCGAAAGAATCCGCTATAAACAAAGAACAAAGACATGAAGTTATTCCGCGAGAATATTAGGCCGAGTGAAATATTAGCCTTAAAAAGTTTCCTTCTCGGTGAAAATTTGCCTATTTTGATACCACGAGACATTTGTGGGAAGCCACGCGTACATTTGACAGAAGTTTGGGAGGTGTTCTTGTTGATGTAGCTGTGTTTGACGCTTTTTTTTATCTACCTATTGAAATTAAAATAAAATTAGAAATTGTAATTAAAATCAGGGTATTTATTGTGTTTAAATTTAATATTATTATAATTGTTAATCATGTTAAAATTTAATTAAATTAAAACATAATGTTTCTTTGCTTTTTTATTGCTCAAGGCATACAAGGAGAAATGCATATTCAAAAAATCTTTCTTGACAGGATACGAACCGAGCCAAACCGAACCGTAGTTTGTAAACAAAAAAAATTCTCCTTGTAACATATTTCTGAATTAAAACATGGTAAATAATGTTAATTTTAATATTTTTAATATTAATAGTATCTGTAGTGAAAACAACCATGATAGTTTTTGAATAAAACTAACTAAACATTGGCATTGAATATTAATTATGTTATCGTTTTTCCCCATTCGACTAGGCACTGGAAAAAGTTCTAAGTATATCAAATTATCTATATATATAAAAAAAAGTTGTGTTAGTTACTCCACTTATAACTCAAGAACGGCTGAACCGATTTAGCTGAAAATTGGCAGGGAGGTAGTTTAGAGCCAGGAGAAGGACATAGGATACTTTTTATCACGTTCGATTAAAAAAAAAAAGCTTATTTATTGCCTTTAAGGCGGAACAAAGTTCGCCGGGTCAGCTAGTTTAAAATATAATATAAGAAATGTACCTATAATACGTTTTTAATTTAAGCCTACGATTTGACGTTTTGGTTCTTTGTATTTGACATTTTTTCTTCAGAAACACGTGTCAAATCGTAGTCTACAATTAAAGAAACGGGGTAAAGTAAATATGGGCTACTACATTTTCCCACCTCGCCACCTGCGGGGCTACTCGCAGCGAGAATATTGAGTGAATACAAAAACCATAACAAGAATTCATTCGGTTTAGGGTAAGGTACGCAAATATTGAATATTAGGGCTATAATTCCGCGGGAAGCCTTACTAACACGGACCTCCTGTCGCTTCATAGATTCCACGAGACGTGATACAACTTGGTACCTTTTCCCCTACACAACGTTTCAAATTTGACATTTAATACTGTTGGTTAAGAACCATTTTGGTGTATTTTAAATGATGGGTTTTTTCTCTAAGAATTTATTGCAAATTTTCTTTGAAGGTTTGAACGAAATGGTAGGTATTTTAATGAATTTATGAGGTTTTAGTTATTGGTACGGGTCGCGGTTGATTTTTTTATAGTAGGTAGGTTTCGTCGCTGGAAGACTCAGGCCGGTGTGACCTGTTTGCCGAAACGTCGAAGTTATCTATAAAACGATCTAGACCCGAGTCTCTAATAATAATAACTAGCTTTGCCCCGCTGTTTCATCGGCGTAAGTCCCGATCCCGCCGGAATACTGGGATAAAAAGTAGACTATCTGTTATTCCAGGTCTCCAGCTACATACTGAGTTTCATGGTAATCGGTTCAGCGGTTTTTATGTGATTGAGTAACAAACACACACCCATACATACAAACTTTCAGCTTTATAGTATTAGTAGGATAGGACAGTAGGTTTCATGTTGTTGACTCGTCCCCCCAATTCCCTTAAACCAAGTCAAGCAAATTAAATGTACCGAATGTGATGCGTCCCTCTGATGTGAAATTCAATCGAAAGTCCGACTTCACTGGCTCCGGTCAAGAGGAAACCCTTATAAGTGATGGTTTTCAAGCGATTTCCGGGACATTAGGCTTGTTAGACTATTTTCTATCGATTTATCTGTCGCTATGTTTAATTGTAGGTAGAATTAGTTAACAATGTTATATTTTCCCGGGTCTTAATCGCGTTTATTATTTATTTTCTTACGATGTTTCCACCATGTTACAATGGTCTTTGGTCGCGAGGGGACACCAACGATACTGCTACTTAACGATGTCTAATATTGATACTCTCATTTTCAAAAATTTAAAACAGAACAATGAAATTGTGTTTCTATTTAAAACGTTTTACGCCGTAATAATAGTTGATTATTTTAACATATAATACTTATTTTAAGTTACCCTTACCTTTCAAAGAATCAACGAAAACCATCAACCCTAAACATGCGATCAGAAATCTATACTTCCCAGAGCAGAGATCGTCGCACATCTCAGTAACGTATCCCATCCAATATTTGCAAAGCACTAAACCACCGATATCTACCAATAAAAAACATTTACCAAGTGACTCCCCCAATAAAACTATTAGAATGTATGTCACGAGCAGTGAGCGGCTACATTTCACGGCGAACGAGGGGTCCGACGACTTTAAACTATTCGATAGCGACTCAAGTGAGAAAATCACCTTTTGATAAAACATTGGTAAGGTCTCGGACGTGACAGGAGTGGTTATTGATTCCATTTGCTGTTTTATTCTAAGCATTGGAGTCGTTTTAAAGTTGGCTAAAAAGTTATCGTTGATTGCGACCACTGGTTATGTGTGTATGAATGGGTTTTTGCAAGATATTATGTATGTAAAAAACATTTATTTTAATATTTTAGCATAACCCTGCTTTCAGGTTTTATTAGCATAAGTCCCGATCCCATGGATATATCAGGTTAAAAATTAGCCTATGTTTCTCCCAAGAATTTTTGTTCTAATTCCAAATAGGTACGAGTCTCATTAAAATCGGTTCAAAAGTTCCAACCAACATAAGTACATCAAAACTTTTAATATTTAAGCTACTATATACTATTTTAGTGAAGAAAAGTTCACAATTATGATATTTGCATTTAAATATGCAGGAGGTTCTTCAAAGACCTCAAAACTTTGGAGGATTGAAGAATATAAAAGAACTCGATTAAAACAAAAAAAAATGAGTTTAATTTCATAGAATATTCAAAATGGAAACAGAAATTGAAAAATAAAAAAACAGCGAAAGTAAAATTAGAGTACGAGATTCACACAAAATTAGCCAGAGACATTCATTTGACCAAAAGCCAATTTTGATAACGTAAAAAAGGCAAAAGGCTACCCTCCCAATTTCACAGAGAGCTTCCAACAAAAGATCACTCACGTTAACTATGAATGGTCCAAACAAGCCGCCAGTCGCCTCGACGCTGCCATGGACCCGAATGAAAATTAAAAAGAAACACATTCAAAAACGGAACTGAAATAGGAATTGAATTAAAGTACCTACCTACATTTTAAATTCCCCCAGCTTTGACCGGTAAAAATAATAGAATCCCCGTACTCAAAATACGGATGCTTTTTGATCTTTTTGCCTTGTTGTATCCCCTTAACGACTGGAGCATTTGCGCCACGCAACTAATGGATTATTTTCTTCGTGTGTTCTTTTTTTGGGAAGCGATTTGTGTCTTTTTGGTGGCGCTGTTGATTCCTTTATTCGGCGTCCAGGTTACAATGGACTGTGTCGATTTTTGTTTTACGGTGTTTTTGGTTTGTGGAGCAAGGTTTAGCGGGTCTTCTTTCGGTGGTGGTATACGCAAAAGAGGAAACAAAACGTTGACAAGGACGGGGTGTGATTGGATTAGGAGGGTTGACTTTATAGTCGCCGGGCAATTTGGAAATTGACTTTGGGAATCTGTTTTTGCATGTTGCGGTTTCGTTCTCTTGTTTGTGGGGCCGGGTGTCAATTTTTCAATTGTATTGAATTTGTGTATGGAGTACATTTTTTCCAATATTGAGGATTAGATTACTTATTTGAAATGTCTGTTATTTTCCTCGGGTTAAGCCAGATGTTGGTTTTATCTTAAATATCAACTTTTACAGCTAGTGTCTGCTTTCTTTGACTTTCGACATTTAGATGATGTAAGTATAAACCTGGGTATCCATACAGATAGCCTCGGGCTAGCTTAAGCTTAAGTTATCGATAAGCTAACTTGAAAAGCTAATTAACAATAAATCGCCAACTTGTAAAGAAGAATGACAAAGTTAGAAAAAATTCAAACAAGCTCCCTGCAAATATTATAAATGTGCCAAAACCACACACAAGTAAGTAAATGAATATTTTCGTTACTCCTTCACACAAAAACTACTGAACCGATTGCGATGAAACTAAGTATGCAGATAGCTACTTTCCCCCGATATTTCCGACGGTTTGGGACTTACGCGGGTGAGACTGCAGTTAGAAATCTAATATTTCAAAACGATCGAATGTCAGTTTAACAAAATCACTTATCAGCAATACTCCAAAAGCTTTAGCAAAACTTTGCAAAATTACCAAATAATTTAACAATGTTGAGGCGACGTTGAGACCATTAAGTTACAGAATACTTACCCAGAAGTGTTCCCAGAAGCTTCATTTAATTACCGGCTAGAAACGACAACAGTCTGTAGCAATTTATTCGTCACGTAACGAAGCGCGAGGCGTGAACATTAATTTCCTCGTTGTTCGCAAACCAAATCGTTTCTGCATTGCAACAGGGTGACACATCATCACTCATTGCACTTGTTTGAAGGGTGATAACAGAGTTTTCGGGAATACCGCTTCTATTAAGCCGGGGGTAGGATATGTTGGGTTTCAATGTACATCAGTGCATTAAATGGGAAGTTTACTTACTTTTAGAATGACGGCTTTTCTTGATAGAGACTTTTTACCGTAACTCACAGATAAATTTATGGAATGGTCCATCTCTATCAAATTAAAAGCCCTCTAAAACGTGTTTTTTAGATATGACATTTGTATTGTACTAACAGCGTCCCGCAGTTTCTCCCTCATAACATAACACATCCCAAAGAACACATCTTCCAAACATGTCAGTCATGGCTTTGATTTTTATATGTAGGCATGTATAGATAATAATAGATTTAAAATTAAAAGTCTATTGAATTATTTTAAAAAATGCTAATAAAACTATTCGCCAAATCTAATAAAGGTATAGATAGATACATAGGTACTATTAGGTACATACTACTCCACTGTCCAGAGTGACGAGTTTGCAAAAAAGTAGAAAAATATAAGAAAATAAGGTAGTTTCTCCTACAAACAAAGATAAGAAAACACAGACTATTCATAATAATTTGTATCTGAAAAGTCTGTGGGAATGTTATTTCTAAGTATGTATGGGAAATCATTACGTCCCAAGGGCTGCGGGATGACGTGGGCACATTAAAAAGTTTCCTTATGTTGGCAGAAGTGGATGCTGGCAGAATTACCACAACAAAGCAACGCCGATCCGTCATCGTATGACTACTGATATATTTTAATGGAGACGTAGTTTTGACCAGATTGCCTTTTCGTTTTAGATAGCGTATTGGATACCACACGTTATATTTTAGAAGGACAAGGAAAAATACATTTACGAAAGTAATTTCTATGATAGCCAAGTGCAGGCTTTGCATCTAAAATTAATATAATAATGAGAATGTGGATGGAATCCACCTACAGTTGAGAGTATGAAACACATCAATGATTTTTTTGTAGGTAATGTATAACGGTATAGTAGCCGGCAAATAAGTTGAAAAATTTTGATGTGGAAAGGGAAAGTTCGCGTAATACATTTTACATGCGACTTCTATGAAAATTGACTTTATATTAACGCGCGTTTATTAATAAGATCCTTAATTAAAAAAACCTATTTACATAATTTAACTAGAACTCCTTACGTACTTTTCTTACTTTTAAACTGCTGAAAGCTTACGCAAGTGATAGGTACCTCAGGGAGGAAATAAAAAAAGAAATAACCACAGGAATAACATAACGATAAATCTATATTTTTCTTTAAAGATACGTCGAATGCTAACTGTGTTGTTACGCCAGTGTCAAGTAGATCTGTAACCCAATTTCTTACCCAAAATTATCGAGCCTTCCATTTATTTTTCCAGCATCAAATACCCCCAACATTAACAAGAAGACACACACAGACGGCCGCAATCAATCACTTACGGAAACCTATCAGGGCGTATCCATTATGCAAGAGATAAGTTTGTACAATAACTTGGGCAAGTTACCTCCGACAACCCTCAGGGTTCACGTACAATTATGTGGCCTAACGTATGGTATTAAATATGGAGACATTAATGGTACTATACGATGTTTTCCTAGTATTAACTATGAATGGGTTTTTGTCTGTGATTTTGTATTTAATTTATATAATGCGGTTAAGTAAATTAGACAAACATTATGTTTTTCCTTCGGTTTCGCGATGCTGATATGAAATAAAACTTTTTTCAGGTTTTATTCGCGTTGCTTTTATTATTTTCAAGATTTTTTTAACGCCCGATGTTTCTAGGTCCTTAGATAAACTTCGGAACATAAAAAACGGTAAATTAGTTTATTTTCTTAATATGGTACTTAACTACATTTCTATAGGGTTACACTTTCGGTCTTAGTGTTCTCCAAAATCCACCGACCGATAAGTCGTAGTGCCGAGCGGACTTGTCCGTGTTCGGTAAGTAGGCCGGGCAGCCATTAAGGAGGCCGAATCGGATCTTGTTCCTATGCCGTCTTCCTTCTTTTAGACGAGCAAGTTAGACCATATCATCACTTACCATCAGGTGTGGTCAAGTGGTCAAACGGTCATCTATAAAAGAATATTTCTTCATTTCGTTTGATCGCCGGCTACCTTCCTACAAAACGTAAAAACTTCCCTTATTTGCTCACCACAAAACTTTACCTTTTTATTTTTTAACCAAAACTTTATCTCCTCAAAAACCCATCTCGTCCACCAGTAATCATAAACTGCAAAACCCATTCAACCCACTTACAATAACTTAAAAGGCATCTTAAACGTATAAAATGGCATCTGTTGCTTCGAAACCCCAACCTAACCCCATCCAGTGTCATTACCATAACCTTTATGGGAAGGAAAAAAATAATGGGCAATTGTAGCGAGTGTACAGAAATGTGTGTGGTCGAAATAGTGGGAGCAAGTGTCCCCACGCGTGATGAAATGCGACAATCTAAATGACGTGTGACATAGACGTGGTTGGGGATGGATGTGATGTACGGGATGGAAGGATGGTAATGATTTAGATAATACAAATATTTAAAAAAAGACAAATTCTACTTCCTATCTTTCCTACTTATTATAAACGCGAAAGTTTGTATGTAGGTATGTGACTTTGTTACTCTTTCACGCAAAAAATACTGAACCGATTGCGATGAAACTTGAAATATACCTACATAGCTGGACACCTAGAATAACACAGGCTACTTTTTATCCCGATTTCCCGCGGGATCGGGACTTACGCGGGTGAAACCGCAGAGCGCAGCTGGTATCTAGATAAATAAATAGATATTTGTCTTTTTTTAGGGGGAACCCTAATAATTAAGTATTGATATTTGTCTTTTTACGGAAGGCTTGAGGAACTCATCGGCCTAGCTGCATCTGCCGATCTTGAATTTCGGCGGATCTTGAATTATCTCCTTGTTTCGGCGGGCACGTTATGCAGTTGGTCCCGGTTGTTATCTCTGATAGCAGTCGTTAGGTCAAGTAAGAGTCCTAAGATTTAAAGACGAGAGATTTTAAGGCGACTTGAAAACTCTATCACTAGGTGAGCCACACCACTACAAGAAAAGGAGAAACAAGAACCGTGATAGCTACACAGTTAATATTGTCCCAGACGATGTATTTCTTTTGCCACTGTTATTTGCTTTTAAGAAGAAGAATCAGAAAGTCCTCTAAACCTCTCATGATTTTATTATAAAAAAGTAGTAGGTACCTAAGTTTTCTAATTCCCATGTTTCCGAACAGTGTGTCAGAAATAACAAAGGGCGGTTTTCCCCCACGTTTCGGACACGTCTTGGGATTTGGGGAATTCTCGAAATGCTTCAGGTGAGATAGTTTAGTTTCGAAAGATTCAAACAATGGCTACAGTTTTCTTTGGAAATTCACGGAATTCTCTTCGATTTATAGGGAAATACATGCCGGAGGCCGATTTCTGCAAAAATTCTAACCAACACAAAAACATGACCACCTCTTTGACGCGTTGGCGCAGCAATGACGCAGAAGGTTGCGGGTTCGATTTTCACCGGGAACAAATAATGTTTGCTAAATAACGCTAATAAATAAATATATGTCTCTGGTCTGGGTGCCTTTTTCTGTATGATATGTATGTATTTATATCCGTTGTTTAGTCATCGTAATACAAGCGCTAAGTAGATGTTCACAGAAATTTATTTATTTATTTACCTACTAGCAGTGCCTCGCAGTTTCACTTTCTTAAGTCCCGATTCCGTAGAAATATCAGGATAAAAAGTAGCCTATTATATTTATCTAGATCTCTAACTATCTGCATACCAAGTTTTATCGCAATCGGTTCAGTAGTTTTTGCGTGAAGGAGTAATAAACATGCCCATTTACTTACTTACTTAGGTATAGACACAAACTTTTAGGTACCTTTTTTACATGAGATAGGTAGGTATTTGACCTCATCTCACCTGCCAAGTCATTATTAACATAACACTTTTGAATTCTCGGTAGCTATTCTAATGTGTCTTCAGAACGTGACCTCCAATGAGAAGAAGACATAAGAAACTCATGGGGTGTATATGTTATAGGCAATGTGTATAATGCAGGCATTCTATACATTTCCTAGGTATTGTATAGAATGCCGGGGTCGTCCAGGCAATGTGTGAAATGATATTGAATGTTCAAACTATTTTACACTTTACCTAGGAAATGTATGGAATACCTAGGCATTGTATAGAATGCCGGTTGACGCATAGATAATGTATGTAATGTGTTTTTTTGCGTAGACAGCGTTTCTCACATAGTAGTTCCCTTCGGATAAACATTTACATTTACAACGTACAGTCAAGTGCACGTAGAGCTTTAAATTTTGACATTTTCACCTCTCTTATCTTCTACGATATTATGACAAAATCGAATGGCAAGTGTAAAGGTCTAAGTGCACTTGACCATACCAAAAAAATGCTGCAGAAAGTCGCCCTGTTCATTTCTTACCACTTGCTAATAGAAATTTGATCATGATACAAAAAAAACCAACAGTTTTCATTTAAAATAAGCTTTTATATATTAGCAGGGGGTTTGGGGGGTACGTATTCGAATAGGTATCTAATATTAAAATATTTACAGTTAAAATCCCGATGCTATCTAACTATCTAAAGCACGGAAAAACTAAACGGAGCACCCCGACTTGGTTAGGTTAGGTTAATGTTAGAACATGATTACACGCAGCGCCTTATTCTGTAAATAAAAAAGGCGTGATGTATAAAAATCGCACTGTATATGAAATAAATGTTAATAATGTTTTTATTTATAGTATTAGGCGCTTCGGCGACCGCTGCCGTCGTTCATTATATACATTGCCTGATGCGCTTCGGGCATTATATACAATACCTAGGCAATGTATGAAATGAATCGTATTATACACATTGCCTGAACGTTTTAGGCAATGTATACAATGCCTAGGCATTCTATACAATGCCGGATTATACACATTGCCTAAAACATATACATCTTAACATCTTAAAATTAATAAATTTCCGTTTCCTTCAACAATTTAAAAACTGACAAACATAATTTACTTAGTTAAGTACCTATACTGCTTTTAAAATATACTTTATTTAGCTTACAATTTAAGTAAAGTGATTTTATTGTAATTTAGCATGCAATGTAATACCGCTCGCGGACAAAATAAAGTATGTAAGAGTACCTACTTATGGAAGGGCGTAAAACAGGTAGCCACAGTAATCATTTCGTTTGGTCGCGGTAACTGCGCTCGCACTGTCTTGATAATTATAAACATTATCTGAAATATATGTTGGGATAAGTAATCGGTTGAGAAATTAGAGATCTCTGAAAAACATTCCGCAGTTTCATCCGTATAAAAAAACAGAGACAGACAGATAAGCTAGTTACGCGAGTTATCTAATAAAGCGGGTTTAGTTTTTACTTTTTGAACCTCAAAAGGTACGGAACCCTAAAAAACTTCTGTTGAGCAAAGGCCCGGTTGCCTTGGTCAAATTTTGGCATTGTCGTCCACAAAAGCTATAAGTAGGTAGGTATTATAAGAATCCATCCAAACCATATTATGTATCATATCTAAATTTATTTATTATATTTATTTATTTATAGGTATTGTGGGTGTTTTATGTTTGAAATTTCTTTAATTATTTTGTTGTTTTATAGTGTAATGTTCCTTTAATAATAATTTCCTATGAATTAAATTGACCACAGAAATCGTTTACAATAGTCGATTCGCTACAAGTATCAAAACCGCACCATCCAACAACATATTGTCCAAAAAATCAAACCCCAACCAATAATGCCTGTTTATTGAAATTCGGCCATTATTTTAATCAGGACATCCGGCGAATCCGACTGCCTGAACCGATTTTGAGATGCGCCATAATGGCACTCGACCACCGAAATTTCCAGAGCATTAGAATAATAACTGCGATACGCTTTGGACGTCGATAGTAAATTAGTGGCTTCAAACCACTTCATCCGAAAATGGTCCCTAATTAAGGGTAGCAGAAACGCTAATTTCGTATGCTAATTCGCAGGTGTGTGAGCCCTTTGTTGCCTGCTTGTGCAATACCACTCGCTTTCATTCATTAACAGAACACCAAGCTATTGTTTTGCATGCATTAGTTTTGAAGAAAGGTTTCTTGCAAGAGCATGCAAGTCTCATAATTGGGAGTGTAAACATACAGGAGCGGACAAAATTAATGCTGTTAGGCATGACGGGCTGGAGATTTTTGTGCTCGGATGTTAACACAAAACAATGGGTCGTCTACTTAATTTTGCGGTTTTTACTTTGTAAATGTACCTATATGTTTTACCCGACATGAATCGAAAATTAATCAATTTTTTTTGAGCTATTCATGAAACGGAAAAATGGAATATCGGGGCTTGTAAGCTGTAGCTAAAGAGGACTAGCCGCTTAACTCAAAATAACTGTCGGGTTCATTAAAAATTATTTATTATTTCATGGTGGAATGTTGTCGAACTTTTTTTTGTGTATGAATTGTAGGTGACATTGTTTCCTACAATTTGCTGTAGTTTTAGGAAAAAACCTCCTATTAGTGCAAAGTTTATCTATGTTATGCGTGTAAGTGCGATCTCGTGGGAATTTCGAAAAAACCCTTTATTATCGAATGCTTTACATTAGGTATTTATAGAATACACTCCCCAAATTTCAGTGCTCTACTATTAGCGGTTTAGGCTGTGCGTTAATCCATCAGTCTCTCAGGACAAAGCCTTTTATAGACATAGATATAAGTAAGTCATTAAAAGTTAGATGTAAAAGACACATTTAACAAAATAAATATCAAACACATACTGAGAAAAACCGAAAAAATGGCTTCGCACATTTTTAATGAATTTTATAAAGCCTATTTATACTTTAGTTAATTTAAAAAGTTACCTTTTACTGTCCAGTAAAAACCAAAATAAGTACCAACGTCGGCAATTTACCTAATTGGGAAAACGTTAAATCTATTCGCCTCCTATAACCCCTTTCTGAGATGAGGTCAGAAGCCCCCTTCCCCATATCTCGAGGGAATGCCCCATTGGCATTCTTTATTGCCTTACCGCTTGAACTAAACAACTCTTTGCTATTGCAGCCGTAATGTTAAAAATATTACTGGCCGGTTCACTTGAAACTTCTTTAAAAAAAGAAAAAGAAGGCAGAAATGAGGTTTTATTAAAATTTTATTATTTAGAACTGCAGATTTAAAATTCGAACGGTGACCAAATCGATTTTTAAATTCAATTAAAGAACGTAGCGTCAGCGCATATATATCAGTCGTTATTAATTTTTAAATCCCCATTCAAATATGTACGTTCGAAAATAATAAAAGTACGAATGTTCTAAATAAAAACAAAAGGCAACAGTGAGACAGTCGCCCCATCGCTCGTCCCTGACGTGTCTCGAACGAATACGCTTTTCAAATATTAAAATTTAATCGGCTGGTTGTCGCGAGTCAAATTAGGCCCTCTTGAGGGACTCGCAGTACTGGCAAAGAATAAGAAAAGAAAAGAGAAGGACTATACTAATATTATTTAAAAACGGGAAATGTACAATTGTACATGGTATCTAAACACACCGTTTTTAGGGATTTTCAGTCAACGAGTTTTTGATCATCTAAATTATTGTAGTGATTATAACCATTTTAGTTTAAAATAGTAGAGAAAAGAATTATAGAAGGATTTTATTTCAGAATTATCAAGCTGAGATAATTATTGCCTAAAAATTAATGTATCTTTTGTGTGTGTAGGTATGTCATATTCACACAAAAAAAAACAATTCATAATCTCCACCATTTTTGGAAGTCGGTTAAAAATAATTAAAATAGGTTAATTGGATATATTTTACAGATTTAACTGAGACAGTGTCCTGAGTATCTTACTGCTGTTGTAAACCGGGTTCGAGACTTGACAAATTGTTTCGGACCTAAAATATTAAAAACCCAAGAATATTGTATCGTAAAATGTTTATTTTTCTAGTAGTTACAGAATTCCATACATCCCACCCAACCATCTTTATAATCAGTGTCATCTCTGCACCCAATCCCCTTACTCTTTGCGTAATCGTCAGCAGTGATACGGACAACACCGTAATTGCCGCAGAGACGAAGAAAACTGATATTAATTCCAGTTCGCGCGAACAAACGACTCTGAATGATTTACCAGACATCGTTTGGGTTGTCCCTGTTGGTATTAAACTCGATTCAGAATTAATATTTCATTCGCCGTCTAGGGAGGCGTTGCGAAGACAATTTCTACAGTTTATTAGCTTGTTTTTACCTTGTTTTGCTGAGTTTTATTGGTAGAATAGATGTTGGTATCTAGGAGGTCGGTTCTATAGGCCTGAGTGCAGACTAGAGCATTCTCTTCTTCTTAATTTTTGTGTAATGTATCGTTGTTACAAATAGTACAAAACCATACATTCTTTCCATTTTATTAGAGTTCGTAGATTTTCAAAGTTATTAACACAATTATTTCAATCCCGATTTTCCCTATTCACCCCTCGATTCCGATTGACCCCGTTTGACGGTACAGGTAAAAGCTCAGTTTCCAAAGCAGTTCTATGTAATGTCGTTTCTGCGAATGCTCGGCGCTCTTGTGACATCTGATGTTTCGAAAAATCTCCAGTTACTCATGAAGTCATACATAACAGACTAAATCCTCCATCAATAAATCCGATAACATTATTATCACACAAGCTGCGTCCCGCGGTTTCAACCGCGTAAGTCCAGATCCCGTAAGAATATAGGTATTCTATGTTATTGCTGGATAATGTAGCTTTCTATTGGTGAAAGAAATATTGAAATCGGCCCAGTAGTCTTGGATATTACCCCCAATATACATACATACATACAAACATGTTACTAACGTTACCTCTTTATAATATTAGTGTAGATGTAGATAGGTAGGTAATATAAACTATTCAATAAGTGAAATTTAAGACATTATTGTTTGCAATAACAATGTTGAAAAATGTCTTTAATTTCAATACAACATCGCGAAAACAGAAGGAAAATCTATTCAATAAGCGAGATATGAGAGATATGAGAGCGGTGTTGGTCTAGTGGTAGATACCCCGGCTTTCATTCTGAGAGTCGTGGGTTCGAATCCAGACCGACCGCGCACCAATGTCTTTTTCTTTAAGAAAAAGGTATGTGCGCTAATAACATCGCTCTTACGGTGAAGGAAAAACATCGTGAGGAAACCAACATGTCCTAGGACTCACCACGGTCCGAAGAGATGGGATATTCAGTGTTTTCTATGTATCATTATGTATTTACAAAAAAAAAAGTATAATATGTAGTATATCCGTTGTCTAGTACCCATAGTACAAGCCTAGTGCTTAGTTTGGGGCTAGATTGCGCTGTGTGTAACGTCGTGCAATATTTAAAAAAAAAAAAAAAAAAAGCTTTATTGTGCACTAGCTGTGTCCCGAGGTTCCACCCGCAATAGTCCCGATTCAGTTGTACTTTCATAGAACCATTACATTAAATCAATGCGAGTTACTGCAGTGCAGCTACTCGACAGTCTGACTCGTGCGCTAACTAAACGATCTATTAGAGTCAGTTTAGATTTACACTTGAGTCAGTCCAGGACGAATGTCAACCAAAATAGGCAAAAACCTTTACTGACGATGACGTTATCTGACGAAAGTTTGCTAACCCCCTTACTTATAAACGATGACTAAGTTTATGTAACGTTTGTCTTTTACTGTGACTTCAAGTTTCAAAGTTAACAGACAGTGATAAACGTTACATAAACTTAGTCATCTATACTAGCATTATAAAGAGGTAACGTTGGTAACGTGTATATTTGTATGTATTATATTGGGGGTAATCTCCGAAACCACTGGACCGATATCAAAAATTATTTTACCAATAGAAAGCTACATTATCAGGGAGTTACATAGGCTACTTTTGATCCCGATATTCCCACGGGATCGGGACTTACGCGGGTGACGCCTTGGAACGCAGTTAGTCGTTAATATAAGGAAAGGGGTAAATCTCTACTACACTATGGCGTGAAAGGATATTTTTTGGGAGTGACAAAATTCGCGCGTCATCCTCCATTCTTTCTTTAGCCTTTACCTGGGACAGAGGACCTCAAATATCCACGAATTTTATATTGTTCCAAACAAAACTCTCACGTAAGTATATTCAAAATACGGGTGGTTATAGTACCTACCCCGCTATCAGCTTATCCCACGTCCTACCACCCTACTGTGACCCGGCCATGTCGCTCGTCGCCTCTCCCGATCGATACAGCCTCCTGCACTTGAGCTTTTTGCCCCCCACCCCCCACCCCCACTCCTAACCCGAAAGGGGGGGAGTGGGGGTCTTGAGCGCCTATGTTGTTGCCATTTTTATGTTTATTCCACTTTTATTTGGGAAAAAAGTAAGTGAATTAGGAGTCTTTTGTTGGCCGTAATAAAGGAGTCCATGTTCGGAATTAATGGTATTAAATATTACCTTTGTGTTAGTAAGGCAAATGGAGATGAGAGAATGTGTTTTTAAAGAAACTTCTTGATTTTGAATTACTAGAAATCTTACTTTTCTTTCTTATTTTTTGAATTACTAGAAATCTTACTTTTCTTCCTTATTAGCAACACACGGCTCCTTGGATTGCGGCTTTCATGTTTTTTATGCATTTAATTATTCTGTCTTATTGTTTTATTTTTGTCTTCTAATGTGTCGTGTGTTTTAAGCTTATAAAAGTTTTTCTAAAAACGGGTTTTCATGTCATGTGATACTACAACTTATGTGACTGGTCACATAGTATATTCCGTGAAAAATACGGCCGGGCAAACTGTGCTGGTACCTACCTACAAAAGTTATTATTTGAAATCTTGTATTAATGTTTCAGTTAGGTATACTTTAATCTATATTAATATTAGAAAGCTAAAGAGTTTGTTTGTTTGAACGCGCTAATCTCGGGAACTGCTGGTCCGATTTGAAAAAATCTTTCGGTATTGGATAGTCCATTTATTCAGGAAGGCTATATTTAAAAAAAAATTAGGCGGACGAAATCGTGGGCACTGCTAGTATGCAAATATGGATGTACGTTCATTGTACAACAGAAATATTTCTAGAAAACTTAAGTGGACAATTGGTTTGTATTACTCCGATTCCCGCCATGGACAAGTACCTATTTATGGTGACCTTCAATGTTTGTTTTTGGTTCTTCATGTCTTCTGTAATGTATCGTATATATGTACGTATTAACAAAACTATGATGCTACTGTATCCGTTGTCTATTACCCTAGTTGCTTAGCTTGGGACTCGACTACGCCGTGTGCAACGTCCTGCAAATATTTATTTGGTAATCTTTCTCATTGGGTACACAAAAAATGTTATTCCATATCTATAAAAGGCTTTGTCCTGACTGCCGCACAGCCTAAACCGCTGATAGCAGAGGGCCGAAAATTGGAGAGTATTTTCTTTATACAATATAGACCTTCGATAAGAAAGGATTTTTGAAAAAGTTCCGCGGGATCTTGACTTAGGCGGATAAAACCGAGGGATAGAGCTGGTATAGCATAATCTCTTTACATATTCTGTAAATATTGCCTCCTAGAAAGCCTTCGCTGTGGCCGCCCGCCCAAACCGAAGGCTTTTAAACAGGGTCGCAGTGACAAAGCGACGCTGTCTCTCTCTGCCACGCCCCTTTGGCGACAAAGCCTTAAGCCACGCCCAATGCGACATTTTCCACCAATAGTAACGAAGAAAATCGACTTTTTTTTCTCTTTTTACGTAATCCAGGGTTGTTTGAAAACTTTAATGCTTGGGCGGAGATTGTGGGTGGAATAAAAAACTGTTATTGTAAGGAAAAGTTGGTAGTTTTCTGTTTTTGTTCGATGCTCGAAGGTATTCGGTGTATTGTAGAGTTTTATAGATAAATGGGTAGCTTTTTACAGTTACTTGGTAGGTTAGGTTTATTAAGTTATCATATTTTATCAATCGTCTAGCTAGCTAGAGCTAGATGATTGGTCTTTTAATTTCATTAAACTGTCGTTCGATTCTTCTCGAAAACAGTTTTACCAATACTTTTTTAAAGAAACTGAAAGCTGTTTTTCCATACATTTATGAAATTAAAGACATTTTTCGGTTTTAATAGCGTGGTGTTTATTACTTTTAGCAACATCACGAAAACAGCAGAAAAATCTACATTTTTATGTCAATATAGTTTCGATTGCATAGTTCAGCTGCAAGTTTTACCTACATGGTTTCATTAATTATTGTTTGCAATTACAATGTTGTATTGAAATAAAATTTCAGGAGATTCTTTTACAGGAATAACCCTCCTCGTGAAACTAATCAATCCCGCTCACCTTATCATATCTCGCTTATTTAAATACTTTTCAACCGAAGAAATAAACAAAGCAAAAAATAAACTGGTACGTATCTGCATTTAAAGGTTGCCTGGAAGAGATCGCTTTAAGCGATAAGGCCGCCCATTATGCTACCTAAGATAAGATGCTTTAAGATTTTCTCTGTAATGTATTTTAAATTTATGGCGTGTACAATAACGTATTTATTAATTCACAAGCTGCGCCCCGCGGTTTCACCCGCGTAAGCCCCGATCCCGCGGGAATATCGGAATAAAAAGTAGCTTATGTGTCATTCCAGGTCTCCAGCTATCTACATACTGAGCTTCATAGTAATCGGTTCAGCGGTTTTTATGTGATTGAGTAACAAACACATACACATACTTACTCACTAACTTTCAGCTTTATAGTAGGACTAGCTGCGCCCTGCGGTTTTACCCTCGTAAGTCCCGATCCCGCGGGATATCAAGTTAAGCTATGTATATTCCAAGTTACATCGCAATCGGTTCAGTAGTTTTTTGCGTGAGAGAGTAACAATTAACGTCACGTACATACATACAAACAAACTTGAGCGTTTATAATATTAAGTAGGATTCATCTACTGATTGGCGAAGAATGTTTGTTCCCGGAAATAAAAGATATCTTAACATAGACGTAGATATACGTAGAGGTATGTATCCCCTTAAGAGTAGACGTATACCTAAACGAGACCCCCCCGGGTATCTTACCCCCCTTTTTCGAGAGGGGGGAGGGGTTGGAGCTCCTTTTATTCTGCCACTGCCGCCTTTGTCGGGAAGCAAAAACTGTAACATTTCAGCGGATAGGTAAACTTTCAGGAGATTTGCAGTTTTAGGTTTATTTATCTAGGTCAAGAAGAAGATTACTTAAATTAAACTTATTTTACGGTTTTAATCGCGTGGGCGTTTTTTAACGTCCGATTTTTCATTAAAACCGAAAAATGAGTTTGATTTCACTGTCAGCATCGCGAAAACTAAAGAAAATCAAAGAAAATATTCACTAAAGCATTTTATGTTTATTTAATAGCATTGAATTTCAATGAAAAATCGAAAATTAAACCTAGATAGATAGACTAACGCTTTATTGTACCAAAAATACGAATTCAATTCATACAAGGAAAAACTTAAAACTAAAGTGGCACAATGGTCGGCCTTATCGTCTATGGGCGATCTTTTCCAGACAACTTTCTACTTTATTAGTGGGAACGAAAAACGAAACGAAAGAAAATCTGTCATCCGTCCTTCAAAACCGTCAGAAAATAAAATTTTCGGACGGATGGATGATAAAGTAGAGGCCCAGTGGGTCTATAATACACATTTGACACCTTAGGTATCTATATTTCTATACTAATATTATAAAGAGGAAAGATTTGTATTTTTGTGTGTGTGTGCGTCTGTATGTTTGTTATAAATAAACTCAAAAACTACTAGACCGATTTCAAAAATTCTTTCACCATTAGAAAGCTACATTCACCCTGAGTAACATAGGCTACTTTTGATTCCGATATTCCCACGGGATCGGGACTTACGCGGGTAAAACCGCGGGACGTAGTGATACATATAAGACCTGAACAGTTAAAACAATAAATTATTGTTATTCTTACTCCACCATCTTACCACGGTAAGTGACGATCTAAGATGAGACTAAATAAACCCTGTTATCAATACAATTTCATCATCAAAAATCAGACATCTATACTATTTTATATTGAGAGTAAAGTACGGGCTCATTCATCCCACCTACCCACCGGAGGGCCATCCATTCAACCACCTACACTTAACTTGTATATTTTTAAGCCGCCTTTTTTGATAAAAGATCCCATTCACTGACGATACATTTATTAAAATTATACTTACCTACGTAAATACATTTTGTAAATGTGAGTGTTTGTCTGTGTGTACGTTTTAATTCTTTTTAATAAGCACTATCTTCCTAATTCGTAAGTGACGATAGGGTCTGAGATGTAGCATTCTTATCACCTGCCAGTTAGTCAGTGAAGGTATCCCAAACATTGCAAATAAAATTGCAAGAATGCAGTGGTACGGTCACGTTTCGAAAATCGGCTAGTTACGTGGGAAATAAATGTCTCGCTATAGTACCTCCACCAAGCCGTGGCCGACTGGAAAGACCCAAGAAATGATTTTTTGAATTTCTTTTCTCTTTGGGTTTTTAAATATGTTTTATCTACATTATTGAGTCTTACGCGGATGAAACCGTAGGACATAACTAATAGACCGTCGTAGACTCTCTCAACTCTCAAGGTACGATTTCCTTTGAAACCAGCCTTTTCATTACGCGAATAGAATTTCTTTTTCAGTCGCCTGAAAGCGCCATGTTTCAGTTTTTTGAAATATTTACTTCCTTTTGTAGTATATGAATTTACGAAAATTGTGTTTTTTTTATTAACATGTTAAGCAGATACTTAATTGGTGAGCGGTGAGACCATAATATCTCACCAGATAGTACCAACAGGTCGTGTCGTGTAGAAAAATAGCTGGTCAGGTTTCCATCCACCTGCATAGGTAGGTATTAAGTTTCATCGCAATCGGTTCAGTAGTTTTTGCGTGAAGGAGCAACAAACATACTCGTTTACATACACACAAACTTTCACATCTTCTGTCTATCTTCTCTCTATAATAATATTATTATACCTATTATAAAAGAAAGTCTAACTCAAGAACGCCTAAACCGATTTGGCTGAAAATTTGTGGTGAGGTAGCTTACAACCTGCCGACTTGTTCTACGATACCTTCCCACCACTTTTTTTAAACCTTTTTTTTGCCTCTAAGGCGGAACAAAGTTCGCCGGGTCAGCTTGTTAATAATATTATAGTAGGATGAGTTGACTGTAAAATACCAGGACAAAATCACTTCCCTCATTCATATTATCCTTTAAAACTTGAAAAAATACTTAACCCTTTCAATAACACCGTTACTTTTCAACCCTCATAAAATTACAACCTAACCCTTCGAAGCAGAAAGTTGTAAAATCTCAAAAAACTCCCTGAAGACACAGCAAAGACGACTCGAAGGACATAATTCATGATGAAAAAGTTAATTTTCACGGGCCTAAGGCACATTTGCATATTTTTGGGTACAATGTTCAATTATTTGAGTGCGTATAACAGCTCACTTTTACCTATAGAACCCTATAGAACTCTATGGAACCCCAATAATAGTCCTCCGGGCCTCGTTCCGGATACGGAACCCTTTTCGTGAATTAATTTTTCTTAGCCAATTAGCGAGAGTTGTTACGAGGATGTTCCTCTATTGATCTCCTTTATAATGTTCCGAGTTGGAAGTCGTTTAAACTTATTTGTTGAGTTTACGGATAACAAGACTTATAATAAACCCTTTGTTGGATAAATATTTTAATTGGAATTGTGAAATATGTTCTTTCTTAGGTTGGTTTAGTAAAAATGTTTTTTTTACTAGCTGTGCCCTGCGGGTAGGTATACACGCGTAGTTCCCGTTCCCGTGGGAATACCGGAAAAAGAAAATCAAATATTTCTATACCTACACATTTTAAAAGAAAACTTCATCTTCAAAAAAAATTTGAAGATGTATAATTTTTCCTTTAAAATATTTTAGTAAAGTCTGCCGAGATCAATTAAAAACAAAATACGTATCAAATATTAGATAATCGATTTTTTATAGGTTCAATTATTTTGAAAATGTTTTAACAATGAGGAGGAACACTAACTTTTTATCCCGGCAGAGGGCGTTGGTCGACTAATCTTAGGTTTGAATTAAGAACTGTCAAACAGGTGATTTTTACAACTCTCGGCGCCAAATTGGCCATATCAATCTCAGACCGAAAGAAAAAAAAAACTCGGCGTTTTCATTGGTGGGGGACCATCATCAATAAAAAAAAGATCATCCGACCCCAGCGCCATCTGCTCACAGCTTTGCGTGTGCCACCCCATTGATGGTTACTTTGCAGTAAACATTTTGGAAAAAGTCGAAATTTTACAATTGTAAAACTATTTTTGTAGTATAGTAAATAAAACTAAAATTTATTTTGTTGAAATAAACTAATCATAGAATGTATAAATCTCTAATGGACTGGTCTCTATTAGAGACTAGAAGAAGAAAGGTGGCCTGACAGATATAGGTCATGTCAAATATAGGTTTTATAGCATAAACACATTTGCTCTAATATCTTTATCCAGGGAGGAAACAGTCAAATACGTTTGTACGAAGAAAGAGTAGGTAGACTTTCATCTTAAGAAATTATCTTCAATCATTAAGAGACAGGTATCGCAAACAAAGTCTAATAATTAAATTGATGCTTACGACGCCCTTTCAGTCTGTAAGGCGATGTTCCCACCGATCCTTAACACATTGAAGTCCATTGTACATTGTAATAATACCTCCTTTCGCCCACAATACTGATTGAGATGTTCAATGAGTTAACAACACAACGATATTTTTGTTAAAACTCCACGGTAAGGGTTAAGTAAAAAAGTTTTTTATACGATCTAAAACTAACATGATTGTTAGAAATATTTTAAAGGAAAAATAAATATAGTAGAAAATAAATAAATAAAGGAGGTTCAAACGAGCCTACTTCCAAAAAGTAGACAAGGAATAAAAAGTAAAAAACTTGACTTCAAAGAGTAGGCTACCTAATAAAAACCGACTTCAAAAAAAGCATAAAATAAAAAAAATAACAATAAAAATAAATAAATCAAATAACCTCACCTACATACAGTGCCACCGACTTATCTGTTATGTAATCTGAAGTCGGGCCGCCAAACTACAGTAAAGTAAAACTGCCCGACTTCAGATTACATTACTCCTTCGGCAGTCAGGTAAATTTTCATATTGCTAAAAACACTCGCGTTGTCGTTACTAATCTAATGCCACCTCATATTATATTTTACCTAAAATCCATCAAACCGTTCAGGCCATACAGAGTGACAAACGAAAATTGGATATATAAACCCAAACATACAAACGCTCGAAAAACATAACCCTCCTCCGGCAGTCGGGTAATATCCTCTCCTACATGCAGCGCAACCGACTTATCTGATAGGTAGGCTGAAGTAGGGCAGTTTTACTGGGTAGATCCAGATTGTATTTAGTTTAGCTGCTCGACTTCAGCTTATATGACTGATAAGTCGGTTGCACTGTATATAGGAGAGGATATTTGTCCTTATTTCTGAAGTGAGGATTTGAATTTAATAAAATAAGTAGGTACATTTTTAATGTTACCAACACTTCAAATCACTTTTTGCTGCAAAATTCATCTTTTATTAGGTACCTAATGCTTTTAATAAAACAAATAAACAACACACCCATCATAACAAATTAATGAACAATAGCTTTAAACATTAATAACAAATAATGCACCGAGTGCTAACATTTCAATCGATGCATTCATTCATTCTTCCCGTTCATTCAAACCATTCATTCCCCGAAGCGCCTCGTTATTAACCTATTCAGTGATTTGCGATTACTCCTTGCTGTATTCAATGCTCGGATGTCGTAGGGGGCTATTATGAAGTCTTATTTCAAATAACAAAGATACTTTATAAGATACTACAGACAGAAACCGTTATTTTCTATTTAGTTCAAATAAATACAATAAACAAATAAGTACAATACCTACTTATGGTCCGCGTATTTCAAGTTTTTTTAAATAAAATGATCATATCGTCACTTATTATGAGTCGATATGGGCTAACTAAGATTTAACACGCTGTCGCTCGACTAGAAAAAAAAGCATAAAATAACTGCCCGACTTCAGATTACATACAGATGAGTCGGTGGCACTGTATGTCGGTTTTTATATTTTTATTTCATCCTTTTAAGTGTACCTACTTTCAACTACCACTAAAATCATCAAAATTGTAATCATAACTTTAATCATTGAGGAGTTTTCTGATGAGAAGGTGGTTTCAGATGCTCCATTCATGGGTATCGACTTGTTATGGCCTTACTTTTACTGTGTTTCCGCAACTAGCCCTATAACTTGGCCATTTTGCCAGACTTTAAGCCCTAGCTTTCCTCACGATGTTTTCCTTCACCGTAAGCCGTAAGAGCAATGTTAATAGAATGAAAGTCACGGTATCTACTAGATCAACACCGCCCGTCTTCTTTAGTGGCGAATTCGAAATGGAAAAGGAATAAAACGTAATACGAAACGGGCCGCTTAAACCTTTTTTTTACTAAATTCATGTTTGAAATAGTTAGGGGTGAGTATTGTGCTCACTCATTGTAAATAATTAAGAACCATTGATATGGGGTTGTAATTAACAACTCTTCCTTTACAAATTTCGACGAGAGATAAGTGATGTACTGCCACACAATAGTAAGTTTAAAATGTAACAACTACCTAAAGTCTATTTCAGAAACTTTAACAACAACAAAAGTCCTATACATTTATTTGAAGGTGAGTGAGGAAAATGTGAATAAGCTCTTTATTGACATTTTCCTTTGATATTGACAGTTCTTTATTTACATGTTTGATCTAAGATTCTGAAATAGAGTATAAGTCCACTTAGAATAAATCTTGTCTATTCATTGCCTGGTTGCCTAGTAGAGATCGCCCTTAACCGATAAGGCCGCCGATTGTGCCACACTAGTTTTAAGTTTTTCTTTGTAATACTTGTGTACATTAACATTATAAGGAGAAAAGATTTGTATTTTTGTGTGTATGTGTTTATGTGTGTCTGTATGTTTGTAATGAATGGACTAAAAACTTCTGGACCTACCCAAACACTATGCAATGTAGAATTTACAATGTGTATACTTAAATAAGTAGTAATTCCAAGTAAATATATATAATACACTTTCTCTATAAATTTCTACTAACAAGTACAAGTTTTTCTATAAATTTTCAACTACTCACCTAAGTCTAGTAAACTACATGAAAACTTTCGTAGGCTTAGCTAGTCAATTTACATTACTTCATCAAATTACAATAAGGGTGCAAAAAAAGACTACATTTCTTACTCTAGATAAGGTATTTAATGAAAATTCATATAAAAAAATCATTTATAAGCCGGACTTTGATAACAAGCTTGAGAACCTCTTATTTGAAACAGATTTTTAGTGTTTTCCGGTCTATTTGTTACCAATATTGAAAGTCTTTGTTCGGCACTAAACAGGTTGTTTAATGTCGGTATGTCAGCCTACTGAAATAAGAATGGTGTCTATTTACTACTAATCACAGAATTTCAATTCCTATATCGTAATAGAGGATACATTTTCGTAAGGTGCCATCAAAATATCAACTAAAACAGTATCTTCCGAAACAAAAACGGCTCAGTTTAAAACCGAACCTCATGGCGAAGCACTGTGCCCTCTGCCCCACAACAAGGACATAGGAAATTAAGTAAGTCTAAGTACGTATAGTACGTTTTTTTAATTCTAGACTACGATTTGACGTTTTTGTTATTCGTATTTGACATTTATTTTCTTCAGAAAGATGTGTCAAATCGCAGTCTACAATAAATAAACAAAGTCTTAGTCACATTCCAAAATAAGCCTTTTGCAGAATTCAATTCAAAATAAACTTAAGTAGTTACTTAGGCAGGTAGGTAAATATACCTACGATGTATATTTTGGAAAAGACAGTGAGAATAATAAATGACTAAATTATCGATAACACCCCTCTTTTTCCATCGGGGGTTAAAAATATGGCGAAAATTACGTAATTCTGGTCTGTATTCTTTGTAAATACATTACTCAGAATCTAACAATCGATTTATAGTAATTTCTAAGTTAGGTATGTGTCTGTCACATTTTCGTTGACGGTAAAAATCACTACTATGACCGAAACAGGGCATTGCTTAGCCAAAGTAATCACTCAGATTCGTCTATAAATACGGGTGTAAGATGATGTAAGATTACTTTAAAAAACTTTTAATAGCAGATAGTTCTTATAAATTCTTATAAGCCCTAAGTGACACCAAAATGTTTTATTGGAAATTATTGCATAAAGTTCTGATGTTGTTTCTTTAGTGGTATAGAGATTAGAACTCTTTACTCTAATAAGAAAACTCAGGGCGGCCATTAAGCAAGCAGGCCGCGTGCCCCTTCGGGAATGAATCACATGTTTTATTCAGGGAGTAGGCACGGACGGCGCGCGACCGAATTAGATGCGTTTTTGTTTTCTACTTACCTTACAACGTGTTAAGAAAATGTTGGTTCTCTACATTCGAACTTTGTTGCTAAAAAACATAGAGAAATTCCTCCTTTCTTTGAAGTCGGTTAACTTTTTAACTTTGTTATCAATGACCTTTTAGTTCACGCCCTGTGGTCTTCAAGGTACCTACCTAGATGGTGGGTATTCTAACAACAACTTTCGAATTTTTATCCATCTTTTAAAGATGTGTGAGTAATTTCCAGTTTGACTTCGGAACTGGCTCGTCTCGTCCGTCAGAGACGAGTTTGAAATGGATCACTATCAGGCGACCTTTCTCCTTCTAGTCTCTAATAGAGAGTCCAGTCCAGGTTCTATGTCTATGTTTTGAAAAAATAAACGGTATTATTAGAACTATTGGTAATTTTGGGCCATTCTATTATAGGGCTAACCTACCAGTAAAACAGATATTTTTATCCTTTTACCCCCTTACCTATAAACGCCGATTAATAACTGCATAAACTATGTCTTTTACAGTGACATGTAGTTTCAAAGTTGATAGACAGAGAGAAACGTTACAAAGCTTAGTCATCTGTTAATCATCGTTTATAAGTATTTATAAGTAAGTTTACTAAAATCCAATGTGAAAAATAAGCTCCCTCACCTACAGTTACAAGTTGTACAAATTTCCAATATTGAGTCAAACCATGTCAAAGGCTGTCCGTAAAGGTATGTTTGTCCAGACACGAGGGCTTGATGAGCTTGACCCGAGGCTATGTACTGAATTAGGGATCAATCAACAGTAGTAGGTATGGGTATGTATGGGTGCCTAACTACCAATGATATTGAATTTGCCTGAATATCTGATAAGAGTCAATATTGACATCAATTTCATACATTTTATCATAGTCAGTCTGCTATGTTTTGTAAAAATTATGTAAGCAGTACTATCGTATTTTTAAGCGACTTTAAAAAAAGGAGGAGGCTGAAATAAACTCTTTTGTCGGTTGTTATAGCGTGGTGTTTATTACTTTTCAGCATTTAGCATTAATTTCGATACATAATTGCGAAAACCGAAGAAAAATGGAGGAGGTGCTCAATTCGGTTGTGGCTATTTTTTTTTATAGATTTACGCCGATTAGTTGAAGACGGCTTGACCGTTTGTGATGTGCCTAAAAAAGTTTGGTTTTCTAGCTGCGATCTTTCTGAATTTAAAACTAATGAAAGATGTCTGAAAAATATAATTAAAAGCTCCTAAATTAAAAAGTTTAACAAACAAGTAATCTATCACAAACTTTTGATGTTTTAGGCATAGAGAAAAAAACATTAAAAAAATGAAAACTTAACACTTAGTACAATGAAAGCTCAGGAGACCACAAAACTTCAGGTTGCTGATACCTAACAAATAAATATTGCAGAATGTTGCATACATTGCCGTCTAGCCCTAAACTAAGGAATTAGGCTTGTACTATTGGTATAAGACAGTGTATATAGTTAGGTACTACATACAAATTATAGGTACATTTTTTTTTAAATACAAGGCGATTAGGCTGTAGGCTACAGTTCCATCCATTGTGCCACACTACATTTTAAGTTTTCTTTATAATATTTTTATAACTTTACCCCTTTACCTATAAACAATGACTAACTTTATGTAACGTTTATCTTTTACAGACAGTGACATTCTTTGTAATATTTCTGTAACGCCAGCATTTGACCACTATCACCCCTGCTGGTAAGTGTTGATGCAATCTAAGATGAAGCACGCTGACCTATACAAAACCTATTTACTCGCGACCTAAATTGTATTCAACAAGGAATACAGGATTTTAATACAATAAACCATTTATGTATCTATCTACGTTAATATCGGCCTACCAAACCTCCGCAGTCTGTTAAACCCCAAAAGAAACGAATAAAACTTAAAGAAATTCATCATCTACACTCCCAATCCTTTCTGAGTTATAATATCCCAAAAAGTGTAAGGTTGTGGCATAAGTAACTGCCCCCCAGAGTGGCGTACACTCCGAATGCAAAATACCTCACCTCTACTTGCCCGCTAGACCACTCCGGAATATATTTCGCGTTTCTTAGGCCAAATCGTTTGGAATACGATTGTTTCCACTGGCTCCTAACATATAAATTATATGACCTGCCGCGTTGTGCCATGAATATATGTATGAGAGGCAAATTGATATTACAAACGCTCGTATGTTACAGTTTGGTTACGCCACATTTTTTTACGCGCCGAAATTGGCTTTTTATGCGGCTTGTGGATATAAATTGCGGGTGAAATGTGTAAATTTTGGATAATGAATGTGGTGACGAAGGCGGGGTTGTGTATGAGGTGCTTGTCATTGAGAATATTTTGAGAGCAACATTATTATCTTCGTAATTTTAATGCGCATTTTTAATCGACTTCAATAAAGGAGGAGGTACGGTTGTGGTTATTTTTTATCGGTGAACTGCCACCGTTTACTTGAAGATTCACCACTGTAGTTATTATTTTCTCACGTCTCAACTTATATATTAAAATTAAGCAAGTGTGTGCCTTGTCGTGCCACGCGTTAGGGTTTCGTAGTTATCATAAAATAACAGGGATTGCAATTTGGAATAAGTCGTTACATTACAACCAACAACTACCTTATTAACGGAAATTTTATTGTTCAAAATGTAACTATTTATTTCTTTTAATTATACTTGTTGATATAAAAAGACTGTTCAGCTGTGATAATTTTCCTTTAAACTAAATTATACGTAGGTACTACTATCGTGAATACTTATGATATATCCAAGTACAACTATTTGGCTGTTATAAAATAGCACCCACTTTAAATATTTCTCAAACACAACCCTAAAATCAATAATAGTTTTTCCAAAACCCATAATACTTCAAAAGACCTATATTGTAACGATACCCCATACGAGGGGATAAAGGGTGAATGTCTGGAATTAATGAACCGATGATTTTAATGAATCTTAATCCAGGCAGGCCGGACCTGGTTTAAACCATGATTTAGGCATAGTACATCATGGTTTAAACCAAGTCTGACACTTAAAACTCATTTTAAAATAGCATGGAATATGTTGATACATTTAAGACTCATTGTCAAATTTTCATCCCAATATTTCCACGGCATTCGTTCATAGACAAACGCAACGAAAGAAAAAACGATTGCGCCAACTCTTAAAAATGTACCTACCAATACAGGCTCTAAGAACACGTAAAGCAATAAAATTTCAAACTAAAATAAGAATCCTTTTAGTTTAGTGTAAAGTAAAGTCAGGCAAGTCTCCCGAGGTTGGCTCTACTCGGCTCGGACTCGGGCCCCGGCGCGGCGAGCACTGGGGCACATAAATAAAGGCAAAACACCACACTGACCACAATAGGTACCGATAGTTTAAGAATATTCACGCGTATAAATTAAACAGTTCGCTGCTGTGCAGATTTCCCTGATGGTTGACCGGCTGTTTTACTACGATTCAGTTGAGTTGATACTTTGTATTTATAATCTTATATATAAAATTTCCATGTCACAGTGTTAGTTACCGTACTCCTCCGAAATGGACGAACCGATCTCCACCAAACTTCACATACGCATTCAGTAGGTCTGAGAATCGGCTACTATCTATAATTTATAAGGCAAAACAACGTTTGCCGGGTCAGCTAGTAATGAATAAATGAATGCTTTATTTGCACAACAAACATTTAACAATTAGTAAATATACATCACAAGTACCTAAGACAAATAAACAGGAAGCTTAAAAGTAAAACGTTGTACAAATGGACCTTATCGCTAAAAGCGATTTCTTCCAGGCAATCTTTGGATGGAAAGGGAACTTTATGATAAATAATAATAAAAATGAATTAAGCAGATTTGTGCTATGTACCTATGTATAGTGAATTCCATGAACAGCACACGGATTCGAAGATTCAGATGGTGCTTATTCCCAAGTCAAGCCAAGCGGTCAAGCGGTAAAGGCAAGAAGCATGGCCCGGTACTCTCTCCCGGGTACCACAGTTACTGTAGCCATTGTATTCAACTATTAATACCTAGTAGTGTTGCGCTATCATACCTACGTTTCTAAACTAAAGTATCAAGACACTGAACTCTCAGTACACATGACATGATACATCCGGGGCGCGGTCAAGCGGTAAAGGCAAGACGCATGGCCCGGTACTCTCTCCCGAGTACCACAGTTACTGTAGCCATTGTGTTCAACTATTGATACCTAGTAGTCATTTTGTTTGAACTGGTTCACGCTACTAGTCGGTAGATGGCGTTAGTGGTAGGTGATTAAAAGTTTACTAATTAGGTGCATTGTTCGATTTCATATTAGACCCAGCAGCGATTGTTGTTTCCTTTAGGATAGACGCAAAAATATTGTCAGCGCTACATTGGCTTTTTATATTTATCGCGTATAAGGAACATGGAATATGTTTGAAACATCACTTCTAGTAGGCACACTTCTAGAATATTTTATATCTCTCAATGGGTAGGTATATCCATTTTCACGTTTGCTTATGAATCATGATGACGGTTTCTGTGGCGCGTGGGGCGAACACCTGGCTGCAGCGTAGAAGGTTGCGGGATCAATTCCTGCCGGGATAAGTATTTATGCTAACCATAAATGTTTGTTTCTGGTCCTGGGTGTAAATCAAATCAAATCAAATCAAATCATTTATTCAACTGCTTGCACTAGGTAAATTACAATAGGTGTTTTACAATAAATGTGATGACCTCTAGGCCCACCATAATAGGTATACAGTCAACTTAGTAGGTAAAAATATAATAGAATGTCAATGTTAGTTAAGTTAGTATTTATAATGTCATTCATTTAATATGCTTATTATGTCAAATAGAAAATAAAAATGAAATCATACTAATTTAATAATAGACAGTAAAATTAATTATCCTTAAGTATTTGATTTGTCATTGAGAAATTGTGCAATCTCATAATATCCCTTACTCCCTAAAAATTTGTGGAGGTTAAATTTAAAACTTTGCAGGCTAGCGCAGTCTCTGATGGATCGTGGTATTTTATTATAGATAGTTGGCGCCATACAGAACACACTAGTTTGCATTAGATGGGTTTTTGATTTATGAGCGCGAAGGTCACCCCCACGTCTACTGCCTGCAGGACAACTATCAAAATGCATAGGGTTCTTGCGAACAAATACAGCCACCTCATAAATGTACAGAGAGGGCACCGTTAAGAGGTTGTACATTTTAAAATATTCTTTACACGAATCTCTTTTCTGTAAATTAAAAATGGCTCGGATGCACCTCTTTTGTGCTACAAGTACGCGCAGCTTTTCAGTAGAATTTCCCCAGAAAATAATGCCATAACGCAAGATAGATGCAACATGCCCATGGTATGCAGTTAAAAGAGTTTGCAAGTTTGCAACTGATCTCAGTCTGTAAAGGGCATATGAAAATTGCTGTAATTTCTTACATATACTGTCAACTTGCAGCTTCCACGTTATTCTATTGTCAATATTCAAACCTAGGAATTTTGCAGACTCAATTTCATTTATTTTAATTCCGTTATAATTTATGTCAATATTAAGGGGAGTGTTCTTTCGCTGCCTGAAACTAATTAGATTACATTTATTTAAATTTAATGTCAAGTTGTGGGATAATAACCAATTAATAATACATGTCAGGGTTTGATTTATGTCATTTTCTATGTTGCTAATGTTACTAATATTAAATAAGACGGTGCTATCATCGGCAAAAAGGGTGGTTGAAAAACGCGTCACCTTAGGCAAATCATTGATGTAAATGATAAACAAAAGCGGACCCAGAATACTACCTTGCGGAACACCCTGGCTCATAATTCTTTCATCAGAATCAAAGATAGTGTCAGTATGAGTTAGGTGAGATATTCTATTTATTCGTGTAATCTGCTTTCGATTGTGTAAATATGATTTTAGTAAACTATGAATATTACCCCTAATCCCACATTTGTAAAGCTTGTTCAGTAGTAAAGAGTGACTAACGTGATCAAATGCTTTGGTCATATCTAGAAATAGGGCTACGGTTAATTTACGATTGTCAACATTCAATAAAACCTTATATAGGAAGTCAAATATGGCCATATTAATCGATTTGCTTTTCCTAAATCCATACTGATTTTCACAGAAAAAGTTGGATTTTTTAAGAAAGCCAAATACTCTCTTATTTATAATTTTCTCAAAAACTTTTGCCAGTATTGGAATTAGAGCAATAGGTCTGTAGTTATTTGGATCTTTTGAGTTTCCTTTTTTAAATAGCGGCTTAATTATTGTTATCTTAAGTCTATCTGGAAAGACTCCAGCTATAACGGATACATTAACAATGTGTGCAAGAACAGGAGATATCAGTGTTGCAACGTCTTTTAGGCTTCTGGTAGAGATACCATCATGGCCAACAGAATTGGTAGTTTTCAGGGAAGTTATAATATTAAAAATTTCATTAGCGGCCACTGGTGCAAAATACATTGAATTTGGATTAAAGTCATGAGTTTTTGTTAAAATAGGAGGGTCATTATTATTATAAGATTTTGCAATGTCAACAAAGAAGTCATTAAACTGATTTGCTATCTGAAGAGCATCAGATATTTCTTCGTTATTAATTGTAATACTAGTTATATTGTCTCTTGGTTGATTATTGTTGTATTTATTTATTATGTTCCAAGTCGCCTTCGATTTGTTCGCTGATTGTGTTATGTAGTGTTGGTTTTGAGCTCTTTGTGTCAATTTAATTATTTTTTTATACTTTTTGGTATATGTTTGAAAGGCTAACTTGGCAGCTTTATTTTTTGTTAGTCTATATTTCCATAAGAGAGTGTGCCTTTTTTTAGAACATAGTTGAATTCCCTTTGAAATCCACTTAGGTTTATAGTGTGTAAATATCTTTATTCGATTGATCGGAAAGCATAAATTAAATATTAGCATTAAGATATCATGAAATTGGTCAAAACAATAATTTGGATTATCCGATTTAAATACATCGGAGAAAGTAAAACGACCCAAATATTTTATAAATTTCACTCTATTTTCAGCTGAATAATCACGTCTTTCCGTGTACCAAAACTTAAATTTACAATATTTTGCTATTGGAATACATAGTAATTGGCAAACATGGTCTGACATTGCCAACTCAAAAATTTGACCTGTACTTCTAGGAACATTATGAATGAAGTTATCAAGACAAGTGTTACTGCTTGGTCTAGTTGGTTCATTAAACTGTAACTTAAGATTGTACTTGTTGAGGGTATTTTTAAAATCAGATGTCAGTTTATTTTTCTTGAGAATATCAATATTAAAATCACCGCATAGGACAATTTGGTGACCCTTTTTGAGACTCAGTATTGAGATAATCTCCTCAAATCGTTCGAAAAACAACGTAGTTGTGATTTTATCGTATTTTGGCGGACGGTAAATGCACAATATAGTCAGTTTGATTCTGGTAAGTCTTATGGCTGAACATTCTATGACGTTGATGGTGGATAGTTTTATAATGTCATGTAGGATTTCGTATTCGTAATGTGTTTTAACCATAATACACGAACCCCCTCGTCTGATGTCTCTACAAAAATATGAGGTGAGTTTAAAGTTTTCTAACCTAAGGCCGCCTAAATCTTCCTGCAACATATTGTGCTCAGTAATGCAAACAACATCTACACTTTTACCACTATTTTCTAGATTATGTAAATTAACCATCAATCGATCAGCTTTGCTTATTAGACCATCAGTATTTTGATGTATTACGTTAATGTAATTATGGACGAAAAAAATCATTATTGAGATTTGACATTTCCTCATTATCGTTGTTAATACTGTTAGTAATTATTTCCACAGGTACATTGGTCATATTGTTTAATAATATTGTACTATGTGTAACGGCTTTTGTGATTAGTTTTTTGTGCCTTACTTCTTGTGATGATCTCGTTCGTAGTGCGTTTGGATGCTCTCTGTATACCGCAGGTTCCACTTTACTTGTTGCAGTTTATTTCAAGGCAAGAATTACTGTTTTAACATTTTTTTAAAACGAAAAATTTATTATATTGTGTATTTTATATGTATCGTTTACAAAAAAAATAGGTAGTATGTAATATATCCGTTTTCTAGTATCCATAGTACAAACCTAGGTATTTATTTAATTAAGTAGGTACATATACTATAATAATTAACCTTATTTACTTTTAACAAGTGCAGCTGTATTGTGCAAAGTGATTGTAGGAAAACGACAGTTAGTGTTCTTCCAACCAACCGATCTTTCTTATGAGCTGTACTGGCCTACATATCGGAACATGGACGAGTCCGCTTACCGAAACGACTTATGCCTAAGCCTTGATAACGTCTAAATAAGTTGCATAATGCAAATCCATTTAATAACTAGAGACAAACCAAAAAAAATAAACAAATTTTCACATCCTCAAATAATGGCACCCTAATTTTAATAAATCATAAACAAACCAATAAATGCCATACACTCTAATTAATAAATGCGTTTAATATTCCAAAAAAATATTATTAAAACAACTTAGGACTTAAAACAGCCCCTAATAACCGTAACACACCACCTTCCATTTACCAAATTGAGTGAAATATACCTCCCTAGCGCCAAAGACATTAAAAAAACGCCTTCAAAACTTTTAATATTCTAATAAGACTTTGATTTAATTTCCCTTTATCATTATTTATGTCCGGATCCACGGTAAAAAAGACTATAAGTCTGTGGTATTATACTTTTTTAGTGAGCGTGTTCCCCTACTAAATCTGCCCTTTTTTCGGAGGGTAAAATCGGTTACAGAGCAGAGAAAGTAACACCAAAAGATTTTGCCTCTGGATTTTCGTTCTAATCTTTGTAAGCTTTGCGGTTAATCTGTAACTTAGCTTCTGGAAGCTGTCGTAGGAAATAAAACTTTAACTGTTCATTATTAGGATTGAAAATCAAAATAACTATAGTAAACAGGACGACAAAGTGACAACTCGCTAACAACTTGTTGAACAATATTGTTGACAATGTCCAGTTTATGTTAACAATAGTGTTATTCTAGCTGTAAAAGGTTAAGGGGAAAATACAGGAAGTGAGGGAGGTTTCTTTTCAAAGTTTTGACGTGAAAAGTAAAAGGAAATGATTTAAGGGTGGCTCGGTGTTTTGAAACGATATTATCTTCAAAACTTTTGTAGCCTTATTAATAAACGTGGAGTAAGGTCGGAGTAATTTTACCACTTTTTGTTTCTGTCTGTTAACTTTGAAAGTTCTTGTCACGAGAAAAGACAAAGCATGTTCTCACTACTCCGACCTTACTCTACGTTTATTAATAAGGCTATTGAGGTGTAAGATCACTTTTAGGGTTCCGTACCCAAAAGGTATAAATGGGACCCTATTACTAAGACTCCACTGTCTATCTCTCTATCTGTCTGTCACCAGGCTGTATTTACTGACATGACTATGAATGCACAGCGTCAACCAGTAGACCGATTGCGCTAAAATTGGGCTCACAGATAGTTATTATGGCATAGACAGGCATTTCTTATACCGGTATAAATAGGTATTCTATAATAAAGTTACCCCATCTCTTCCCGTGGGTGTCGTAGAAGGCGACTAAGGGATTTAGGGAGGACTAGCAAAAATTAAGTTCTCCACGCGTGGTGGCGGATAAACTGCTTGGTCCCTAGAAGGGTTGGTGTCAGGCAGGCGGCCGGCCGTAAAAATATTGCCAAATCTATTATCAGAAGGCAAGGTCAATGATGACTTACCTACTGCGCCAACCCCAAATATCTGGGGTTTAGCGGACCCTTGGCTCCCGAGAGGGATGCAACCGGGAACATCGCTCAGATGAGAGAGTGCAAAACACTTTCCTACAAACCACAAGAAACACACTTTCCAAATCTCTGGGACCAGTGCAGTGGTTTAGACTGTTTGTGTGATGATGCGATAATCAGGACTTTTAATTTTATATCTCTAGATAGACGCTAATTTTCCAGAGTACCTACCGATCATGCATGACTTACAAGACTAACGCAATTATACCTAAATGTAAAATGTTATTTAGTTACTACAAATAGAGATAACATTTTGCACTTAGAAAACCGAATCGTACCAAATCAATTCCCAAAACTGACATCTTATTAAATCGGAGCAGTTTTCACCCCGGAATGAGTTGCAATTGTGAAGTTGAAACGTCCCTAGATTACAATAATCACGTGATCCATGCTCTAAGGACTTTCCGAAGACATCTTCATCATAATTTTATAAATGCTGAAGAACGCATTACCGACACTAATGGTTTACGAAAGTAGTTTTTGTAGGGGTTTGAGTTACGAGCTGATGATGTTTCAAAGTACAGCATCATAATTAGAGTGTTGACCCATCGTTTTCATAGTCATACGACTTTATCATGCTTTCAAAATGATTGTTTTATTTTAAAACTTCTTATCTAACTCTTCTTAGTGGCAACACATCTTATGTTCCAAAGAGCTATCCATTGATAGCTCACATGAAATCCTACCTCACCCAGTTCACACTTTTCCATTTAACATTCAAAATATTGTAGGTATGATGTAGGTACTCACTTGTGCAATATTATGCATAGTTACGGCTTCTTAGGACTTAAGCTAAGCAGCAGAAGATATACTGATACCGTAAAATGTAGGAAACAATGTCACCTACGATCCATACCTAAAAATTCTCAAAATAAAAATCAACAACTTTCCTTTATGAAATAATCAACAATATTAGATGAACCCTACAGGGATTTGGAGTTTAACTAGTATACACCCCTTAAGGATGAAAACTAAATCTTTGTATATCCGGCACATCTCAGAACTATCAAAAATCTCCAATTCTTATGACTCAAACCAAAAACCAAATTCAATCGCAAAGAGGGCGATACCCTTAATGTGTTTGCATAATGTTACCCATTAAAACATTTATTACGACCCGCTGGCTACCCTTAAACGAAGACATTCTCTTATAATATCTACCGAAAAAGTTCACGATACGTATTTTAGGATAATGGATATTTTGGTAAAAAAAAACTAAAAAGAAAAATGAGACAAGTTCATCTTTGTTTTTAAATGTAGTCTGCATCATCTCGTCGCCTTGCTGTTTTTAAAATAAACTTTGATCAAATTAGTTTGTAAAACTTTGATTATTATCTGTAATTCTCACTAGATGGTACAGAATAGGGATAACCTATTTCTTCCCGTGGTTGTCTTATACTGGCGAAATATCGAGCTTCGTAAAAACAATCGGGTTATTTACATGTTTTAATTTATAAACATAATTAACATGGTAAACTAATTTAATTAAAATATGCTAAATTAATATACAATACGTAAAAAAATATATTTACTTAAAACATATATGTACCTACATCAGTAATGAAACCAAACACCTATAAAACATAATTAAAATTAAAAACTAAATTAAAACTAAAACTGATTAAAATAAAACTAACTAAAACCTAAAATAAATCTAAATCAGCTAAACTTTTGGTGGAGGGAAAGTGCCCAGAATACTGGCTGCATTGCCCCGTTGTATACAAATACTTATTTTCTGGGCAAAATACAAGCCAGCATTCCGGTCTAAATTAATGTAATTAAATTAATTAGAACATAACAAATTAATTTAATTGAATTAAAACATGTTAAATAAACTAGAAAACCTTCCTCTATGTAGCTGTGCCAGTCTTTCATTGATGTGCAATCATTAACTTGAAAACGATGATCAAGAGTAACTGCACTTTTCATTTGCTATCTCAGCTACGTCAAATGTCAAATCAAAGAATGATGAATAGAGCAACTTTAGTGCAATGACTCAGCCAGATGACACACAATAATGACAAGTCGCGGGGTGCGATTGACAAATGACAGTGACTCGCTAGTACGAGTAGTCTCTCCTCTTAATTGACTGCAAAAGATTTGAGAACTCGTGGAAATAGCGGATGTTGTGGAGCAGGAAGTTTCTTGAGAGTTTTTCCTTTACCCGGGCTGCTGTTCCGGAGGTCGTGGGTTCGAAACGCGTTGGGATTATTGTATTTTGGAAAAAGCCATATTCAATATTAACTTTTATGCACTACCTATCTACCTATATATTTTACTAGCTGCGCCCCGCGGTATTGCCCGCGTAACTCTAGATCTGTGTATTAATTTAGGTCTCCAGCTATGTGTACCTATACCAAGTTTCATCGCAATCGGTTCAGTTGTTTGCGTGAAGTTTACGTGTAAGTGCAAGTATGCACACACAGATTTTTACGTTTATAATATTAGTAGGATTGGTAATTAGATGCGCCTAAATTTTTCGTAAAGTATAAGATCTTTTGTCCTAATGGTAAAAAGAGACGTCTCAATAAATGACAAGCTCATTGGCCTAGCTATACCTCCCGATCTTGAAAGGTCGTGCGGGTTAGGCAACGCTTGGCACGGTCATTACTAGGATGGGTGACCGATAATTTGTGTGGCAAATAATCACTTTCTCGAGCTCCTCCGTGCTTCGGAAGGCACGTTAAGCAGTTGGTCCCGATTGTAGTCGCCGATAGCAGTCGTTAAGTCAAGTTAGATACCTAAGGGCGATCTGAAAACCGAACCTTTTGACATTCATCATAAATGAATAAATTCTTTATTGTACACCACCATAAAAATTACATTAGGTTCAATGAAAACATACATACACAACAAAATGTCGGCTTTCCACTGCGAGGGAGCGGAGTGAGTAATGTGTCAGTTCAACATACAACGGTTGTTTTCAATCAATCAATCAATCAATCATTTATTTGCGAATAAAGGTAAGTATACAAAGATGTTACAGAATAATAAATGATCTCTCTATTCTACCCATTAGGTGTGCAAATTACAATAAGTTAATGTCATATAATTTTCTTTACATTCAATTAATACATTATAAAATTTCAATACTTTGTCAGAAAGGAAAAAATAAAATAATTATGGTCATGTTAAAAATTAATTTCTATTACATTGTCAAAAATAATAATATAATTAAAAAATCAATTTGGTCAGTAGGCTTTCTCTCTAAAAGTCATGTACTCGTTCAAATAATAAAAACATTTTTCCAACAACCATTTGGTAAGTCTGCTTTTGAATATGTTTAGCGGCAAGTTTTTAAATCTATCAGGCAGTTTATTGTAGACAGCAATGGCATTTATAAAAGAGTTATAGTTCATAGTCATACAACTCTTTCGCGCTATGGAAACAATCGTTGGATGTTAAACTGACACATTACAAACTGACAACTCCGCTCCGCTCGCAGTGGAAAGCCGGCATAAAACTTGGTGGCAAAATGGACAGCCTTATCGCTTAAAGCGACATCTTCCAGGCAACCTTTTAAATCAGAGCGATCAGACCAATAACGGGTCCGGAAACCTCATCGGCCATAACACATTATCATGAATACAAGTATAATGAATGATGTATGTCGGATGGATATCGCACTGAAAACCGGAGTTTTTGACATCAACACAAATGAATGAATGAATGAAAAAATTCATTATTGTACACTACCCTAATAATATAAATTACATTACGTTCAATAAAAACATACATACACAACTTAAAACTAGGTGGCACAATGGGCAGCCTAATCGCTTAAAAAGCTATCTCTTCCAGGCAACAACCAAATCAGAACCATCAAACCAATAACGGGTCCGGAAACCTCATCGGCCAGTGACTCATTAACCACACATACAAGTATAATGAATGATGTACGTCGGATGGATATCGCACGGCAACCTCGGAGGATCGCGTGCGCGCGCGCGTTACTGGGTTATTGCGCAAGAGCGTCGCTTCAGTGAGCAAGCGGGCCGCGGGCCGCCTGAATCACTTCCTCTGTACACACGTCCTCGCCTTGTAAGGTGTTTGTTCTACGCGGTGCTTCGGTGCTTGGACTTTTGCTGGGAGGGTTCCGTAGCTTAAACGGATTTTTTATTAATAGCTGAGCTAGGCCGGTCTGTCTGAATTAATTTATTTTTGCAGATCCATTTTTCTTGTAAAGTGCATCAGTATTTACAAACGACAATGTTATCTTGTGAGTGATATGATCTGTGGATATGATAATCAACGTCAGCGAAAATGTCACAAAATCTGATTTCACGCTTTTTGTCGAGTAGTTTGTGGGTGCAGCTGTAACATTGTTTGGGCGCATCAACACTTGATCATAGCACTAGTTAGTTATTGTAATTTACTAAAATATAAAATATATAATTCATAGTCTTTTTCAATAATAAATATTTTAATTACTGCTTAGCACCTTAAATAGCCTTTACTTATATTTATGTTACAAGCTTGAGATCTACTTTTTTCACTCACACATTAACACCAATGCACAATTTTAAACTTTGAGTTCTTTGTTATCAATTTCTGTATGACTATGGTCTAACCCTTCCGTTGTCCTGTTTCAGCGAACACCAATATTCCATTATCAGTAATCCAAGAAAATGAACAAGCCAGTTGACAACTGACAAGCATACTGGTTTGGTTTGTTCTTTCTTTGTTCGTTACAATTCTTTAAGAATGAAATCCCCAGAGCTACGTGGAACAGTCTTGTATCGCGACGAAATCCGCGATGTATCATTGCTTTTACTTGTAGCATCCGCAGGGGCATTCTGCAGCACAATCCCGTCGGCTCACTACCCATTACTTGCCTAATAAATTATTATACTTACAAATGTATAAACCTCCAATGTAAAACCAACTCTAAAACGAGTCGTTAAAACCTATATTTGATTGGTATTTCAGTATCAGTTTCATTGTGTCCTGTCATTAATTTGGAGGTCCATAGCTTGCTAAGGATGCGATTTCGTTTGCCACCAATTTTAATGAATTGCGTTTTTAATTAGACGTTTGTTAAAATTGGTCAAGATCGCTCGAGTTTCTTTGTTTTGACTATTGAGTGATGGATGTGTTTATTAGAAAAATAATTTTAATTATGATTTGATTATAGATTACAGTTAAAACTTGTCGACTATGACTATACTTTTGACCGGAAATGTTTACTAGTTTTTTCTGTATCTTTAGGCAAAACAGAAGTAATGTAATGCATAAACTCAAAAACGACTAGACCGATTTCAATAATTCTTTCACCATTAGAAAGCTACATTTACCCTGAGTAACATAGGCTTGATCCCTATATTTTGATCCCTATATTCCCACGGGATCGGGAATTACGCGAGAGATATTTTGTAACTAAGGTACAGTAAAAGGTAAGATCGTGTAGTTAGGCGTGCAGATGTAGGTCGCAGGATCAGTTAGTTTGTCGTACGTCGTTTGAGTTTGAGACCGTACAAATGGACATTATTAGTTAGACTATAGTCACTTGGTTTAGTTCCTCTTTAAATGACCTACAAATCTTATATCACAATGGAACAATAAAAAAGGAAACAATGTTATTGACATCACTCACGATATACAAGTCCTAATCAGGTAAAAAACTCTGAATTTTCAGTTTCCGTTCGCTTGCGGCCGGATGTGCACAAACACGCTACCTATGTACCTAGCTAGTTACCCGACCGTGGGGATCGAAAGTGTTATGTATTCACGGACATAGACACATGATATTTTGTAGATTATTTGTGGGTAAAAAAATAAACCTATAAATCCCGAAATCCCCAAACCGGTCAATTAAAGCTAGCTCTTTTAGAATACTGAAAAGCCACTTAAAATTTGAGACCTACATAATAACGTTTTTAGGGTTCCGTAGCCAAATGGTAAAAAAACGGAATCCTTATAGATTCGTCATGTCTGTCTGTCTGTCCGTCCATCCGTATGTCATAGCCAATTTTCTCCGAAACTATAAGAGCTATACTGTTGAAACTTGGTAAGTAGATGTATTCGGTGAACCGCATTAAGATTTTCACACAAAAATATAATAAAAACAATACATTTTTGGGGTTTCCCATACTTAGAACTGAAACTAGAAAAAAAAACACCAAACTTATATGTGTGGGTGTGTATCGTATGTATCTATGGATGTCTTCAAAAATGATATTGAGGTTTCTTATATATTTTTTTTCTAAACTGAATAGTTTGCGCGTTTAAAATTAGTTAACACGTCATAAATCGTAAACCGCAATTTACTTTTCAAAACAAAACCTGTTGTACCTATAGATAATGGTACGGAACTCTTTGTGCACTCGCACTTGCCCGGTTTTTTTTATTTTTAGTCAATTTTGTCCCACTGGCAGGGCAAAGGACTCCCTCCCTTCTCTTCGCCCCTCCCTGTCCGTCCAGTGCCGAGGTCTCAAATTTTAAGTGCATAATTAGCATCTAATTAAAAACCAAGTACCTATGCAAAATGTTGAATTAAGTAGGTGTTTCATTGTTTTACTTTTGTTTTTGTAGTATACTTGGTTAAATTTGTATTTCAGTATTCGGCCGTAAGGCGATTAAGCGACTGCAGTTGATTATGACCACTCCACGTAAAGTAACTACAAGTAAAGTTACACTTTCTGATGTAATTTTCAAATAACTGAAATTCATTGTGATGTCATTTGTCTATCAAACAGTCCTAAAAATATTTGTAAAAACCGGCCAAGTGCGAGTCGGACTCGCGCACAGTGTGCCAAATAAGAATTATCGCAAAAATAAACATTTGTGGCATGGGAGCCCCACTTAAATATTTATTTTATTCTACTTTTGTTGTTATAGCGCTAATAGTCATCATAATGTGAAAATTTCAACTGTCTATCTATCACAGTTCATGAGATACAGCCAGGTGACAGACGGACAGTGGAGTCTTAGTAAAACAGTCCCGTTTTTACCCTTTGGGTATGGCACCCTAAAAGATAGTCTCTAGGTTGTCAAAAATCTCCAGAATTCAAGGTAAACTAGCCTATAGCTTATTGGAATGATTTGGAAATTGGCACCGTCTTCTTAGTAAATGGTCCAAGAAAGAGAGTAGGTATGTCGATTGCTCTGTACGAGTATTTATTTGTACAAGCCACACACTCCGACATGGATTGTGAATTTATGTTTTCTAACCCTTAAAAAGAACGGCTGTTAAAAATTTCGAAAACCCTAACTATTCTATCTTATTGGAATGATTTGGAAATTGGCACCGTTTTCTGAGTAAATGGTCCAAGAAAGAGAGTAGGTATGTCGATTGCTCTGTACCAGTATTTATTTGTACAAGCCACGTGCCTAACATATCCATTTGGCGCTGTATCGAGCCACTAGCCACTTGTACAGTGTCGTGTGCAAGTCGAAGCCGAAAATATTTTTAATCCAAACAGAATGCGAACGGTCTTCGAAATAAATATGTCGGCTGGAGAGTTAGGGAACTTGTAGATTATTGAAATAAATTCGCGTTGACGCAGATGATTGCGCGTTCGACTGTGGGTGCGGATTTTTTTTATGCTGGATATAAAATGGTTCTGATCGTTTCTGTATTTACCTTTTTTTTTTTTAAGAAATGTCAAACACAAATACACAACATACAATTAAAGATAAAGAAATTAACAAACAAGAATTAAAGAAAACAGAGATACAATTAGTTACTTTAATTAAAGATATTTATTGTCAAATTACAAATATAAATAAAGATTACGTTGAAAAGCTTAACTAAAACTAAAAGAAATAAAATAAAATAATAATAAAAGAAAAAACTAAACAAAACAAAAAGAAATAAGCAAAAACAAAAATAAAATAAAATGAGCAAAAAGTTGATATAATATAATAAAAAATATAATAAAAGGTGAGATAGTAGGTAAACAACTACAAAAAGTATTAAAGAAATACAATAAAGGATTATACTTAAGAGGACAGTCTACCTACTCTTTCTCGCAGTCGACTGTTTCCTCCCTGGATAAAGACATTAGGGCAAATATGTTAATGCCATAAACCTTATATCTGCCATGAATGACTATGGCCTCACGTTTTTTTTTCATTTTCTAATTAGAATTGAAATAAAATTTAAAAAAAATAGAAAATGAAAAAAGTCTAATAATACCTATTATTATTACCGTATCACCTCAATCACCTGATCTATAATAATAAAATATGTAGTACCAAAAAAACTGGTGTTGCCATTAGACACCTGTCAAGAACTAAGTTCCTGAGTAGGTACACTTCGGAGACGTTTAAATTACAATAACAACCACACATATCTCCCTCTCTCGAGAGAGAGATGCAACCGGGAACAACGCTCGGATGATGATGATGTTACTTAACCTTAACTACCAACTCAATCCCCCAAAATATCTTTGTTCTAAATATACATCGTATCAAGTGTGCAATCCTCGTAACATGATATAAAAATCAACGTTGACCAGAGCCAGATCACTTAGGACAAAAAGAGATCATGTTTATATTACGCACCGCGAAACTGAGAGTATAATATGGGTGATTGGACTACGGAATACGTCATAAGCAGACGCGATTTATTTACTTCTTTATTGCTTAGCTAGGGTGTAGGTAGATATCGTTCTTTGTAATAATAAACTAAAATATATATTAATGGGCTTAAAGTCCATTTAGGGCCTCCCATGTGACGTTGTATGGGAGCCCGCGCACTAGGCAGCCATGAAATCCCAATTAAATTCTGGCTGCCGCAGCCAGGCTGCCTAGTGCGCGGGGTACCTTAACCCTTGTTTGAGCAACCAGGTTTGTAAGCAGTAATATGTGTGCCAGGCAAAACACTGTAAACAATTACTTTTATACTAATATTTTACATTTGTTTTAGACATTTTTTCTTCAGGATGATGTGTCAAATCGTAGTCTACAATTAAAAACCTACGTCTTTTCACAAATGAAAACGAATAGGACTTTTTTTCGGTAAATCTGTTTTCGCGATATTCAATTGAAATTAAACTCATTTTTCAGTTTTAATCTTTACCAGAATTGTCAAACCTGATGAGGAGCCCTGTAAAGGTCTCGAAACGTTAAGCGCCGAAACAATATTGCTCAAGCCATTTTTACCAGAAATATTTTACAAGGAGAAATAGGTACATCATCAAAAAGAAGAATCCTGTCATGGGAGATTTTTTGATAATGCAGTAGTCTTTGTAAAATATTTCCCATTGAAACAATGCTAATAGTAATCTGAATCACCACACACACCACGCGATTAAACCCAAAAAAAACCCTCAATTTTGATCTCTTCTAACTTGAACCACACATTTAAGAGCGATGTTTACGCAGAGCGGTCAAGTAACGATAGTCGGGTAATTGTAACCGTTTCCGAGACCAAGAATAATCGTGTTCGCTTATTACGTGCGATGCAACATGGAGCAGATGGGTCTGCCGCCTGACAGATATTGATTCGATCTTTTCTAGCTAACGGATAAACGGTTTTAGGGTTCCGTAGGCAATGAGGAAATCTTAAAGTTTGGGGTATGTCCGTCTGTCTGTCTGTTCTTAGCTAATACGAAATAGCGCACCAAAAATAAGTTTATAATTTAGGAATTAGCTTCAAAAAAGGACAAAATAACATCACCTACGTACAGTGCCACCGACTTATCTGTTAAGTAATTCTAAGTCAGGCAGCCAAACTACAATCTGAATCTTCAGTCCAACTTCAGATTACATAACATAAATCTGTGGCCCTGTGGCACTGGTATTTTATCTTTTTTTTTTAAATCAGCAAAAATACCTCCTCCTTTTTTGGAAGTCGGTTAAAAAGCTGTAATTTTGTTTGGGAATACAGAACAAATAATAGCACTGTAAAACTGAAACCTAAATTATACACAAATTACTGAAAATCTACCTTACACTCAGACTAGAAATCCTTGGTTCACTAATTGGTTTCCCAATAAACTTTTCAGCATCCATTAGAACTCGCTGCAAGCAAATATTCAGCGTATATCACATTCCTATATTTTAGAGACAATGAAATTTCGATTGCATTTCGATTTGGAAGTGAACTGCTATGGAAATTTGACTTATTGACTTTAAAATGAATGAAAAAAGCTGAATTTCTTTTTGCAGTTTAATTGTAAGTTAGATCTACAAATTGCAATAATATTAAAATGATATTAAGACAATTCTTATACGGGAATCTGGGACAGATTGACGCCAAAATGTTTCCTTGGAGTCCTACGAACTGGAACAAAATCTTAAGAATCGCCAATTAATTTCGTTTGCGTAAATTTTCGCAAACGAAACCGCGGGCTTCAGTCAGTGTAACAAATAATTAAGACATTTGCTTTCCTACGAGTAATGGTATTTTTTTAGTTTACATTCGTTGATTTCGTATGTCTTATTGGAATCGTCTTCGTAAATTACTCCATTGGAATTCGGCTTCTAGTTAGAAGGTTATTGAAATTTATCAATGTAGTTTTTTATTCGTATATAAGAGGTAAAGATACCTACTCGTTCTCCATACAAACGAAGTCGACTGTCTTTTCCCTGGATAGAGTCATTAGAGCAAATATGGTTTTGCTATAAAACCTGTATCTGCCCTGACTACGTCTTGTTTTTTTTTCATTTTCTAATTAGAATACAAATAAAATTTAGGAAAATTAGAATATGATTAAAATCATAATGTAGGGTCATGGTCAAGGATGATTATAAGTTTTATGGCTTCAACATATTTGCTCTAATATCTTTATCCAGGAAAGAAACTTTTGACTACGTTTGTAAAGTTTGTATGGAGAAAATAGTAGGTATACTTACCCCTTAAAACTCAATTGATTAGGTATACTACTAGATAGGTAGGTCTCATTTTGTGAAACATCTAAATTGAGAAGGAACTTGTACCACAGAATACACAATAGTACCGACAAGTACTTGTACTATAAGTATGTTTCTATATTTAAAATGTAGATGGCGTTACGAGTATCATTTGAATTAAATTGAAGTGAGTAAGAGAATGTTCTGTATCTTTGTAGAAGGTTTCGCGCACTTTTGAATAATATATTGTTATTGCCAATAAGTGCCATTGATAAATATCACATATCATGAAGCAATAAATATTGACTCGATTTTCAGAAATAGGGTTCAAACTTTTTCAAAACAGTAAATGCAATGGGGTTATTTTTGAGACGGCGACAATTTGAAGGCTTATTTAATTTTATAGTTTCATCAAGTCAGGAGCTCGGATGATGATGATGATTAAGTCAGGAGCTGTGGTAAAGAAGGCTACTTTTCTATCCTTCGTGAGATTCGAGGTACCTTTAAAGACTTTATTCGGCACTGTTGTTAATTTTTGTTTTCACTACCTACACGACTCAACTAAATTGAAAATTCCTCCACTCTAGGTACTTGGTTTACAACTAAGTTTTATAAAAATAAAACTTAAGTTTATTTAGAAATCTTGACTTGTTCTTTATTTTGTTGAAAAATTAATTACTAAGATGCAGAAAAAGCTTCATTTTGGTTGATATTACAACTTAATATTGTTTTGAAATAGGCGTGATTAGAAAATACTAAGTAAACTTAAGTAGGTACAGTACCTAAGTTTTTTGTTAAATTCAAAGTTTTGCCAAGTCCTAATGTTTATGTAATTTTTATTTATTTACATGTAAGTCCTATTATTTTCATTTGTTCTTAAATTTATTTATTACTCCCCGTCCCGGGGTCTCAAGCCGCATAAGTCCCGATTCTGCAGGAATTTCGGAATAAGAGTAGCCTATTTTTATTCCTGATCTTCAGTATTATATCCGTTGTCTAGTCACCGTAACACAAGCTTAGTCGCTTACCACGGGGCTAGATGGCGCTGTGTGTTGTTCGCAGAATTTATTTATTTTATTTTTTTATTTTATCTTGATCTATCTACATTCAGATTTTTATTGCAATTAGTTTAAAGTTTTTGCGTGAAGAAGCAACGAACTTACACTCACAAACTTTCACAATTTAACGTAGGGTTTAATTTATTCGGATCAGCCAGCATGTTATAAACATATATGAACTTATATATAAGTTCATATAAATTTATTAATGTCATGACGCGAATCGAACCCACAACCTTCAGCGTCACTCTTCATAAAGCAGGTGTTTGTGTATCCAAATGTAATTTGAAATTTCTTAGGAATATATATTTATTGCAGTTACCAGAAACGTACAATATTTCACAGTAAGAAGAAACAGCAGCTCGTAATTCTCACTGGATCTTGCAGTTCCACCGGTCGGTACGGTCGTTAATTCCAGGTGAATTACTTGAAGCTTTAATTCTAATTAAATGTGCAGACTTCTTAGCTCTTAATGATACCTAGGTTTTAGGTATATGAGAAAAATATTGCAGTTTAACACTAAATTGTATAATGTTTTAAAACATAATGAAATACAAGTAAAATTTCAACAGTATACCATCTTAAATCACTATATAAATTAAAATACCTAATTAAAATTAATACCTAGGTAATCCAAAAATGAGTCCTTATTATGGTACCCAAAAGGCTGGCTGCATTGCCCCCTTTAAATAGCAATACCTATGCGTTGGGCAAAGTAGCCGCCAGCCCTTTGGTAACTAAATTCTATTGCAATTTTATAGGTATACCTACCTCAGAGTTCTAACAAAGATTGGTGGAACTGAGCGTCTTGCAGGATCACTTTTTAAACTTGAAAGTCTTCCTTTATAGCCTTATTAATAAACGTGAAGTAAGGTCGGAGTAGTAAGAACATGCTTTGTCTTTTTCCGTGACAAGAACTTTCAAATTTGACAGACAGGAACAAAAAGTGGTAAAATTACTCCGACCTTTTTCCGCATTTATTAATAAGGCTATTAAAGTTCTTGTCACGGAAAAAGACAAAGCATGTTCTCACTACTCAGACCTTTACTCCACGTTTATTAATAAAGCTATTAAGGGTAGATTATCTAGATCTAAATTGTTTGTTTATGAAAAGTTTACGATGGATATCTATTTTCGTTGCCTGACTATACGTAGATATATTTCGCTTCCTTTACATGAATACTATACCTAGAAAAAAATATCCAATGTTGATCCAAAGTATAGTAGGTAAGATAGTCGGAAATGTCCATTACCCATGTTGTTACCTACATATCCATAGGTGCCCCCTCTATCTAGCCACAGGTTAGTACCCTATACGTCTAGCAGATCTATGGCATGGTTAGGTTACGTAAGACGACGTATGGTATCGTATGGCTAGTGCAGTGTGTGTTTACAGTGGTCGGTCGGTGTGCGAGCGAATGTCGCCTGTCCCCACCGAGCATCGATCCGCTCCGCCCAGCGGTCGCTCCTCCCACCCGCACCCCCTCCCCGCACCTCCCCCCGCGTGTTCGCCTTGTCGCGCACCGCCGCCGCCCGCGCGGTCACCTGTGTCGCACGTCCTCAGTCGCAAAGCGGCCGCGACGTGCGCCACCCGCTTACCGATACGCGTGTTACACTATTATGACAGTGACGTGATGGAGGGCAAAGAGTTCGGTGCGGTTCCCGGCTTACCGGCCGGCCTGGACTATTTCATGATGCCTCGGGTCAGCCAGCCCGCACCACAGTTCGACTTCAGAAAACTCGGCGCCAGCTTCAGTGGACGAGACGACGACAAGAGCGATGAGCGACGGTCACCTGAGTATCACCCGGAGCGGCGTGACCCGCCGCCGGCGCCCTGGCCGCTAGGGCTCGGTGTCCAGTTCGTCAATCCAGCTACCGGCAAGAAGAGAGTTCAGTGCAATGTCTGTTTCAAAACATTCTGCGATAAAGGTGCGCTCAAAATTCACTTTTCGGCCGTGCACTTACGTGAGATGCATAAATGTACAGTTGAGGGATGCACTATGATGTTCAGTTCCCGCCGTTCGAGAAATAGACATAGTGCTAACCCGAATCCGAAGTTGCATTCTCCGCACGTAAGGCGTAAGATCTCAGCGCACGACGGTCGGTCGGCACAACCGTTCCCGTTGCTGCCTGCGTTGGCGCGGCTACCGCTGCCTCCTCCGAGCTTGCTGCCGCCTGAGTTAGCCGCGCGGCTACCACCACCAATGGGAGGACCGCCAGGACCCACATCGCTGCCTCCACGAGTGCCGCTCGATGACCTACGCAACTTTAGTGAAATCGAGAAGATGTACAGAAAGATGCCACCGCCGCCTGAGGAACCTCCTCGCAAGGCATTAGACTTAGTTAAGCCTCCAGTTATTCACGAAGATGATTCTAATAATTATAGTGAAATAAATGATGATGTCTCTGACGATCAAAGTGAAAATAAACATCATTGTGAAGATCGAGCTACATCTCCCGTAGCTGAGAGGTTGAATTACGAAGACGAACCGGAAGATTTAAGTGTAAATAAAAAAAGAGAACAAACCAAACCTATTGTTGACCCATCCGAAAATACAAGTCGCAGACCTGAACCCACCGCTTCGGATGATAAAACTGCATTAGTTCCAAATAAACGCAAAAGAAAGAGTGGTAATCCTACGAGGTGTTCTCAAAACAACGAATACAATGTATCTGACGAGGAATATCACGCTGACCTATTTAGAAATCTGTCTACTCCCGGATCGAGTCGTGCTGAAGATGAACCGCTGTCGTTGAAAAAACAAAAACCTGAAAAATGGGAGCCATTTCAGAACGGCGAGGAAGCAACTGTGGACACGGAATCGGTAAAACCTGTAAAGGCTGAGAGTGAATCGGACGATGAATCCAGTGCACCGAGCATTGTTCGAGAAGGTTTGAGATTGCGTTCCGATTTGTACACACCTAGTGATAGTGGAAGTGATCTACACACCATAGAAGAGCGTTTAGCGAGGGCCCGATCTCCATCTGCCAGCAGCGACCGTACCGACGACATCAACGATCTTGAAATACCGATAGATGACGAAAACCCTGACAGATGCACTGCCTGTGGAAAGGTATTTCAAAACCATTTTACGCTGCGTATGCATTACAGAAACGATCACTTGAAGTTGCTTCACCCCTGCGATGTGAATGGTTGTGACGCTGCCTTCCCTTCCCGACGTAGTAGGGATCGACACAGTTCTAATGTCGATCTACACCGACGATTGCTCTCTACAAATTCACCCGATACTCGTGAAAAACAACCATTTGAAGTGAACGCCGAACTGCTGAATAAATTATACGCTGACATCAAAGGGCTAGCTTCTACACTTGAGAGCCTACGATACGGCGGCAACGAAGACTCCTCACAACTTCCTAGTTACGTGACTGAGACGATGAAGTTTTACAGTAGAAACTTGAGCGCGTTGCAAGCCGGTCTGTTGCCACAGTTTTCTGATCGAAGTTTTTTTTCGGCTCCATTTCTAATGCCTAACGGCATTCCTCAGGCTGGTGTGCCGTATGGAGCACCGGCGGGAGCTCAATCGGCCCGGGAATCACTATCTCCGCTATCAGCATCCTCTCCGCCTGTGATCTCCCCTGGGAGACTGGACGCAGCGCACGCTCGCCCCAGAGACGATCCAAAGTTGCTTTTTCGCGAGACATCTGAATCTTTCAAGAAAATGACATCCCTGTGCGAGCGCCAAGAACAGCTGTACCAGCACCACGTTCCCGTTTCATGACGCAGCCGCTACCACCCTCGTCCCACTTGGTGATACCTCACTTCCTAAACTTTCGAGCGATAGACTCTTGTATATTTAATTGTTAATAATTTTAATTGTGTTAATTCTATTTCGTATTTCGTTTTGTATTTTCTTGTGATATTTAGACAAATATTATCTTAATTATTGATCCCACGAACTGTAAGTTATTAGGGATAGTATACCGCTTGGGTATTGAGTTGGCGTTTGTGAAGCAAAGTGCAATACTGACTCGGATATTATAAATATTAATGGATTCGAAGTACGATATCGTACCGTGTAGATTCTTAATCGATGTTGAAAGTAAACGTTATTATGATCAGCTTCATTTATTGTTCTGGCGCAATAAACTCATTGAGTAAAAAATATATACATTTGTTTTTATTTCCTTGTGTTATTGTGTTGGTAAGTGGTATGCCGAATTAGTGAAAACGTAATCTGGTTACGGCTTATAGCTGATAATGTTGGAGTCAAAGTTACGATGTTTTGTTGCGAGTTAGTCGACTGGAACGTTTATAAACCTTTAACTTTTTTTTTGTGAAGTTAAATCTTGCTCGGCGTGTTTTTGGGTGTTAATTTCTTTGTAAGCAAAAGTTGAATTTGTAAATTCCGTTTTTTTGGTATTCATTTCAATGAGATACATTGTAATTTTGACAAAAACAATTAAAGTAGGTAGGTAACTAAAAATTGACCCCTCACTAATAAACGATGTGTAAGAGATGAATAGTTACACCACAATATTTTGTTTCAGTATACCAATAGGTATGTCACGTTACTGGACAAAACATCGGGTACCTAACTAATTATGCCTTAGGCATAGTTTAAGACATATACATACACAGACATTTATTTGTTATAACAACACACACACACACAGAAAAATGAAATGGTATAAGTAAGAGATATAAAGTTTCAAAGCATACAAAATCTTAACTTTTCACTACCTACGAATATAAATTTAGACGAAAGACATAAGCGGTAGAATCAAAGCAAACCTATTAAATCAAATGCGATCATTTAAAACTATAATTTTAGCAATCAATTCCGAACTATGAACGATCGATAAAATTGTCTAAATTTATATTACGGTATTAACTTAATTTACAGAAGCTATCTAAATACATAATATTTAGAAATGAGACGTAAATTATAAATAGCCCTGAATAATTTCTTGATTTTATTAAAACTTCACATTAATCTAAAATTTAAATAAAAATAGTCTACTGAGATATAAATAATAAATTATTTAGGTACAGTTTTTATTAATAAGTAGCAACTACACTTTATTTACACTTTATTTTGTGGTATACCTACAAAAATAAAAAAATATCTTAAAAAATCATTATTCATTAAGAAAATAAAAATATTTTAGTGGTAATTACCATGCTTAAATAAACATTACTTTTAATAACTAAGAAATTCAAGTGTTCATACGATGACAACAGATGGCGTTAGTAGTTCAATATTCAAAGCTTTTGCCCGAAGCTTTGTGTTATACCACAGAATACATAAATAGTACAAGTAGTGATACTAGCTGCCATAATTTGTCTCTGACCGGCCATAGTGACAAACTACACCATATAAAATTAAAATAAAGTTCTTTAACTACATACTGTATAGGTTACACAGTTAATAACATAAGTTACACAGTAGTCCATTGAAATGTTTCATTTCTTTGGGCTTAGCGTGCATTTGTCAGAGGACGCAATTTCATCTTTTAGATATCAAGGGGGGATTAGTTTAAAATTATATCCTAGTCTGTGGGGTTGTGGCTCTTGTCCCACGGCCGCCATCTTGGAAAAAGGGGTTCAAATGTTTTTTATGGTTTATTTGACGAACTATAGGTCTCACAAAAAAAAAACATTTTGTGTCGCAAATAAGATTATCTGCAACTTTTGTTATTTATTTATTTATTTATTTATTTATTTACGGTTAGGGATTGATGAAGCACCTGTAATCACCTTCTTATCAGAGAACTCTTTTAGATATCAAGGGGGGGTCCCCATGATATCTAAAAAATAAAATTGCGTCCTCTGACAAATGCAACTCCAAATGTAACTTTTCAATGGACTATAGTGTAAATATTCAATTTAGGAAGAAGTTACTTCACAAGACAGCAGAGGCGAGTCGAGTTCCTGCCGTACGAGTGCTTACGAGCTGTCTACTGGCTAGCCAACTCGCACTGTGTAAACGGGCTATAAGTACCTATAAGTCTGGTATAAGTCGAGGGATGCTAAATAACTTGCATACAGCCGAATACTGAAACGCCACTTAAAATTTGAGGCGTACTTAAATAAATGAGCAGCTTCTAAATTAAAAAATAGTATGGGAATTTTTGAATTTGAGAGGTGCTTTGTTGTTTAAGTAGAACTCAAATTTTCAGTTGTGTTTCTGTATTCGGCCGTAAGTGTATTTATGACAGTAATTTTTAAGTAAGGTAAGTATAATATAAGCGAATGATCTCCACTTGTTTCAGCCAGAGTTTGATTCTTACCCTGAGTTTAAATCTAGTTAGACAAAATAATGTCGAAAATAAGTAGGTACGCACTAGCAGCGCCCCACGGTTTCACCAGCATAGGTCCCGATCCCGCGGAATAAAAAGAAGCCGTTAGGTACTCCTCGATAATGTAGCTTTCTAAAAGTATTTTTTTTATGGGTCCAGCGAACGAAATTAATAAAATTGTATTGTTACAATTGTGTCTAAATCAAGGGTTAAAAAGCTAACGCTGACCAGCGCAAATGCACTCCTTGAAAAAGGAGATCACATCATCAACAAGATTTTCACCGACAAATAGGTGTACATCGACTCGCCGGCTTAATAAAATGACGAACTACGCTCCGTGTCTTACGGAGTCAAGTTCACCAATAACGGAGTTCCCTCAACCAATATTCAAATTAATTTTAATTTCCAATGTTATAAAAATACACACTTAATCAAATTTGTCTGTCCAGAAATTGTTGACCTCTACAAAAAGCCGGTCCGTCTAAAAGCTGTGATTAAGTCGCGTGTCCGTGGGAACACGACTAATTGTCGTATAAACTAGTTAAGGTTTAATTATGGGGTGACGTTTCGACGATAATAGGATGTAGGAAATTCTTGGTGTAGGTATCTATCGTCTATATAGGTATACCAGTTGTAGCAAATGATTAGTCATACATAGATTTCGTGTCGTGTTGTTTTTAGCTACAGCTGTTGGTTAGGTCGGTTGTAAATAGGGCTTCGGTTATCTGCACTTACTACAGAATTGTACTAAGAAGAATGATGAGAAACTTCTACGTCAGCGACTTATTTATTTATTAACTGAGACTAAATAAAACACCTCGACAGTTAAATCTAAAACTAAATTAAATCTAAAAATATTTAGCAAGGAGAAATGCATCATCAAAAAATCTGCCGTGACAGGATTCGAACCTGTGTTTGCCGGCCGAGTGCGCTAACCACTGCGTCACAAGGGAAACCCACGTGATACGGTAAACTAACAGTCCAGTCTATGACTGTTAGTTTACCACGTTTATCACGTGGGCCATAGCAGTCTTTAGGTCAAGTTATAGGGTTTAGGGCGACCGGGCGACCTGAAATCTCTAACACTATGTGAGACACATTACTTTACGAAAAGAAGAAGCAATTCTCAACTTGTCAAATGAATCACTTCGAGAAGACATGAACTTTAGTTAGGATTCCACTAGTGCCACTACCCACTAATAAAGTAAATGCGAGAGATTAGATGCTATTTGTTTGTTAGAATGTTTGTGTTTCAATCACGCAAAAACTACAAAACCGATTGCGATGAAACTTGGTGAGCAGATAGCTGGAGATCTGGATAAACACAAAGGCTACTTCTTTTCCCGTTATTCCATCGGGATCGGGTCTCATGCAGGTGAAACCTAGCTTTGAAAATCCGATATTAAAAACCCACAAGAAACTCATGGAGAAGCTACTCTGGTTTCCGGCAGGTACTAGTAGGTACAGGTACAGTCTTAACTACCTACAGTTCTCAAATGAAAAATCACCATCATTACAAACCCATCAAGGTTTGGGATGTGATGCCATTTTTTCCTTCGTAATAACATGCTGTTAACTTTGACAAAACGTTTTCAAGATTTTAAGATGTCATTTGTTAAAACATTTTTAAACTTACTTAAATTATTTGGTAAAGTTCGTTGTGGCGCTAGTGTCTTCACTATTTAGATTGGTTACTTAACGAAATGTTAGTTTCGCGCAAACCCGACTGTAAGAGTAAAGTTGGTTGTGAGTAATTGCTTGTTTTGATTAATTGAGTTTGTGTTTTTTTAGAATCGACTGTTTGTTTGAATAAAAGTTGGATTTCGGCAAGAGTAAATCGCAGGACGCCCATATGTTTTGTACTAGCTACGCCCCGCGGTTTCACCCGCATAAGTCCCGACGGGAATTTTCAAAAATACTTTCTTATCGGATGCATATTTTATGAATTAGAATTTTCAGCACTCTGCTATCAGCGGTTTAGGCTGTGCGATAATCAGTCAGTCAGGACAAAGCCTTTTATAAATATAGATAGATAAAGTAAGTAAGTAACAGAGTATAGATTTTCTATTGTTTTTTCTTAACACCTACTTTTTAGGGTTCCGTAGCCAAATGGCAAAAAACGGAACCCTTATAGATTCGTCATGTCTGTCCGTCCGTCCGTATGTCACAGCCACTTTTTATACAGGTCTAAGAAACTTACTAGATTCACTAAATATATTATAATCGCTTTGTCTACGTGCCTACGCCTACATCTGAACTCACAGTTTATAGTTAAATTCAATAAGCGAGTTTAGTTTCGGAGATGTAATTTCTTAGTCAGAAGACAGGCATACCCTGAGGGCAATGTTAGTTAGACCCCTCGCGAACCAAAGATTTTGTATCGGCCGATAGTTTTGCGGGCGTGTCTGATGCTGGAATTATCTGTAGGCGCTAAAATCGACATAGAAATCTACACACACCTAATACCATATATCGGCGATAATGTGTACCTACCTATAACAACTTTTTGATTTTGACCAGGTATGTGAACTCATTTCTCGGTTTTAATCAAGTTTTGTTGATTATTTTCAATTTTTTTTCAATAACCGACGTTCAAGACCTACAGATCTCTTCTTCAGTTAAGGAAGGGTAGACAACGCCGAAGAAAATCTGTAAAGGTCTGAAACTGAAAAAAATCTAAAATAATAAGCACCACGAGATTAAAACCGAGACATGAGTTTAATTTCAATCCAACATCGCGAAAACAGAACAAAAATCTATTTGGCTTATGTGATAACTAGTGGTAAGATGTGACTATTTTTGAAGCATCAGGAGCTTTTAATTATTTTTAACGCGAGCACTATCATGACTATTTCAGACACCATACCGTAAAATGAGTAGGTAGATATGATCGATCACTCATTAATGAGTTGTGCTCAGTGTGTCGACGTCGCGACGTCGACGCTACCCAACACGTCGACGCAGTTTGAGTATTAAATACAGCCAAGTACAAAGTTGGCTATTCTTAAATTTTCGATCTGCAGTAACCCTTATGGTTCCGTAGGTAGCGAGAGCTCCTAGTTTATTAATTAGGGTTTGACAAACTATGCGGTTAGAGGACCCTTCTGTTTGGTTATGAGATTTGGATGGGATTCCGAATTGAAATGGTGAATCTACTGTGATGTTAGAATTAGGCTACGATATTAGGGTTGTTCCGATTTTCATAATTACCCACATAGGTATTATTCTATTTTTATTTTAAGAGCTTAAGTTGTGGACTATTCATGGAAATATTTAAAGGAAAAATAATTCTGCAAAAACAACGCATGAACGACGCTGAGCGGGATTCGAACCAACAACGAATCTCTTCTCAATTCAGGAGCAATGACGTTGTGTTTTTGCAAAAGTATTTTTACTTTAAATTATTTCTAATTTTAATATATTTCTGACAAAATTATAAAAGTTTCATTTTTCATAATACTGATCATGTACTGAAAAATAAATACCAAATATTTGTTGTGGTGGTATAAATAGGTATAAGATATACTTATATAGATTTTCACTTAAGTAAGATAAAAAAATACTTTATTTTTGGATGCTCGAAACGAGTACCTGGACTTGGCACTAATATAGTATGTACCTTACATAATTTAAGCCCAACGTACCTTTACAGTTTAAACAATTAATTATTTTTATAATAAAAAATGTGAGTATGACGATATGGTCTTATATGTACTCGTAGCACACGGTTATCTAGAAGATAGAAGAACGCCATATACTGGTCTAATTTGCCGTCCTGAGGGATCGGTGGATATTTCATTGGTGGTATTTCCAGTGTAGTAGATTTTTAACCCCCGACGGAAAAAGAGGGGTGTCATAAGTTTGACGTGTCTGTGTGTCTGTCTGTCTGTGGCATCGTAACTCACGAACGGGTGAACCGATTTCAATGTAGTTTTTTTTGGTTGATAGGTGACTTTTGCGCGAGTGTTCTTAGCTATATTTACGACCGTGTTATCTGTGGAGACAGCGGTGGCGCTAGTCAGCTTCGAAATTACAAGTTCCTATAGTCAATCTTTAGTTCTGATTTTGTCCGCCTGAATAGATAAGTCGGTAGCTCTGTGATTAATTATTTGC